>JABSTQ010010765.1:0-169193 GCA_013358835.2 Ixodes persulcatus | reverse complement strand
TGTTCGGCATTGTTCACTTTTTAGTCTGCCCGCTCAACCTGCAAGCCTGCCTTCCACTGACATCGCGGCACTGAAAAGCGCGGCTACATTTAAATGTTGGTTTCGGCATCACTTTTCACGTTCCGATTTTGCAATAACTATTCTGAATTTCGCGATGCTAAATAGCCTGCCGGAAAGGCTATAAAGACCTGTGATTCCGAAACTATAATTAGTTGGGATAGCTAAAAATATCTCCCGAGTACCCTTTTCAGGAATAGCAAAGCAAACAAAAAATTGCCTTCTTAAACTGGCCGCAACGGGCGTTTCGAAACAAGAAGTTAGGTCACTTACCACGTCACCCTGGCCACACGCCTTTCGCACGGCACACAGCTTTTCGGTACATCCAAGTTTCTTTACCGTTTCGTTCACCTTGACTTTGAGCTGTGGCGGAATATTTTTGTTAAAATGAAGAAAAAAAAGAGCAAGTTAATACTTCTGACGATGAATTTCTCAAGCGAAACTTAAGGAACAAGCAAAGAAATGAGTTTTGTCATACACTTAAAAAAATTAAGTCTCCGAGTTAACTTTACTGCAGAACCCGAATTCAATCAATCACGACGAACAGTAGAAGAATGCCTGCCAATTAAAACACTGAAAATACAATTATAGATTTAAAAAAAAAATGTAATGCACGCAGAAACAATGAGCATGACGTTACACTTGCTCATTATCTCTGCGGACATCACATTTTTCAGATGTAATCGTGTCCTGAGATTTATCATTCGCAGGAATAGTTATGTTCGTCGGATTGCCTGTCTCCGTGTTCTGAAACAAAACTTATCTCAGAAACTTTTTTTGTATGTATATACTCTGAGACATCTGCATACTGGGCTATTTCCGAATTATTCTACCCCAAACGATTCGGGCCTTATATTGACCACCACAAACCTGGTCTAAAAGCGAATACTGTCGAGACCGGTTATAACGAAGTCAACGGGAATCGGAAATCACTTCGCTATATTCACTATATATTTATAACAAACTTCGGTTATAACGACGTGCGAAAGGGAATTGGAAATCGTGATCGCTTCGCTGTAGCCGCTATTTCGTTATAACCGACTTCGTTATATCCGGTGTAGTTAGCGATGATATCGAACTCAAGGGGCGCTATGCCCAGCTTGTTTTCCCCAAAGTTCTGTGTTCACCAACACAAGGCACGTGCACTGGATTCTTTACTTAATCTTTCTCGATTAAAGGTGGGGAAAACATTGGGCACGACCCGTGTCCAATTTGTTTCTCCGCGCAAAGTCGAGAACGATGAAGTAAAAAATCCATGAGTGCTGCGTGTCCACGTTCGGCTTCACTGAATGAACACAAGCCCCAGCCGAACGCTGTCGCAACGTTCGGCTGTACGTTGGCCGAGCACTGAGTGAAAAAAAAACAACAACAAAAAACAAATCGATTTATGTTGTTGTTGTCTCCTTCGGTGTCGTTCTCAGTATAGCCACTAGGGGCGCGACGCATGTATCTCGTTCCAAATTGTTGATGTAAAAGTACGTTCAGCATTGTGTAGTCGGTGACAGGTCAAGAACAAAGTATAAGCTCCTCTCCCCCCTGTCCACTTCAGCGGAGCGAACGGTGGAGAGGAGGTCACCTTCTCTCTAGCGTTCTCACTACCAAAGTGGAAAGAGGTGGGAGGAGCTCCCACTTCGTTCTTGACCTGTGACCGACTATAGTTGAGATTTGACTACTTTTCTTTACAAAGCGGGCGAAATGGCTGCAACGCACTTTACACTGACCGCATAAATCGGTTTCTGAACTTATCGCGCTGGGATTTACTACAGGGGTGCTCAAAATTGGTGCATTAATTAATTGAGAGTATGAATGCATGAAAGCTCCGGAGTCAAAAGACAGAGAAATAAATCTGGTTTTGTCAATGGAAAATTTATCGCTAAGCTTTTACAGCGAAGCTGATTATCGCTAGGGTTCCGTGGACTTTTCGTGTGCGTGACCAAAAACTGTACGTTCACACCGCCGCACGCGCTGCACGTGCACGCTTCCCCGTATAAAAGATCAGAAGTAAATAACTAAAATTAAACGGTGACGAACACGCGTGCAAAATGCCTTTCGGTTTAGGCTTCTGCTTTAGAACAGTTACTGGTGCAGACGACGGCACGTTCGGCGCGTGGAACACCATTCCCTGCATTCTCCTTGATGCTTGGGTAATTTAGCAGTAGGTATATTCAGAAAATTAGCTATCAAAAGGCCCCATTTTCAAGATCAATAGAATCTCAGGTAGATAAAAAAGGTTTCTCTAAGATTTGCCGCTGTGTGACCGGCGTCGGCCATGCCTACGCTCGCACCACCCACTCTTTGTCATCGTTCCGCGCTTGAGTGCCTAGTTTCCATTCCTTCCGATCTCCGGAGATGGCGGTCCCGTCACGCGTGTCTTTTTTTCTCAGCCTCCTCGGTGCAGATCTGTGTCGTGTGCTAAACACCTACGCTGGTCATCCACCTTCACAGAGTGTAATGGCTTATAATCTGTTTAACTCAAAATCACGAGAAAATTGTTTTAGGCAATTCTGGCGTTTACTGCGATTGAACACTTTGTGAAATGGAAATAAAATGTAATTGGCTTTCCTATTCTTCATTTCATTTGGCCCGAATAAGCGCCACAGTAACACATGATATTTGTTGAGTGTACACGCAAAGTATAAGGAAAACAAAGTTTTTGATTCTTCGTGATTTAGTCAGGTAGGTCAATCTTTCATTTTAGCGAAAGCTTCCACCTACTTTAGGCACCTCTGTTGTTAATCCCAGCGCGACAAGCTCAGAAACCGATGTATTCACAGCGCAAACTTAATTTTGAGGTCTAAACAGATGTCCCGCCTCATCATTTGCTGATCTGATTTCGTAAGTCGCAGAGATTGACTCTTCGAGTGTTTTGCGGGTAAGTAGACGCGCACTGATTTCTTAGAGTGTGTATATGGTCACTTTAAAGTGCGTTCAATCCATTTCACCCACGTTGTACGAGGGGTGATCAGAAAGTTTTGCAACTCAGTGATGTCTCTATAACCGTTGGTTAGCTCATCTCTTTAGCCAAACATATTCGTAATATCAAGACTTCCGGTTCCGCTTTTGGTCTGCACCAGTCAGTTAAACATGGCGTCCTCCCCCAATTTCAAGCTTGAGTACCGGAGCATGATAAAGGTTTTGTGCAAAGAAGGGAGTGTATGGCGATGAATGCCCTTCATATGCTACAGTAACTCGTTTGTTCAACGAGTTTAAACGCGGTCATGTGGACGTGCAAGACGACCCAAGGTCAGGGCGGCCCAGCACTTCAAGCGATTTGGATCATTCAGCCCGAGCTGAGAGCCTCATCATAGAGAATTGCCGAATTAAGGTGTCCGAAGTTGCTATAGAATCGAACATTTCGTATGGCAGAGCTTTTACAATCATCCATGACGTTTTGGGAATGTCGAAGGTCTCGGCAGGATGGGTGCCACGGAACTTGGAGCGAAAGCTCGTGATTCAGATCACAGGGAACGTGCAGAGTTAAATCCACCCCCTGTCTGGTTTCGACCTCGGTGAGCATCGTTCGGCGTGCGGTCGTGTATCACTATTGCGTGGGGCACGTTAAAGACCCCGAGTTAGCAGTTATACTCCACTGGCTAAAGTTTTTTTCATCTATATACAGCCAGGCTTGTACGGGTAATTTAATTTAATAGATTCATTTTCTGGTAATTTTGTAATCATTTAAACACGTTTATTATGATGGAAGCGCAGTACTTGTCTGGTCACTTTTGAAAGTACTGAAATTACTTGCAAGCGCAAATATTTTCCCCTCTCCTTTTTAATGGAGCACTTTGTACAAGTGTACTATCAGGAATCTTCGAAACAAGTCTCCGACGGGAGACTGGTTTACCTAAATGAGTGGATAACGAAGATAAATAGTTTATTGTTCAGTGATTGTAGTCTAACAATGAACAGAACAAAGTTGTCGTTTTGAAAATTGGAAATAATCGGAAAAGTAACAACCAATTACTTTTCTTCTCAAGTAATCAAGTAATCTCATTGAATATTTTTTATGCGAGTGAACTTTTAATCTTTATCGATTACGTTTTTCGAGTAACATGTACAAGACTGTATACAGCTGAGATATATCAGACGTCCATTACGGCTAACTTCGGGCTTTCTAGACATGCATACAACAGAAATATTACTTGTAAATTGAAGCAATTTTTGGATTTTCCGCGTTCTTTTGCAACGCTCAGGTTCAGAACTTACAGAGAAATAGGTCTCCGTAACGGGCAGGAATGCTACTCGCAGTACCCCACAAAATCGACACGGCTTTCCGCCAAGTTATATTGGCCAAAATAATACTCCGATTATTTTGGCCAATACTTAATATTTTTGGCCAATACCAATACTTTTTGCCAATACCAATACTTTTTGCCAATACTCTGAACTAAATAAACACGTTTGGTCGGACTCTTCTCAACGTGGTGGAGCGCGGCGAAGTACACGACGAACATCGTTCTACGCCGGCGCGCGTTGGGTTCGCCGACGCTGAAGTATAAACAGCCCAGGTCAATATTCGTAACGCCGATCGCGTTCGAAGCCAGAAGCTACGTCGATGCGAGGGGTCTTTGGCCGCTTTGGCGACCCGATGCGTGCACGTCCTTGGCACGGCAGCCTTGAACCTAACCCGCAGCCAATTGGCCAGCCGCTTCGCTCCCACCCTCTAACCAATGAATTTTGCCGATTTTGTATCGGAGTGAAAATGTTATGGTTCCTTTCTTTTAATTTAAATTCGCTTATATCTACTAAAATAATTCCGGTTTTCGGAAAATGCATTTTCCCCCATGTTCTTACGTTCAAACCAGTCCAAAGAAACGTGGCTATTGTATGTTAACGCTTATCGCATCGTGAGTCGCCCTTCAATGATCTTATCAGCTCATGCCAAAACCTCATTGGCTAGAAAGTGATAATAGGATATCCTGAACGCACCACGTTCTGCGTTTCTTACTCTAATACTGTTTATAGGCGAAAAAAAACTGGGCAAGAGTTAATACTCACATAAAACGGAACCCTTGATTCGACGCAGTCAAGCAGCGTCCTGATTTCGAGATCGTTCTTCTCTGCGCAGAAAGAAAGGCCACCACCGTGGTACAGTGGTGTCACAATTTGGAGTGCCGCGACACGAACAATCAAACGATTGGCACGCTCGGTTGCAGCGGACGTATTGGAACAGTCCTGTCAGATAGTCAGATAGTCAGATTTACCCTTTCTTCAGGATTGCGACTCCCTAGGAGACTTTTAGCACCCAGCATCATATATACCACACGTGGGAGTGCCGCATTTTGTTTTCGCGTCGTACTATATTAGAATCATGCTATAATGTTAAAATAAACGTTGTATAGATATTGTCTAGAGTAAACTGAAATATAAATGGGGAATAGGCTTGTTGCCAGAAGATTTACGTGGACCTATATTACTTCGTTTCACACTAAATCCGGTCGCCGCCGGCGCTACGACCTGAGAAGAGTCGATCATGCAGCGCCAAAATCATGGCGTTCGTTGTCTTCATCCGGCTGCTACCACCGGCTGTATCTAACACGCGCGAAACAAAGTAAAGGATCACTGTGCATTCGCTTTCCGCGATTGATTTAGCCGGGGGTATTGCAAACGCGCAAAGGCGACAAGCGTCATAACAATAAACTTTTGGCACTGCTTGATTGGCTGACGATGAAGTGATGATACATACAACGCGACGCTGTCATGAAAAACAAGAAACGTACCGCAGTGCTCCCAATTCCGACCAAATGCCACGAAGATCACAACGGCGTGGAGGAGACAGGCCAGCAAAAACTTCATGGCAATGCACGCCATAACTCCACTTCGAAAAACCGGTGGAAAATCTTTTTTTTTATGGCGGGGCGTTCTTCTTTATATATGCATCACGGGGGCTAGACGACGGATGAAAACACGGCGAGAGTAATCCGATATGCAACACGCCGCAGCTGCATCGCGCAGTGGTTTCCATTCACACCCCATCGAGCATACAAATGGGCACTCGCTGTATTTCGAGAGGCGTTTACGCCGGGGCTTTTTCGTGTATAGTTGATATACAGCACAATCTCTAACATCTGCACTGCCTCATAGCAGCTTGGCATTGAGTGCTGTATATGCTTAAATAAAAAAAAGAAACAAAGAAGCCCCAAAAAACTGATGAGCTCACACGTGTAACAGAACGCGTGTTTTTCATGTCCCCCTCTGGTGCCTCTGCGATGAAACCGAACTACAGAAGACGCTTTGTCCAACTTGTTTGCTACACAGCTCTGTGTTTACCCAACTCGAGGCACGTGGACACGATCATTTACGTCATCTTTCTCGATTGAGCGAGGGGCAAATACTAGACAACGAGAGCTGCGTCCAAGTCTTGAAGGGCGTTCAATATGTGCTTCATTGATTGAATTCAAGCCTCTGCGGAACCCTGCGTCAGAAAAGAACGAAATAGCTTATGTATGTTGCCCACGTAGTTGAAATGCACAGCTATTGGCGCGACTGTTCAATCTCCTGTTCAATACCAGCAAAGCCACGTATGTGAAGGATGTTATATATATTTTTAAGTGTACAGAATTATAGCCACGCTCCAAACACACATAAAATGAACACAGCGATCACTTAATAGTTAACTAGAGTGCGACGTGATTGTAACCCTATCGCAATTCAAGGTGGGCGACAAAGTACTCGAGAAATTACCGCCCCTCTCAGACAAAAACATACAAGCACGAAACAGTTGCGAACACGCCACATGCACTGCTGGCTATTATCTGGAAATGTCTGGGAGCCCGCTTGCCCGTTGAACAGGTGCTGCAGTCACTGCGATCCACGTTGCACGTTTAGCGGATGACGGGTCTGAAAGGCGGTTTGGCTCAAAAACCCAACTTGTTTGGGGAACATAAGCAGGACGTTTAGCGTGCTTGATGTCGCTTTACGAATTGCTTTCTCAAGCATTATCTTTTTTTCTTTTTGCTCATTGGCATTCATTGGATACGATCTGTAGATCCCAATGATTGGTCTGTTACGTGATCTTCAGAAAAACAGACGCGCAAGAATGTCTCTGCAGTTCGGTTAAAATGAAGGTCATGATACATCTTGAATGCAGAAGACACCGCGAGCATTTAATTATTAATCAAAGAGTTCGTAGCAGCTGCAAAGAGTACTAATTCTATTTACTCGGACTACTGCAACTGAACAAACAGAAAAGTGCGCGTCGTGACTGATTCACGATCCGCTCTTTACTCCGAGAGAATCGAATTTTCTTGAACAGACACATTTTATTCCAGCAATTGTTCGCTCGGGGTTTGAGAGGCCGCTCCTATTGGGAACTCTTTCATCCCAATGCGCCGGCGTGATGAACGACGCTTTGTTAATCCACGAAGCAGTTCAATGACACGGCATTCTAAGAAAAGTCAGAACATTATATATATATATATATTTTTAATGGTGATTTTGTTAGGAGCAACGATCGCCTCAGTGTGAACAGCTGTCTACCAGGCCATGCAGCAGTTCAAGTTGAGCAGCCTGCAAATAGAAAAACAAAATCACAAAAAAAAACTTGAATAACATTGCACGGAAGACCGGCAGATCGTCGAAAGTAAAAATATACAAAAGAAACTTCTATGCCTGTTACTTTTACTTTTTTTTACGTTTTGCATAAGCAAGACGCATCCGAAAACAAGCCAACCAGAGCGTATACTCTCTGAAAAGAGCCTGTGAGTTCATTTTCCAGCAGAACACGGTGAGCACCCAAAGAATTCCAGTATACATGAAAAGTCTGTTTACACACAATCCCGCATTTTTCCCAAGCCAGGGCTTTGCACGTGCGCAGAAACCAGATTCCCTTGAGGTGAGTCGTCTGCGCGTGCGCTGTGCCGACAGCAGCGCCACCGCAGTGTCGTGACGTCACAGTATGAAGTTGGTATCTGATATCTTTGACGTCACTTCACGCGGTGGAGGTATTCCGACGTTTCACGCCTAAATTGCGGACGTTGTTCCAATCACCGCGTCCTTAGACGCTTTGATTATACACGGAGCCCTGCAGAACGCTGACACAGCACTCGTATCCCATTTGTGTTTTTACTCAATCTTACTGCGATGATGTCAAAAATTCTATTGCGCAGGTTTCGAATAGTCTATACTCGTATTCACCTCTCGAAGCAAAAGTTAAAAGCCCGGCTCCTCGCGAAACTCTACAAATTTCCCCGTTCGTGGGTTGAATTGATATACATGTAGGCGCCTCTTAGATTTGCTTTCTGTTATTTTATCGAAACTTACATGTTTCAAGCACCAAGAGCATCGTGACTTTTTTCCTCAACTAAATATCCAAGAACTATACTTTCCGCAGCGCATGAAGAATGAGCAATTTTTTTTTATTCTGGATGTGACAACGAAATTAGACTCGTGGGCATCTTTCGGTGACATTTTCATCGAGAGGAGGAATGGGTGTGCCCAGCTTTGATTGGCCCTCAAACACGCGCTCTTGTATCTTCAACTGTACATAGCCACAGAAAGTCCTCCACGGATATAGCTAATATCTGCCCCTGTCACTCCAGTCTTGAGCGTAGCATATAGCTACGAAAGCGATCTTCGTTCTTTGAATGGGCCTGCAGGGACAGCATGCCAGTACTTGTACTCGGCTATTCTCGCACCTATAAAACAATGAGACAGTGCTTCGATTCTGCGTATCTACAATGCCCACAGTTTTCACGCGACCACACGCATGTTTATTAACGCCGAGTTGGTGTATAGTTCTCAGCTGGACTGGGGCATTACCTCCTAGAATAATTGAAGCCTGTGCACTAGAGTTTTGACGTCACCAAGATGAGATCGAGCGAAGACACTGATTGGACGCGATGTACTGCGTCCCCGTTCGACTGGGCCTCGTCACCAATGAACGCGTCGAAGTACGCTCGTCATAAGTCTCGGGTCCAATCGATGAGTTAGCGTCATCCAACTGTCATGACGCTTCATAAAGCAAGAGAGCGTTGTTCGCAGACCTTGATTATTCTTGGTGGTGTTGGTCGGGTGACTAAAAAACACTCTACCACGCTCTGTTTTTTTTTTTGTTTTTTTTAATGCGGAGAGCAAGTCGTTTGTTTAGAAGGGTACGTTGTTGGGCTAGTTGATTCATCTTAGTAAAACATATAAAATAGCGCAAGAACGACAAGGACAAGAAGTATACAGGACAGGCGCTAACTTTCAACTGGTTTTATTCAGGAAAAGTAAACATATATATATACACATGACAGGCAAAGCAGCACCACGTAAAAGTGTAAAATATTAATCAAATTTTGCGTGGTGCTGCTTTGCCTGTCATGGGTACATATATGTTTGCTTTTCCTGAATAAAACTAGTTGAAAGTTGGCGCCTGTCCTGTATACTTCTTGTTCTTGCCTTTTTCGCGCTATTTTAAATGTTTTACTAAGTCGTTTGTTTCTTGAGCAGGAGTGGCGGTGACGTCCGAACGACGGCAAGCTCTTATTGGCTGATTGAAAGAAAATAGTGGGTCGACCTCAAGGCATCTAGTATTGAGGTCTACCCACTATTTTTTTTTCAATCAACCAATCAGAGCTCGGCGTCGTTCTGACGTCACCGCAACTCCTGAGCAAGAACCGGACGACTTGCTCTCCGCATACAGAATTAAATCCGTGGAAGATACGGTAGCTACAAAAGGCAGGCTTACTGTAATGTATTTCTTGAAGGCCCCCTCCTGTGGAAACAATAAGAGTAAACAAATGATGTTTCACATTATCATCAATCATCAAATAAAAAAAAAAAACGAAAAATGTGCACGCATTGAAATAGAGTAAGGAATTAATATGCGCTGGAAATAAAATAAGGATTTTGAGCCTACTGCCACGTCGTAAATAAGAAGAGCCGATCGCGTCGCGTAATTCAAGAGGGTATAGCCAATGTCAAAGCGCAGGCTGCGAAAATGGAAACCGCACGTTGATGCGTCTGGGCAGGGTCGGGGCGATATAGCTTCGTCGGTTTGTATTTTGAATATTACGCCCTGTCTGGTCCTCGTCAAAGGCAACAATGCAGTATACTCAAATAAATATTTTGCCGCGCATGTGCGAAGGTATTATATTAATAGTCAAGTCGGTGTAGAACGCTAAATGTGCAGTTTGTGAATCAGCTTTCTCAAAGTTCGATGGATAGCTTTTCGCAGTTTTTGATCCAATTGAAAAACGAGCGTCTAGGTTAATGATCTTTTTTTTTAGTTTCGTTACTAAGAATAGTCGTGAAGGAGAAGACGCAATGCCCTAGCGTACCAGCGGGCTGGCAGCCTAGTTCACTCTAAACAATATGGAGGGTGTGTAATAGAGTTTGAAGTTGGGCTAGTTGGTGCACATTGGTTACGGGAGAAAAGAGCGCAAAAAAGACACAGGGAAAAGTAGACGAAAGTCAGAAACGCAGCGGTAAATCACGACTTCGTTTTCTTTTTCTTCTTCAAGACCCCAGCCCGTTTCGATCTGGATGAGCATCGTACCGGCGTGCGGTCGTGTATCACTATATACTGCGTGGTGCACGTTAAAGACCCCAGGCTAGCGGTTGTACTGCACCGGCTAAATTGCTCATCTACAGAGGGTAACAATGTCGCCATGTTCTGGCAGATAAACTCCGGCTCTATGAAAAACTCACGCCTGATTTGTTTTTTTTTTAGTATTTTTTTTTTGCCCACTTCATTGCTTTTATGTCTCGAAAACGAAAAAAAAAAAAACCGAAGTCGTGAGTTAGCGCAGTGTTTGTGTCTTTCGCGTACTTGCCCCTGTGTCTTTTTACAGCGGAGCTCTTTAGGGCTAGTTTCCCCAGTATCGTGTACGTGGGTGAACAAATCTCGACACAAAACTCTGGACAGCTACCACCATCTACTAGCGACGACGGAAACCAGACAACCGGTTTGCCGGTTGTTTGATTGCCGCCGTCGCTCATATATGGTGGCAGCCTTTCTAGCCTTTCCACTTTGGCTTGCCGACAGGCGGCCGGCCATTTCTCCTTTCCCACCATAGTATAGCTTCGCTGGTCTTCCTTCTTCACCAGAATGGAAAAGCTGAAAGTTTTTTCGCCAATATGGGGAGGTCTACTTCCCCTCAAAGCAGTTGGGAGGGCCAACCGCCGTAATCTACCGAAAAGATCTCGGTGAGTGACGCAGCTGACATTGGGTCTAGACTTAAAAGAAGCGTCTGCTCTGCGGCAGAAATCACGGCGCTTTGCCGTGCTCAGTCAACACCACTTACAATCATCGAAGCGTGTGAGGGCTCTAATTTTGACGTCATCACAGTGAGATCCAGCAAAGACGCAGATTGGGCACGAGTGCTGCGTCACTGATCGGCTTGGCCTCGTGACCAATCAACGCGTCGAAGGACGCCGTCGGGCTCGAGGTCCAATTGCCGAGTTGGAGCCATCCCACTCTGATGACGTTCCACGGAAAAAGAGTGGGGCGTTCGGAGGCCTTCATTATTCTAGATAGTGTTGTCTCAGTGCCAGAGGGCAGAATATATATATCTTAAGTATCGTGTCTCATGCTCTAGTCGCTGACAGATCACGAAAGGCACGACCTAGCTTGTTACCCTTATGCGTAATGCGTGGTGGTTTGTTCCCTGGCACCCTTATCGCGGCTAATTTTCACAATCTCATTGGCTGCGGGGCTATAATGAGATGCCGGAGACGCGCCACGACCTGCGTTTTCTAAGCTGTCAGTCAGTACGCAAATATCATTTTTCTTCTAGGGATTAGAGTAGTCGTACAGCTCCCCGATGTTTAGTATAGAGAATCGCAACGCATCGGGCACCGCCGGGCACAGACGGAAAACTAAGCCTTTCCAGACGCATGGAAGTCGTCATGCCCGATGCGTGCTCGGTGAATGGACGACGGCGAAGTACGTGACGTTGGCTCACAACTGGTCACGTACGCGCGTCGGGGCGGTACAAAAACAATTAGATATACTTTCCTACACCGAATCCCTCCAAAGCTTTCGCTTATTTTCTCTCGGCCTCTCTCGCTACTATAATACACCATAGAGGTTCTCCGGAAAGGGGGTCAAACATGCTTACCGTATCTTCGTGGCCGCACAGCTTTCGCACGGCGCAGAGCCTTTCAGTGCATCCGAGGTCCTTGACCATTTTGTCGAGCGTGTCGTAGAACTGCGTTGTGAAAGAACGGTTGCTTTAGGGATAGATCGATGGATTCATTGTAGGGTGTTGGGATAGAGGTTTTTCACTTAGTTGTGGGGTGTATGTGAAGAAGTCGTGTGGTGTACAAAGAATAACCTACATGAAATGGGAATTATGTTACACCAAAGATATGGCGGCGGCCGAGATGTTCATCTTTAGGCTGACGAGGAATTGAAGGCTACAGGCACGAAATCGCGGATTTGGAACAAGCAGGAGAGCATCTGTATACCTCCAGTGCAGATAGTGTAAGACGACTGGGAAATCTAACTAGAATATTTTTATGTATAAGCCGTTTGTTTATTAAAAATGTCTACTTTAAGCTACTGAACGTGTCTCATTTTCTCGCTCAACACTTTGGCCTCAACACTGCGCGATGCAAGGCTGTTTTGTTTGAGCCACCGACAACCTGTGAAACACAGGACGTGACCTTATATTTTCGCGCTTCTTGTTAGTGATTTGTTCTACCGGATGATTATCAGTTGATGTCGCTATTTCATTCACTGCGGAGATACAAGATAATGCTCGATTCTCCTGCGTTTCTTCTTGTTTCAGTAACAGTAGCAACGTTTTCCTGTGTCTGAGTTTATCCCATTGGACAAAAATAGAGAACAAAGCATCTGTGTGTTTATAGGCGCTACTGCCGTCGTTTGCCAAAAACTTGACTTTGTTGGAGGCTGGACTCCGTGGAGTAAATATGCGGCGAAACAACAGACGACTGTGCGCTCTGCGGCACGTTTGCCTTGCACGTGACGTGAATAGAGCAAAGGCGGCAGGGCAGATTTAGTAGTTTTTTCGCAGCATGCTCGCTCCTAAAGTCCAGCCTTTACCGGAAAACAAAAACGGTTGTTTGCTATCGCCCTAGAGGGGCAAAACCGTGAGTAGTTTTATTTACTACATTTAAAGAAGTTCCTATTATATGCAACGACCACGGTGACTTTTTTTTAGTTTTGACCCAGTTTCTGTGCATTATGGGGAATTCCTTAAGATATATTCAGAAAACGACTACTTAAGAGAGGCACATATTTTCCCCACGAGCATGTATGCTATGCCTTGCTCATTTCAAAGCGGATGCAACAGAGCATTTAGTAGTAGTCTTCAGATGTACAAATGTATGAGAATATACATTCCTATACGCAAAACGAGCGACATTGTTATCCCAAAGCATTGTAAAAAAAAAAAATAGCAAAGCGAATAAATCTGCGGGGCATAAAAAAGCGAGTTGCAGTATAAGACTGAGAAAATTGTCGGACACTTCTCTTGAACGCTCACGCTATTGAACAGATAGGCGCAACAAAACGATTTGGTTATAAATACGACTATAAATACGCAAGAAGAATTCAGGTACGTACACTGCTAGCGTCTGGAACCTTCGCTATAACGCAGGCTATTAGCTTCTTCATTTCGGCGTCGCTCTTCTCTGCAAAAGAAGAAGTGAATCTCGTTTAAAGTAAAATTTGTTTCGCGGCGATTTAAGTAGCGGACAGCTAAAGCAATTAAGGCGTTAGGTTTTCAGGCGACGTTAAATTGTCACTGGATTAAGATGCTCATCCAGATCGAAGCAGGCAGGGGGAGTTATCAAACCCCGGAATGATATCTGACTCCTGCAACACCTTACCTCACACGTACGCACACCATTTATTAGCGTAGGCTCCTTGAGCGGTGAGATCTGTAACTCGTTTTGTGTTATTGCTGTTCATATTCTCATTTAAACCTCTTATCCGAAGGGCTTACTTAAGTGAATCCTTCTAAACTTAGTTAAATCAAACTCGATATTAAGGATAATTGACGATGAGTGCAAAAGTGTTCTAAGGCGTGAAAAGATATTGAAAGGCTAAATGAATAATTGTTTAATAATTAAATACCTGTCTATATCTAAAGTGTCTGACCTAAAAATAAGCAAAATTAATCTTGAAATAAGCACCGCAAACACCATTAAACCTGGGCGTTCGTGCCCTCCATATTAAATCACTCCTAAGCGTTCGACAAAGAGGTAATGTTTCTTAGACCAGTAGTTCCAAGCAAGTCATTAAAAAAGACAACTAGCGCACCTGATGTAGCAAACTAAAAATGAAATAAAAGAAAGCTAGGGTTCGGGCCAAACTTCTGTGAGCGGAGAATTCGTTGATTTTGAAATTAAACGACACGCTAAGAGACGCGCTGCACATTTAGTGGGACAATAATGTAGCTCACAAACGTAACGTCCGTGACTTTACAAACGTTAGTAACGTTACATCATGACGTCATATCTGTCCGTCACGCAACATCCGTGACATTATACTTGATTATATTAGAATCATCCAACCCCCAGTTAAAAAAAAAGAAAACTAGATTCTCGTCTAAAACACAAGAGAGTTGCAAGAGCAGATTCAAACAAAATAAAGCAAGGTGAACGAATATCACTGAAGGAAATGAAAAAAGTTGACATTTGTATTTTTTAAACTTACTACAATGATGCTCGTGGCGCGCAGAAACCACGAGAGCCATCACTGACAGCATCAGACACGCCAGCGCGAACTCATGACGATACTTTTTCGGACCTGAAGCTCCGCTCGCTGTCGAAAACGTGCTTGGTGCGGAGCAGCGCAGCCTTCTTTTAAATGCAGCGTGATTTCGCTAGGTTTAGTAAAAAAGAGACGCGCGGATACCATGCTGTTCGAAATGGTTGTGCAAATGTCAATGCAAACACATAAACTGCAACGGCTTGAAGGTGTTGAAATTGCATATACCAGGTTGTGCCCACATCAAGGTGAAGGCAAAAAGTCAAGGCAGCGTGAAATATATTCCGTACGCATCAACGGTTTTTTGCTTTTGGAGCGGTGACAGACACCCGCAACCAACAAAACGTATAACAGTCTGCACGTGTTGCGCATCAGGAATACCCCTTTCACCTGGTAAGAAGGCAAATGCGTATACGGGGTGTTCAGAAATAAGGTTTACAGATTTTGGCTTAAATCATAAAGCCGTGAGAGCTACACTTACGCGTTCTGTGCTGGTGAGTTAAACAGCATAGGGGGCAAATTGACACAATTATCCGGACAATTGGTTAATATTTGTTAATTAAAGTTTTTTTTTATTATTGCGAATAAGGGTATGATTTGAATTAGAAACCTGCTGGGCGCCATTAGAAACCACTATACTCCGTTTCACCTTGTGTTGTACCGCAAGAAAGACTACAAGCGCGAGCTCCTTACTCTAGGGCACATCTTGGCGGCACAAGCTCTCGTGCACTAAGGACAGCTGCCAACGCTATGAGCTCGCGCTTCTAGAGTTCCCTGCGGTACAACATAAGGTGAAACGGAGTATAGATCAGTCAATTTTAGACACACTTGAAGCACTTGGGAAGGACGGGGAGGCCTAAAAGTTATCGTTCGTGCAGCAGGCGCAAGGGTGGGGATGCGAAAACACGTCTGATAGTCTGACAGGGGGGCAAAGGGGCGCTTGCCCCCCCCCTCCAGTTCTCAGAGTGTGGAGGGGCAAGGCATGTGTTTTGCCCCCCCGAAACAGCCGCAACTGGGCTGGGCACTGTCCGGCGGCGCCTAAGGGATACCAAGGACACCGCTCCCCGGCCCTGGGGGAGGGGGGGGGGGGGGGGGGGACTGGTTTGCTCTTTCTCCCACTCAAAAACAAGTTGGTACGCCACTGTTCTCTTCGACATTTTCGCACCACCAGCATTGCGCCTATTGCCTGAGTAATAAGACATTCCCGGGCTTCCCGCGTGCTTCAAGGGTTTCTAGAACTAGCTTATTTAGTGGTTCTTGAGGACTCTCAGTAAGTTTCTAATTAGAATCGTATGGTCATTTATAGTCTACAAACGAAAAAGCTAATTCAGAAACTTTAGTTAATTATTTTACTTGTCCTGACTACATTAGTCACCTTTATTCTGTCCCCATGGCTGTATAACTCAACTGTGCAGAACTCACAACTGTAGCATTCAGAGTCTTCTTTTAGAAAAAAAAATTGTGTAAGACTTTGTTTTAAACACACAGTATATGTTTAAATATGCTGCAGATGTCTGGTATTCTTTGCTTCCCAATTTTTTCTTTGATCAAAATAACCGAACCAGCATGAAAACTGTGGTAGATATACGTATGTTTCAATGAAAACAACAATTCATTTTGTTTAGACAAAGAAGTTCTTATAGAACAAAACTGTCATGAACGAGGAAGGACGCACAGTTTTGGGCAACGTACATTCTCAAAAAAAAAAAAAAAAGGTGTATTATTACACCCTTTGTCCCATATAATACACCTCAAAACTTCAGTTCGACGTACAGCGCACTGATGTCGATCTGAGGGTACAAACTTTCACGAGAACCTTGATAGCCGTGTGGTACAACTTATTAAATAGCTAATGTACGTGCTACAGACTACACATTTTTTGGCCCTACTGCAAAACCTCAGTGTTTTCTTTCTGTGGTCTTTGACACACATTTCAGCTATTTAATAAGTTATATCGCACCGTTATCAAGCCCCTCGTAAAATGTTGGGCCGTCTATTCGATTATAGTGCGCTGAACGCCGAATTGAAGCTTTGTGGTGCATTATATGGGACAAAAGGGTGTAAAGTGATACCCTTTTTTTAGAGTGTATGCCTAAACGACTGACAGATGCGCTGAGATGGTAGAACTGTCAGCTTGCAGTCCTTCTCCCTAAGTATAGGCAACAAAGATTGCAAGGCAGCAGTGTTCCTATGATGCACGCAAGGAGTGTCCGCCACTCCCGCCCCCCCCCCCTCTCCCCAAAATACGCACACACAAACAAGCACAACTCAAATGAGCAGATACCAAGGCACTGTTTGGACTATAATCGCGATCAGGTGTAAATGAAGGTCGTGACTGTTCCTTGATTGCATAAATGCAAATAAAATAATAACAGAATAAATATGTCAGAGTTATATTTTTTGTTCGACTTATTTGTTAATTCAGTCGCTACAGGATATTCCCCAAGGTTGTAACAAATCTAAAGCACCGACGTTCCTGAAAATGCGCTTGAGAGAGTTTATTGATGCATTTTACGGGGAATCTCGGCGAATAACGGGGCTGAAATTTTGTTTAGACCTTAAAGGGGTGGTGCAACGATATCCAGTTGAAATGTTTTTCACTTTACACGAACGTACGGGCATATAGATTGGGACCTATATATCCACGCGCGCAACACCGCTGACCAAAAAACCTCTTCGTTGCGGTGTAATTTTAAGAGTAAAACCGAGCGTTTTCTTTCAATCTCTCGTTCGCAAAACGTGATGACGCAGTTTAGAGGTCGTAATTTCCCCCAGTGACGATATTTGAATGCGGCTCGTAGTTTGAACCCGAGTATTGCGTGAGCAGTTGATTTTGGCTCGCGATAATTGATAGCTCGACAAGCATTCGGGTAGTGGTGGGTCGTACTCAATCGCTTCAAAGACGGCAGTAACCGAACACTAACAATGTCTGGGACTCAGCGCGTGTTTTGTGCTTTGGAAGCCCCGGCGCGTGGCTATGATAGACATTGGCGGCATATAATCGGCCCCAGATCTACTTTCCCGCCGCTGCTCGTCTGGGCTGAAATTAATATAACATTTTATATCATATCAAATCAGATCACGTGGCCGCTTGTTCTGACTGCGAATTGAGGTAGAAAACGCTGATAGTTTTTTCGTTTTTTTTTTTTGCGATTACCATTGCACAAGAAAAAAACACCAACGCGTGTTTCATATGTCAAAAGCGTCATGGATTCATTCTAAGTGGTATTTACCCAAAGTACAAAAAATTGACCGCATCTCCACGTGGTGAATGATGTTGATTGGGGCGAAGCTCTGGTGGTGCTTGTTTGCGTAGACGCTGAGCCGCAGCATGCCGAGCCTTTCGTTCGTTTTCATCCATGTCAGAAAGAAAATGCGTGGCATGTAACGTGGTTATATACGCATTTGAGCATTTCACCGCAGCGCCCTCTCGTCTATAAACGTTAAGCCAATGCATGCAAAGTTTAACGCGATTATATACGCATTTGACCGCAGCGCCCTCTCCTGTATAGACGTTGAGCGGCTACATGCAACGTTTCATCCATGACATCCCCAGCTCTTGAGTTCCTACCACATATCAGAGGCCCCTACTCGTCCCGTAGTCGTGGCCGAGTGGTTAAGGCGATGGACTAGAAATTCATTAGGGTCTCCCCGCACAGGTTCGAATCCTGTCGACTGCGCAAACATTTTTTTTCATCAACTTTTTTTAATATTTTTTTTTTCATTTTTATTTCATCTTCACTTTATTATCATCATCACCATCATCATCATCATCATGAGATTCACTCATGATCATCATCATCATGATGAGATTCACTCGTCATCATCATCATCACTTCATCATCATCATGAAAGCACCGGATGCCGGAGGGACGGACGGATGGACGGACGGACGGACGGACGGACGGACGGACATGGCTAGCCCCTAAGGAGCTTCGCCCCTAAAATGGTTGCACCGCTCCTTTAGAACCGTCTACACTGTGACCACAGCGCAGACAGTTTTAAGGTCTAAACATATTCCCATCCTCGCTATTCGCCGAGCTCCCGCCGTAGTTAGCAGCGACTAGCTCTCTCATTTGAACTTAGGGATAGCAGACACTGCAGAGTTCTTCATTGGTTAGAGTAACTAGAGCCACTAAATGGATAAAAACGCACGACTTGGTAAATTTAGCAACCCGCATTTTGCTTGAAACTTTCTGATTTTCTTGGCTAGATCTAGCTTTCTAGGCTCCTCTGCTACTGTACTGGAACGACGCTTCATATGTTACTCGAGCGATCGGAGGACAGACTACCAACTAATGAGAACTACACAGTATTTCTTATTACAGTAGTGACCTTGAGAGGTGTGTGATAGGGGCTGCATATCAAGTCGTGTGGTGCACTATGCCGAGTTCAATGGCCTGCAAGAACAACATAGAGATTAAGATACAGAAATAGTACAAAAATAGCTATATACACGGAAGATACCGGACTAATGCCAGTCTGCGGGGAAAACCGGACACCTGCCAGATCCTATAAAGCCAAGGCTGACAGAAGCAGCAGCTGGTACGCTGGGTAATTTGTTTTGGTCGTCGCGTGAACAGCACAGACGAAGACATTCATTCACAGTACATGCAAAGGAAAAACGGAAATGGCAAAAGGTTTTGTTAGTGAAAACAACCTTTAAAATGGACACAATTTGTAAAATACAATTAGCGTCAGACGTATAAGTTTCCGTTACGGCTGTTGACAAATAAAGATTTTCCTGTTATAATATAGCTGTCATCAAAAGGCGTCGGTATGCCCACATAGCGTACTTTCTGTTCTATAGGTCGCATCAATGGAAGGTTGGGGTACAGACCGCGACTTAAAAATCACAACATCTCCACGTGGTGAATGATATTGATTGGCGCAAAGCTCTGGTGGTGCTGATGATACTGATTTTATTGTTCATAGGTAGTGCTGATGGTGCTGATTTTGTTTTTATTGCTCATAGGTAGTGCTGAGTTCCGGGTTGCGTTTCAACTTCATTATTACTGCTTTATGGTCTGTGAAATGCAGAGCCAGTGGTTCTTCTAGCGGATCAGCTTGGATCCGCCAGAAGCCCTGGGAACGCATCTCCACCGCTTAAATCAACGGTCCATGTCAGAAAGAGAATGTGTGGTATGGAACGTGGTTATATACGCATTTGAGCATTTCACCGCAGCGCCCTCGCGTCTATAAACGTTGAGCCAATGCATGCAAAGTTTAACGCGATTATATACGCATTTGACCGCAGCTCCCTCTCCTGTAGAGATGTTGAGCGGCTACTTGCAACGTTTCATCCATGACAAACAGATGGGATGGTAATCGATGTGAGCACGGACGCCGGACGGATGGACAAGGCTAGACCCTAAGGAGCTTCGCCCCTAAACCCCTGCTCTTGAGTTACTACCACATCTCAGAGCCCCCTACTCGTCCCGCAGTCGTGGCCGAGTGGTTAAGGCGATGAACTAGAAATCCATTGGGGTCTCCCCGCACAGGTTCGAATCCTGTCGACTGCGCAAACATTTCTTTCTTTTTTTAAGATGACAGATGGGATGGCAATCGATGTGAGCACGGACGCCGGACGGATGGCCAAGGCTAGACCCTAAAGAGCTTCGCCCCTAAAATGCGAAAATACACTACCTCTCTGTACTATGCCGTTGCGTCTTTGTCAAATATTGAGCGGTACTTGCCGAAGGTATCACATTAAGCGAAATATTAAAATTAGTAATTCCTTGAAAACAATTTGCAGCAGTGACAGGTACACCACTTGATAACCAATATTCAAGTGACCCTGCGTTGGTGTGTACTTGCAATTCTTTTTGAAGGAGTTCCTTGCTTTAGTTTTTTACATGTAATTTCTGCACCGCCACCTCTCTATTCTTGTCTATTTCAAATCCGTGCATGCTTAGAAAGCAGCTGATATTAACACCATAATTACTTGATCACTGAAGGTAAAATAAAACCAAAGACGAAGCACGGCTTCTACGAGGGGGGACCCAAAAGAAACCGAACTAAATTTTTTTGCACTTATTTATTCCCATTTCAAGTACAAACGTTCAATCTCCTTCAAAGTACTGTCCACTTGCACTAATACACTTGTCTAATCTTTTAATCCATGTGTCAAAACATTGTTTAAATTCATCTTTTGTGATGCTTGACAGCGCCTCCGTCGTTTTTTTCTTCACCTCAGCAACGTCAGCAAAACGCTTTCCTTTCATTTCTCTTTTCATTCTAGGAAACAAAAAAAAGTCGCACGGGGCAAAGTCGGGTGAGTAGGGGGGGTGAGGAACAGGGGTCATACCATTTTTGGTCAAGAATTGTCGTACAGACAAGGCAGTGTGAGCCGGGGCATTGTCATGATGGAAAAACCAGTCACCCGACTTCCACAAATCGGGCCGCTTCCGCCGCACACTGTTGCGCAATCTTTTCAAACCCTCCAAGTAGAAAGCCTGGTTAACTGTCTGACCCTGCGGAACAAACTCTGAATGGACGACTCCTTTCACATCGAAAAAACTAATCAGCATTGTTTTGATGTTTGATTTCACCTGACGAGCTTTCTTGGGGCGAGGCGAACCTGAAGTCTTCCACTGGCTTGATTGTTGCTTTGATTCAGGATCGTAACCATAGCACCAAGTTTCGTCACCTGTAATAACTTTTGAAAAAAAGTTTGGGTCACTTCGGGACTCTTCTTTCAAAGCACAGCATGCTTCCACGCGACCTTGCTTTTGTTCAGCAGTCAGCAGTCGTGGCACGAATTTGGCAGCCACCCTTTTCATTCCCAAATCTTCTGTCAGAATTCGCTGCAATAAACTCCAACTCACTCCCGACAGCTCCACAATTTCGTCAATGGTCCGTCGTCGATCTTCGTTGATGATTGCACGAATTTTTTCAACGTTTTCATGTGTTCGTGCCTTGGAAGGACGACCGTAACGAGGTTTGTCATCAATTGACATGTCGCCATTCTTGAAACGGGAAAACCACTCAAACACTTGAGTTTTCCCCATGGAATCGTCCTTGTACGCCGTTTTTAACAGTTCAATAGTTTCTGTTCCACTTTTTCCGAGCAAAAACAGAATTTAACCACCGCACGCTGTTCACAGAAATCAGACATTGCAAAAACGACGCCCACACGAAACACTTTCACTATAAACCCAGCCGCAACTAGTCCTAACCTTCTTCGAGGACGGGATTAGGCGTAATGACTCAGCAATGTTCGCTCTATCAACTCCTGGCGGCAAAACGCGGTACTGCAAAAGCTCTGCTTAAAAAAGAATTAGTTCGGTTTCTTTTGGGTCCCCCCTCGTATGTATATTTGTAGTATATCTTAAGTACACTGAAATGATGCGGATACGCTGAAATGTAGCAGTAAGGGTAGCTAAAGAGTAGCATGGATAGCGCTTTGTGACAAGAAACTTGTGTTGTTCTTCGGTGCTCTTGACAGAAGTGTATAGTCAAAGGTGAAGGGAATATTGCCCTTTTTCGCTTCGATGCGAGTTATTTCCTAAAAGAATCAGTTGAAAGTCAGCCCTGTATCCGTGTACGTCTTCTCTGGTCCTTCGTCTTGTTTGTGCAGTTTTTAGTTTCTAAAGTGCAGGTTTCGTGCTCCCAGAATAGGCTACTTTTGAAGAAATTAATGACGACCAGTTACTTTCAAATTCCAGTTACTTAAAACTAACGTTCAAGTTTTTCGATTGAGAGCTGTTATTTAAAAGAGCGTATTCTCGGTCAAGGAATACATTTTCAACGAGATCAGTCCAACACTTCACGCTGGATCAAAGCTTATCGGTATCGGCAAAATCCCAAAATGCGGTCATCTTCACAAACTGGTGTAAGATGAACGCTGACGAGAAAACAACTGCCTACGCCTCCTCTGGAACCTGATACGAAAACCTTATTCTTACTGGTGCCGCACGGTTCATAAACTATAAACCAGTGCTAACTGACGGCTTAAGAAACGCGAGGCATGACTTGTATGTTCTTGCTTCGTGATTCGTTCTTCGACATCTTTATAGGATAATTACGCAATACAATTGCCTGTGAAGCGATATTATAAGACGTTTGCAAAGTACGGCCTCTGGGCGTCCCCATCTTGCTGCTGGTGTGGGTAGATCGTCTAATTGTCAAGCATTGCTGCGGTCGTGGGTACGCCTCAGCAATGCTTGACTATCAGACGATCTACCCACACCAGCAGAAGGATGGCGGCGCCCAAATGCCATACTTGTAAACGTCTATAGAACCATCTATGACTCGTCATCGACCAACCGGACATTAAGTTAATAATTTTCAAAACTCTGTTGACCCACGGCGCTGGTTTTGAGGCGTACATTGCTATTTTCATCATTTGATGCGTCATGCGTTGTCGTGATCACTTCGGCTCAACTGTGAACTCCACTGAATGCAAGATTATCGTGCGAACTGAAACCTATGATTTTCTTAACAAATTCGCATTAGTGAAATATTGATATGCTAAACAAATTATCAGAACTCCCCAGAATGTACAATACGTACCCAAACTTTCACCTTATATAAAGCACAATTTACGCCCTCCATGTGATTGCTGGCTGTTGAAAGAGTCCGCCTGCTCCAAGTATCGAATGAAAAAAAAACGAAAACAAATATTCACCAAAATTGTTAAAAAAAAAAACAACTGAAGTGGAATAAAAAACAAAACGAACAGATTATACATTCACGAATGAAAAATGGTGGACAAACGTAAAACTTCAAATAAACTTTCAATGAGGCAAACTTGTGCCTACAAACGTAAAGAGAGAGGTACAACGCATCTTGCGCTGGAGACAGAAGGCCGGCTGTCCCAACGCAGCCCGTTGCCGCGGCTGTTATACATTCGGTTAGTCTCGGAATGTGACAAAACAAAACACACACGATGACAGCCAAGAATGAAGTGGAACTTTTTATAAGAGTATATAATTTAAAAGAAAAATTAAGGACTGGCCCAAGTGCGGTTCGAGTGGGGTTCAAAACCCGTTTCTCCGCGTGGCAGTCATGTGCACTGCCAACTTATTCTCGCATGCGGCATTACATCCCCTCTAAGATGCAGCGGCACGCTGCTTATCTAAAAACAAGCAAACTGAAAAAAGAAAAACAACAGTGAACCCCATAACTCAATGCCTTGCCATTCTCACAGTCTATCACGGTCGCTGTTCCATTGGGCATTTTATTGTGGTTGCCATTGCCGTGAGAAATTATTGGTTGTTGTCGTTCGCCGTCAACGTTTTGTTGTGGTTGTGGTTCGTTCTCCTTCGTTTCCGTCGTTGTTCGCCGTCGTAGACCGTCGTTGTTGCAGTCATCATTGGCGGTCGTCGTCGTGGGTCATTATATCGTCGATCATCGTCGCGGGATTTTGTCGTAGGTCTTCGTCGTATGTCTTCGTCGTAGGTCGTCGTCTTGGTTCGTCGTTGTGGTTCGTCATCATGGTTCGTCGTCGCGATTAGTCAATGTTCTTCGCAGCTTGGCCATCGTTTGACATGGCTCGTCCTGCTTATTGGTCATCGTTGGTCATTCTTCTCGTCTTGGTTCACTTGAGTTCGCTGTCTTCACTGAGGTGTTCGTCGTCGTCTTCATGTGATCGTTGAGAAACGTTACCCGCACCTCCATCACAATGTCACGAATGAAGAGAGTTGATAAATGAAGAACTGGAAACAAAGTTTGGTGAGGCGTACAAACTAAAAGAGAAAGACACCAGCATCTTGCGTCGGAGGCAGAAGGACGACTGTTCCAAAGTGGTCCGCTACCGCTGATTTTATACACTTTGTTAGTTCAGGAATGCTACGAACCAAAACGCACGATGAGAGCCGAAAATGGGCTGGTACTTCCCAAAGGTGTATGAAATTCCAAAATAAAGAACCGGCCTGAGGGGGGTCCTCTGCGTAGCAGGCATGTGCGTTGCCAACTTCTCCTCGCATGCGCAAATACATACCAAGTAGCGCTAGGCACTTGATCGGTTAACCTACCGATCAATTCATTAATGCTTTAATCGCGATTAATTTTGAACCGCGGTTCATCGGTTAAAGTTTGAAAAACAAAAGAAAGCTTCAACGCTTCAACGCTTTCACCGCGGAGACGTGGACGAGTTCACCTGTATGAAAGCAAACTTTAGGAGAAATATTTATCTAAAGTATACTGTAAGGGCGATATTTGTAACTCTGAGCAAGTGTAGAATGTTATATATATACGTGTCCCAGCCACTTCAACGCCGTGCGAGTGCCCGTTTAGCGCATCAGAGACAATTGTGAACAATCAAACTAGTTCGACATTGCCCGAGATTATCAATGAACCGCTTTGCCTCTGCGGCTGAAGTAATAATTTGCGAGTGTGGGTGACTGTAGACTGTTTTCAACTACACAACAAGGTTGATTTAAAATCTGAACTTTTAGATTTTGCCATTTACAACATATTCAGCAAGAGCAAAAAATGTAATGCTCTTTTAAAACTATTGCTCAGGTAATGAATAAAACCGATTAATCGACTAACTAATCGAAAAAAGGGGTGGCAATGAATCGGGTTAAAATTTTCATTCGACGCCCACCTCTAATATCAAGAAGAAAAAATTTTAACAAAGACATGGTTCTAGCATTTTAAATTGTTCTCGGAGAACAACTTAATAAAATAACCCCCCCCCCCCCCCCCCAGGTCATAAAACGTTTTTGCCCTCACCGTAGTCGCGGCGCAGGCGCTCGTGTACGTGCGCGGGTTACGCGGCTTTCAGAAACCCGCCGCGGTCGCTAAGTCGAAATTACCGATTATCTCATTTGTGAAAAAAGTACGATCATTTGCTAACCCTTCGCACCAATAGCAGTTCCCGTTTATGATTATAAAATCAATGCAACATGTGCTAAATGTTGCACTCGGCGTATGAAGTGCAACCTGTTTTACTATTTAACCGATCATAGATGTATAATTCAGGTGTGTTTCCTCATAAACAATATCGATGGTATCCGTTCAAAAGAAAAACAAATAATACGCCCAACGTTATGACCAGGTTATTTAAAGTACGCCTCGATTTGGAACGTGTGTATATTGCCAAAGTTAGGCGTCGTCCCCACGTATGATGAGAAATTTGTGCGTTATTGTCGAAAAAGGGTTGGCAACGAGAATAATGCACGGTCATCTGTCTGAAGCTGGTCGCATGGGAAAATCGAATCTAAGCGAGTGCATCCCGCTTATAGATGTCGCTCGGCCTCTTCACCAAAGTCTCTTGATGCGACGGTCGGCAAATTGTTTATCTTTATTTCTTCCGCTGACCACCAATGATGTTTGGTACGAAATCGATTTTTTTTTTTTTTGAGCAAGTTACTCGTAATTCGTTTGTTTTTAAACCCACAACAACGCAGATAGCTGTACACAACACTTGCCGTGATTCCTTGGTTTGACCGTAGCATTGGTGGTCGGAAGGCGATTTCTTCGTCCGTGATGCATCGCTTCAAGTTGAGTGGATACCTCCTAGACTTTGTTTGATCTCTTGGTGGCCAATACTTCGAAAAATATAAACTCGTTATGAAAGAAAGGTGCTTGATGTTCAATCTTGAGCGCAAGTGAGCACTAAAAATTTAACATATAATGGTTTGAAAAAAATAATTCCGAGGACACCTAAGCACTTTTTATGAGTTGTGAATGCGAAAGCATGAATGTCGTTCATCCGCTCCCTTAGTTCGCCTGCTGTGTACTGGCGTGGACGGCCACGTTTCGCTACTGCCGAGGTTGCGGCCGCCGACGTTATAGATGTCTCAGGCGCCGCCATGCTGCTCGGCGCCGAGAGGAGCAAAAACGACCGCAGACTCCCCCCCCCCCCCCCCCCCCCCCCCCCCTTCCCATCTCTCCCTCCCTCTGGCAACGCCTAACAAGAGAGCGGCGGCCCAGCGCGCTCTTTCCTGTCGTGCGGGCAGGAGCGTCAGGAAGATGGCTTCTCTGTGGGATGGCGTTCCTTGGAACCATGCGCGTCCCCCAGCCGATGGCTGTCTAGGAGCCGTTTCACTGGGACTTTCTTTCACGTTTCTCGCGATTATAGACGCCGCAGGGTCCTGGGAATTTATTTCGCGCTTTTTCGCGGTGATGGACGCCGCCGGCTCCGCTCCATGGTACAGTTAATGCTTTCGCATTAAAAAATATAAAACGCATAAACTAAAGACTTCCCTGTTCTACGAATTGATACGGGTATTTTCCGCAAGAAATAAAAAATAATTAATTGTATTAAAATAATATACCGCACACATTTACAACACACTTTCCGCACACATACATTGAAATCGCTGTTCTGTGTATATGTAAGTGAAGATTGCCGTTTCATTACCGAAATACTGCAATCGTACACATTTGCTACAGGATAAAATCTACGCTTCTGCACAAAAATATTTATTCGGGCCAAACGCATAAAAACACGCGACGTGGTTCCCTTACGCCACATAATTCTTAGTATTTCGCTTCGGAACTTTGTTCGCTTTTTAATAGACAACCTATTTGTTGGAGAGATGAGGCAGTCGGGGGAACTCCACCTAGAGTAATTAAAGCGTGTTTAGTAGAATTCTGGGGCCGTCACAAGAAAATCGATCGGAGACACAGATTGGACTCGAGTACTGCGTCAGCGTTCGGCAGGGCCTCGTGTCCAGTCAACGCGTCGAAGGACTCGCGGCGTCGGGTTCGGGTCCAGTTGCTGAGTGGCGCCATCTCATTTTGATGACATTCCATGGAGGGAGAGGAGGTGGTTCAGAGGCCTCGATGATTCCAGGTGGTGTTGACCTGCGCCGGGAAGGAGTCGCCCACCGTAGGTCCCTAGTTGCTGTCCAAGCTGCCTAGTTGCTGTCCAGCGCCACTTTCTTTGTCGTCCAGGCGGCCCGGACCAGCTGACGGTATTCATGAACCGGAGTTTCTGAGCTCTCTTATTTCAGTGGCGTCCTTGAGAGGCCTGTTGATCACAGCTCTCGCCCAGTCCATGCAGGATGTCGATTACTGGGTCCTGTAAAAGACAGAAATTTAAGCGACACGACACTGAGGAATCAGACTAAAAGGGTTGTTTATTCTACCTGTGTGTCTACTTATGTCTCCTCAGTTGTTTTCTTTATGTGTGTGTGTTTTTTGTTTTGTTTTTAGACTCGTGTTTTCCTCCTTCATTCGCCGGCCAGGCCCCGTGCGCACGGCCCGGCTTCCATAGACATCTCTCGATCTCATTAAGTTAACACGTCTTTGTTATTTGCTGCCGGCCGCACTTCTTCGCAACATTTTACTCCGACCTGTCGTCGACGAGCGCACGCGCCCGATCGCGTTGCCTAATGCTGGCTGCGAACGGGAATCTAGACAGTACCTGACTTGTAGACGTTACTGAAATAAAGTAAATAAATACCGTTATCACGTTCAAAGTGCCGAAACCACACAGAGAGAATAAGAGAGCAGACGAAAACAGGGTGCTGTTTCCATCTGCTTTCTTGTTATCCCTGGGTAGTTTCGCGCATTGAACGTGATAATGAACCAACTGGCTGAAATCGCAATTTTAATGCAGCAAATACCGTTACTCGTTGCTCACTCAAAATTTTCTTAAGTATGTTACTGGTTACTGCGATTCAAAAGGATCGAGTTCGCTAAGCTTGAGTGTAACGCGTTATTTTCTTGTTACTTTAATGCGTCGTTTTAATGATGCAGTAGCCGCTTCCAACATTTGTCGTGGTTAAATTCCTTGCTTCTTAACGCGCTCCTTAAGGAATAACTGTGGCTATAGTGACATACCTTGTACAAACCATTTAATAGTCTATCTCGCATTTTATCGTCATGTCAAATTCAGGCGCGAGCTCGGGCGTCCCAACCGAACCTTCCGTTGTAAAGCGAGCCGAAAAAATTGTCGCCTGCACATAAAAAGCTCGAACTTTCACCGAATGTGCACTGAGCATGTTTATTTTACCGTGTCAAATTTCAAGGCACGGTGCTCTTCCTGTGAAAGTTAGAACAAAACGTTTGCCAAAGTCAAGGTTCCGCGCATACGCAGAAGACTGAGTTAGCGACGCGGTTTACTTGTGGCGCCATCTTACAATAGGCGCAGCGAGCAGTCAGCAGAGTACGTCGTCTGCTCGCTGGACCTATCGGGAGATGGCGCCACAAATGAATAGCGTCGTTAACTCAGGTCTTCTGCGAACGCGCCCGGCCTTGACTTTGGCAAGTTTTAGCTTCTGACTTTGTACTGGAAAAGAACTACACATTGCAATTTCACACTGTAAAACAGAGTGCAGATCCGGAGAAAGTTTGAGCTTGGCATGTGCAGGCGTTGATTTTTCTGCTCGTTTTACTACAGCAGAGGTCTGCTTGGGACACCCCGTATACGGTTATTCATTACTTCACCAGAAAGCAACAGAAATACTGTTACTCGTTCCCTTTCTTAAGAAGTAACCAAGTCATTACTTCGTGGCCGAAAAAAAAAACTCTATACAAATAACGAGTACCTTGTAACGCACTACGCACAAGTCTGTTCTGGTTTGACGATATTTGACTCAGGTGGATGTTGGCTCGCAGGAAAAGTTGATCACACTCAATTATCTCTTGATTCAGGTGACGTCATGTTCTCACACTTCCGCGCACTATCCCAGCTGCTAGTGTCACATTGTTATGGAGCTTGAGCTTTCTGCGATAAGTAGTTTAGTTTTTCGGGTCGAAAAACATGGTTTTCCTTTCTCGGGAACTGTCTGTCGTTTCCTTTCAATTCAAGTTTCACACTACGATATAATGACAGGAAAGACATGCTTACCGGAAAATATTTCTTGAGAGTTTCATCCTGAGAAAGAGACAAGCCGTAAGCAATGTATTTAACGCATAGTGTCATCATTCATATACGAACAAATACATCTAATAAGCTCGCGGACTACACTGTAAATAATAAAAAAATATAATTTGAGCCTACTGCCCCAAAGTCTATAAGAACATCCAATAACAGCGCTTTTTTCTTTTAATATTAGCCAGAAATGTGTCCATGTCTACATGATAAAATTGTATTCCGAAATAGAAAAAAAAAAGTGGAAAACCATGGTTTAACTGTTGGAACTCCAAATGTGTAATCTTTAATTTAACGGAGGCATCACAAAATGACACAAGAAAAAGCTGGTAAAAAATTAAAGCCGTTTACAACTCCCTGTAACGCCGAATTGGAGCGCAGCTCTTGAGGAGGAGGAGGGAAGGGTACTGGGGGGGGGTCACGTGACGATGCCGATGACGTCATCAGTGACGTCACTGATGACGTCATCAGTGACGATGACGATAAGGATACCATGACGTCACCAGTGACGTCACTGATGACGTCATCAGTGATGATGACGATGCGGATGCCGATGACGTCATCAGTGACGTCACTGATGACTTCATCGGTGACGATGACGATGCCGATGCAGATGACGTCATCAGTGACGTCACTGATGACGTTATCAGTGACGATGACGATGCCGATATTTCGGGGGGGGGGGGGGTCACGTGACCTCAAGGAAGGGGGTCACGTGACTTCTGGGGGGGTCACGCGACCCCACCCTCCCCGAGGTCACCGAAGGAGCCCGCGGCCCTCCCGAGGTCCTCCCGAAGGAACCCGAGGTCCTCCCGAGGTCCTCCCAAAGAAACCCTAGGCCCTCCCGAAGGAACCCGAGGTCCTGCCGAGGTCCTCCCGAAGGAACCCGAGGTCCTCCCGAGGTCCTCCCGAAGGAACCCTAGGCCCTCCCGAAGGAACCCAAGGTCCTGCCGAGGTCCTCCCGAAGGAACTCGAGGTCCTCCCGAAGGAACCCAAGGTCCTTCGGGAGGACCTCGGGTCCCTTCGGGAAAATTTACCCATAATGCACCGCGCGGTTACGCCGACGCCGACGGCAACGCCGACGGTGACGCCGACGCCGACGGCGACGCCGCCCAAGCCGGAAACAGGCGCCTAAGAGCTGCGCTCTAAAATAATTTGAATTATACTCCGTTTCACTCTAAAGGCCGGTTCTCACATGCAGCGAAGCGCTGATGTAGCGCTACTCACGTGTCGTCGGCTACTTATCGTCTGCCATGAGCATCAGTTTTGACGGTGCGATACAAAGCAGGTGAACGCTACCGTGAGCACGCGCTTAGCGCGAGGTCAGCGCTATGAGTGTAGCGCTCCGTTGCATGTGTGAACAGGCCTTTAGTGTGAGCGTGGCAGAAGCTACAAGAGCGCGCTCCGGGCTTTCGGCGTCCCTACCAAGCACGCGCGCTCGTGCAGTGCAAGCACTGTTCATGGCCACATGCACGCGCTTGTAGCATTTTCTGCGTCTAGACTTAAGCTGAAATGAAGTACAGTGTTGAACTGTTTAATTTTTTGTTTTAACAAATGTACAGGGTGTCACAAAAAAAAAAATTACACGTTCTTTTTTACCGCAAAAGTAAACTATGCATCGCCGAACGCTCATTCTCCGCCCAAAGGGAGGTCACAACCAGATGCCAAAGTTTCAGCCCGATCCGATACATTAATCAAAAGTTATTAGTGATTTTCTGAAAATTTCAATGGGAAAATGGCGGCCGACGGAGTTTTCAAATACATGGGGCTCTATGGCACCAAATACCGAAAACGGGCAAAAATGGGCTTTCCCGTTGAAATTTTCAGAAAAAACATTTATAACTTTTGATTAAGGTATCGGATCGGGCTGAAACTTTGGCATCTGGTTGTGACCTTTGGGCGGAGAGTGAGCGTTTGGTGATGCCTAGTTTATTTTTGCGGTGAAAAAAACCCTGTAAATTTTTTGTGACACTCTGTATATGATCACTAGGGAAAAATGTCATAAAGCCTCACCAATATTAGGAATTGTTAAGACAGCGAGGGGTCGGTCTGCCTTTAGGATACGGAGATACTCTATAGTTCACGCTATAGATGAGGAGTGTGGTAGGTGCAGTATTGCTGCTAACTATGGCTGGGTGTCTATTAAAATGTTAACCCGATTATTCGCCACCCTTTATTCAATTAATTAATCGATTAATCGGTCTCGTTCATTTCCAGGCATAATATTTTCAAAAAGTCAAAATTAATTTTGTTCTTGTTTTTTTTTTTTGCCTTTGTTAAATGCATGATAAACGGCGCAGTGTAGAATTTTTATCATGAATCAACCTCGATGTGTTGTTGAGAACAGTTCAAAGACACTCACACACAGATTATTAGTTCAGCAGCACAACGCAAAAAGGTTCGTTGGCGTCCTCCGGCAAGAGCGACATCATCTGATTCTTCACTATAGTCTTTGCTGAACTAAACGGACACTTGCACGGCATCGAAGTGGCCGGGACACGGGTAACCTTCTCCACTTTTCTGGAGTTACAAATCTTGCCCCTACTATTTACTTTAGCTTAAAGGGGCACTCAAGCAGTTTTTGGAGAAGCTACTTTTTGGTGCGATGGCGTTAAGGAAGTGTCAGTGAATGAGTATCTTCAGTTTTAGAAGGCAGAACCGCCTATTAATCACGCAGGAATAAAATACGTGCGGACTCTTTTCTGTACTTGCGAGGACCAATGAAATTATCGTATGTTTAAAAATTTTGGCGGCCTTTGTAGAGTTTCGTTAAAGAAACAATTTTCAGTTCATTTAAATATGTTGTGCATGATAATTTCAAAAGACGTAAAATATCTCTAGTTTAGAATACGCGATACTGCAATTATCGTTTCACAAACAAGGGACTACGTTTTCTCCTTGCCTTCCTCCGCGGGGGGTGAATTTCCCGCTCCCCTGGGATGCGCGGAAGCGCACGTATCTGCGCGCGTTGCAGGCCGGTCGGGCCGGTCGTGTCGGTAGCGGGCCGGCCAGGGCTCGGTGGTGGTCGTCGACGTGGACGGCGTGGTGAAAGCTCATCGTTCCGTGTAAAAGCGCTATCCTTGACTGTGAATTTTCGTCGTGTGCCGCTATGATAACCCAGCACGTACTAAAAGGGATGATCCACCTACTCGTGCGGCGATGTCGTGGCGGCACTCTCAAGACAGCAGAAACGCCCGTGCCGTCGTGTTTGTTTACTTCGACTACAGTGGTGCTTTCTAAGCATGTGTGTCCTCGAACATCGCCCGGATTTCTAATTCGGCGCATTTCATGCGTGTGCTCAAGTTCAAGGTATTACTGGCGCGTACCGTATAAAGGATGCGAATTTTCACGCGTTTTCATCACCGGAGAGAAGTGATTAGTGTTAGCAATCCTGAACGCTCGCAACGTCTATCTGATCACGAAATCATATTTCTACGTTGCTATATCACTGCTATGATTACATTTTCTTTTATAATCGTAGAAAAGGCGTGTGGCGATATTTGTACTATTGCAATGTCGTGTATTAGAGTCGTGATCGTCCAAGACGGCGTACTGCATCTTTTTATTTTATTTGTTTCATCCACTGTACCCTGCAAGCCTATCTAGGAAAAAATGATACTAAAGCTTTAGGCTATAGACAACTGTCTGTCTATATTCGGTTACGGCATTGAGTAGCAGTGCGTCCCCTTTTTAGAGGGGCCGCTGAAACAGCTGACGGCCGCGTATAGAAGCGGTCGCCGTGCTGACGACCCGCTGCGCTTGTTGTAGTGGATGCAGGTGTGTGTACGCGCGGCGCAGAGCGGTCGTTCCGGTCGCAACAAACGCAGTCGTAGGTACGCGCTCGTTGCACATGTCTGAACCAGCCTTTCCCCCGTCCTCCCGAGGCGAAAGGCAACGTGGCGACATCGTTTGACATCACGTACCAGAGGTAACGCTGCGATGTCAAACGTTGGTTCGGTTACGACTTGCCGCAACCGCAAATCGAAGAATGCCCGAAAAGGTCTGAGTTTCGCCGTCCTCGGAACCCGAACATGACTCCGAAGCGCTGCTATCGTCCACATCGCACGTCGAAGTGGCGTCATAGGAAATCATCCCCAGGTCGGCTGTCCGCCGAAAATTTCAACCTCTAACGGCGTCAGGTCCTCGAGCGTAGAGAACTCCGCCATGATCGAAGCTCGAATGACAAAGAGGTTCGGCCGATGCGGCTACCTCGGGATCACTGCGCGACGGAACATCGTCCAACGCCATTGGCCCGAGATCCTTTTGATAAGCGTGCGAGGACCAATGAGAGTGGTTTCGTTTTCGGGTGGATCCGAGGTTTGGCGGCCTTTAATTACATTTTTATTAAAGAAATAATCACCGTATGACTATATTTTTTTGGTTTTTAGGGATAGTTAGGGGGTCTAAATTCAGCTGTCATCATCAAAACACGAACTCAAAAACCTACTTGAGTGCCCCTTTAACATTTTACCGAAAATTTGCCCTTCACACAGGTGTGCTCGTCCACGTCTGCATGGTGAAAGCATTTAATTTTTACTTCTTTTTGCTTCGTCAAACTTTTACCACTTAAACGGTTAAAAAAATTAATCGCGATTAACGCATTATTCGATAAATCGACAATTTAATCGATCAATTGCCCAGCCCTGAGGGCCATTGCCGAACTGATTTCTTCAAAACTGCTCGATTCGCGCAGTCTCGGGGCTTTCCTGGCGTCTTTAACGTGCATTAGTCAGCATTGAATAATTCCACGAGCACACTTCAGGTGCGACGCTCATCCAAATCGAAAAGGGGTGTGGGTGGAGATTGAACCCAGGGTCCCTGGAGTCTGCAACGCGAGCTTTCGTTACACAGGTTCCGTGCTGCATTACCCGAACACACTCGGTCCCTGACTCCCCGGAGAAATCAGAGCGGTGGCCTTTGCTTATCTAAATGACTTTGCTTAGTTTGTGACAACGTCCCCTCAAAATAATACTGCGGAGACAGCCGTCTCTGCTGCTTCGGCAATTCCGGTATCTCGGTGCGTCGGCTGTCCACGCCGACAGGGGAGGATTCGCTGCTGTATACGCGCGCTGTCTCATGCCAATGAACGGAGTATAATGTATTCTAGTAAGGTGTGTGATGTACAAATCACATGAATTCAGAAAGATGCGTCAGTGTCTCGTTTGACGTTTACGAAAAGAGTCGATCAGGTAACTTTGTCCACAAAAATACTCTCCGAAAGAAGGGATAAATAAAATTGCTTACCAGATTGCCTTGGCCGCAGATATTTCGCGCGGCGCACACTACATCAGCGCATCCAAGGGTCTTGACTGCGCTGTCGATCAACTCCTTGATCTGTGTAGCAGACATTGAGATTTTATACAGATTATGTCTTCGGAAAGTCCACCAATGCGGCTGTCTCGCACCGGGCCTCCAGTAACTTTGGCAAACATTTCTACTGTGGTAAAACTTCATCGTAGTGTGAATTCGCTAATAAAACGAAGGTACAAATACGTTACCCACTTTAAATCAAAACGCCATTTATGTCTATACTCCGCTTCATACAAACCCGCCTAATAAAAAAAAAAACACGTAATACGCTTTTGTTGCCACAAAGTTTAACAATCTTAATTTTTTTTTTGTCGACAGATAAATAATATTTGTCATAATTACGGTACTGCATCAAAAGTAGTTGGTTCTTAAAACGAGTGTCGTGAGCTTATTGTCTCAGATTTTCTATTGTGAACAAAGAGGTCTTGCACAGACGCACATTATTCTGCACATACTCAAAACTAATTTTACGATCGCGATGAAGATTTCATGATACAGCTATATAAGATTTATCCCTGTCGAAAGAAAGGCTATCTCTTAAAAAAAAAAAACTATTAAGAAACGCGGGGTTTGCTTTATTAAGTTAACAGTTTTTGCTTCGTGATTTTTTTTTTCGGCGTTGTTGTCGCCTAATGCCACATCACTTATTAGCTTCGGAGTGATAATAAGCTGTTGTGTACTAACGCCAGTCTTTAAATTCCTTTGACGGTCAATGACTGCAGACGTGCTGTATACAGAATGCAAATCCGTACCCTGAGTCAACCAACGTAAAGAAACGAATATCAGGGTTTCGAATAAAGCGTAAATTGGTAAAACTAGAACGGGAGAAATAAACTGAAAAGAAAGACAACCTTCGACAATTTGTTGGCAATGATACATACACTGTGAGCAGTCCGCGTTACTGTACTTTGTTAATTTTTTGTTGTTTCTTTCTGTAACGTCTAATTGTAGTTTTGTAAACCTTTTCTGAAGTATCGATTCAAGTAACGACGGTATTTTTGGCGTTACGTTCCAGTGTCTTGAGGAATAATATATCGTTGAACAAGTATACAATCTAGCCATACCTTTACTTTTTAAATTATGCGTTCAGAGATTCGAGTTTCAAGTTTACCTTAGGCTAACATATTGTCACGGGTGGTGACTAAAAGAACAATAAATAAACAGGAAGAAATTAACGTTTAATGTTGCGAACTTGTGCCCAAAACAAAAATAGAAATAAGTTAGTGTCGCAGGCGTCGATGTCGGCGAAACAGCAGGGTCGAACGCTGGGGCGAGACTGACTCCGCTCGCCATGCGGAGTTCCTTAAAGGGGTGGTGCAACGATATTCAATTGAAATGTTTTTCACTTTACATGAGCTTACTGGCACTAGTGGGACTCAAGGTTACTCGCACGCAATGCCACTGGCCAAGAAACTCCTTTGTTGCAGTGTACTTTCAGAGACAAAAGCAATCATTTTCATTCAATCTCTTCTTTGCAAAATTTGATGACGTAAAGTGGGGATCGCAGTACACCCATATGACGATATTTGAATGCTGTTCATAGATTGGACCCGACCATTGCGTGGGCACTCGATTCGGGCTCGTGATAATTACTAGCTCGAGAAGCATTCGGGTAGTGGCCCCTGTCCAATCGCTGCAACGACGACAGTAGCCGAGCCATAACAATGTCTGGAACTCAGCGCGTGTCCTGTGCTTTGCCAACCCCAGCGCGTGGCTATGATCAACATTGGCGGCATATAATCGGCTCCAGATCACGTGGCCGCTTGTTCTGGCTGCGAGTTGAGGGGGTGAACGCTGCTCGTTTTTCTTTAATTTTTTTACTGGGACTTCTATCGCTTGGGGTGAAAAACGAACGCGTGTTTCATAGGTCATTAACGTCAGAAATCCGTTCTAAGCGGTATTTGTGCAAAGTACAAAAATTGTTGCATCGCCCCTTTAAGGCCGGTTCACAAATGCAGCGAATTCCGCTAATGTAGCGCTTCTCACGTGTCGTCCGCTACTTATTTTCTGCCATGAACAACGGTTTTGACAGTGCGATACAAAGGTGGTGAACGCTTCTGTCAGCATGCGCTTAGCGCGAGGTCAGCGCTATGCTAGTAGCGCTCCGCTGCTTGTGCGAACAGGCCTTTAAGTACCCTCGTGGGTTTCCGGAACATTCGGCGTAGAACTTTCGGGGCGTAGAACATTCGGAACTCGATCAGACGAGAATGTTCTCGAACTTACAAGAACGCCAAGTTGAAAGAATAAATAAAAGGACATTCCGCTCGCTGGAATCGAACCCAGTCCTTCCGCGCGACAGTCAAACGCGGTAACCACTCGTTTTTCTTTTTTTTTTTGCCAGCTTGGTTTTAATTTGTCTAAAAACACTCTGCTATTTACAACCTAAAAGGTCAGCATTTCTGACACACCTATCACAATTGTTCGCACATGTTCGACGTGACGCTGTTTATCGCTTTGGTCCGCGTAGCCACACCTTTCCAAAGAGTGCCATACCTTCGGGATCTTGTAGCTTTAAGAGGGTCTTGAACCTCTCCCAATGTTCCGTCTCCTCAAATAAAGTTTGTTTTATGATGGATGACGTGTAGTGAAATCCCTCTAAGAAGTGGCGCCACGCAGACTTCCCTCGTTCTCGTACTAAGGTGTGATCAGTACGCGAGCTCCATATCGCATGCAAATTGATCAGGGTCAGGAGCTCGTAACATCGGCTCTGTTGCTTTTCCGGTGTGTCTAGAAACTTCATGCTATACCAGGTTGGGTATAGATCGATCTGAAGCTCCGCGCGTAGCTGAGCCCAAAATAGTTCTGCATTAGTACAATACATGAATGTATGTTGCAGTGTTTCGAGAACAAGGCAAATGACACAATTGAGTCCCCAAGGCAGAAAAAAACCTTTTTGTTCCTCCCAGATCTTGACCGGAAAAACTTCGGTATGAAAGCGCACAAAACAATTCTCTATCCTTGGCCGAACTGGGTATAAATCCAGACGCTTGAACACGTCCGACTTTTCACAACCAGGAAGCATTTGGCGATACATTGGAGGCGGCATTACCAGGTCTAGAGTGTCCAAATACAGACGTCTGCGTTTGACGCTGTTTAGGTATTCTCACGAAAAACGTTCTTCAGAAAAGCAAATTGCATCTCTAATTTCTCTATAGTATCGTAGGATCGAGGTCCTTCCTGGAGTGCCAACGGTCTCTTTAGTCCAAGGAGCCAGATATGGTCCACCGAGCTCCTTCAACGCCGCCGTCAACACCGGGCTGGTTGCTCGGTTTCGGAAGACAAGGAAACGTTGCACTTTCAATTTTATGTTTAGGTTTACAAGCTCCAGCCCTCCCTTCTGCTTGCTGATAAAGAGATTGTTTCTACGCATCCTTTCAAACCCAGAGCCCCACACAAACGTTGCACAAAACCGATGCACTTTTTGCACATCGAGTTGCCTACATGGAACAGCTTGCGCCGAATACCAGACAACGGACAAAAATACTGCATTGCTAATAAACGCTTTGTTCAGTAGTGGCACGTATTTGCCGTGTTATTCTGGGAGTTTGGCCCTCAGTGTGCTCAGGTGAATGCCATCCAGTCCGGTCCTTAGCTGCTCTGTGCCCAGCCCAACCCCAAGATAGTTGGAGATTGATGTGGAACACACGATGCCCAAGAATTGTTTTGGCTTGGATGCCCACGGCCCCAGCCAGGCTCCAACAAACTTTTTGGGGTTAATTTCAGCTCTAGAAACGTCGCTAAACTGCCTTACAAGCTCTACGGCCCGCATTATATCTTGCTGATTTTGAGCAATTAGGGGGACGTCATCTGCGTAAGCCAGCAACCATGCTGACGTTGCACCCAGGCTTGCGCCTTTTATGATGTGATCATTCAAGATTGCCTTACACATCGGTTCTATATAGATAGTAAAAAGTACGGGTGACATTGGGCATCCTTGGCGTACCGACGACTTCACGGGAATGGAAGCGTGACTTGCATCCATTGATAAGGATTCGTGCGCTTATGTCCCTGTAACATATTTTGAAGAAATTGACCAGAACAATTATCCGGTTCCGCAGTGCTCTAATAATGAAAACAAAAAGGAATGATGCACTTTGTCAAACGCTTTTTTTAAATCGATTTGTAGGACAGCCGTAGGACGTCCCATCGCTTCTGCCGTTTCTGCTATAATCCTCATTGTACGCAGATTAGTGAATATCGACCTATTTTTAAAACCATACGTTTGATGATTTCCAACAATGATACAGAATGCACCTTCCAGGCGTTTTGATATAATTTTTGCTAAGATCTTATAATCCGTTGTCAGAAGGCTTATTGGTCGAAAGTCTTCGCTGCTTCTGATTGACCCATCGCTTTTCCGCTTTGGAATTAGTACCGTTGTTGCCTGTCGCATTGAAGGTGGAAGAAGGTTTCGGTTATATATATCCGTATACACTTTCGTTAAAACCGGCACTAGTTCCGATAAAAACATTTTGTAGAAAGCTGCGCCAAGCCCATCAACCCGGGTGACTTCCTTGGTGGCCAGATCCTTAATTGCATATTGTACCTCCGCCTCGCTGATGGGCCCGTTAAGGCACTCCACCAGTTTCTCCGATACCTTGGGCATAACTGCTAGCACTTCCTTCATTGCTTGTCTGTGGGGATGTTTTGTTCACCTAACATTTTACTAAAAAAGGCGACTAACTCTAATTCTATTTCTTCGGGTTTCGAGAATATGTTTTCTCCGCTCTGGAGTTCATTGATGTTGTTGCGGCACGCGCGCTCACGTTCGCGCGTTTTAAATATCTTTGCGGGGTCTTCTGACCGTTCGAGCGTGCGTAACCTTGACCTCACCATTGCCCCTCGATATTCTTCCTCTAGTTCCAGCAGTTGGGCCTTGCATTCTTGAATGTCAGCCGTAAACAAGACAGGCGTTAAATTTTCTTCTCGTACTAAAGTTAGCAATGTCTTCATCGCGTTTTTTTTCTTAGCGGCTTCCCTTTCCATAGATTTTTTTTCTGGCAGAAGGCGTTTGCGCACATCTTTATTTCTTCTTTCAGCTGCTCCCAGTGCTCAGCGTTCACTTCAAGACTGTTCGCTTTCTCTGTGATGAGCATTTTTAATTCTTGTTGAAGCTCCTCCTCTCCTCCTCAAGCGCGCTTTCGTTTAGTTTCCACGTTTTCCAGGATGAATCGCGGTTTCGCTTTTTCTTTGCCTTTCCTATCTGCGCTGTAACGAGAGCGTGATCTGAAAAAGCTACTGGTATAACTTGGCGGCAAATACGATAGCTACTGGCTCTCGTATTCGCCGCCAAGCAACTCGAAGTATATATGCGATCTAGTCGCGAGTGACATTCCCCTTGCCAATGAGTGTATCTGGGAGATGGTGCTTGTACAAATTCAGTTACGTCTAGCAAATCGAAATCTATAAGTAGCTTCTTAAGTTCTGCTACGCTGGAGTCCTGTCGAAGTCTTTTGGACGAATCGTAGACCCGAGTCACGCAGTTGAAATCACCCCCCCCCCCCTAATAGTGTGTGTTCCGGGATGCTGATATATTGTCGGAGCTGATTAAAAACCCTTTTCTTTCTGTCGGTTGGTTTGGCGCATGCGCTGCGATTATTCGAATTGCTTTATTATTGTATAGCACGTCTACAGCGCAAAGTTTTCCACTCCGGTCCGTCTCCCATTCAGGGAATACTGTAATTCCGCTTTTTTTTTAATTAGTACGGCTGTCCCTCCACTATGCGAAATGGCGTTGACATAAGGAAATTCAAAGTGTTTTTTGAAAAATTGGACGGCCTGATTAACACGCTGAGCGGTTAATTTAGTTATTTGCAGCAGTGCGACGTGAACTCTATCTGCTAAGAGGGTGTTCAGTAACCACTGCTGTCTCTTTCGTGAAAAGCTAACGCAATTAAAAGTAACTATTTTTAAATAGAACACTACGGGTTAATGTGAGTACTTTTCTCGCCACACTCATAGCAAGGAGGTTTTGCATCAAACAAGAAGAAATGCTCCAGAAAGCATCACAGTGCATGCAAGAACCTACGGAAAGTCCTTTTGCCGACGAGCTTCAGGCGGGACCCGGGTCTTTGGGTCGTATAGAAAATTCCGCTGGCGGACTGGTATCCATTTAAGGCGCTGGTCCGGTAGCCGTTGTCCGTCTTCGTTCGTGCCGGCCCAGTCTTCACGGATCATGAACTCCGGAACAGCCGTGCCAGTGTCTTTCGGTGCAGCTTGCATCGGCTTGACGTCTGTGCTCTGGCCCTGGCCGGTGGGGCGGTCTTCCTGGCGGTTTGAAGCAGTCTTCGAAGATGCGTTGACTTCTGCACTGCCATTCGTGGTGTCTCCCTTTCCAGGAGCGGTAGACACCGGGAAGACTGAGGGAGTGGCAGGCGGAGAAGGGGTGGTATCCTTTGCAGCTTCCGCTTTGTCCTTTGCAGCTTCCGGTCGCACCTCCTGTGACTGCAGCGTAGCTCCTGACGCAGTCGTCCTTTTCATGACCAAAGAGCCGACACAGTTCGCAGCGGGGCACTTTGCACTCACGTCGAACGTGTCCTGTCCTTCGGCAACGCAAGCACATTGGTGCGCGCCCCGGGGCGATGACTAGAACTGATCCATGTGGCATGCGCAGTTGGTAGGCAGCCTTTCTAAGGTCACACCGTCCCTGAGCTTCAGACGCACCGCTCTAGTAGTAGACTCCACGCCTTGGAAGCCGTCTTCATGCCAGCTTTCACGAACAACACCTTGAACGGTTCCGTAAGGCTGAAGAGCCCTCCGAATTCCGTCATCAGGGACGTCACACGGCACCCAATGCAGTTTTAAGCGTACCTCGGCCTTGTTGGGGTCCAGCACGAGGCACCTCTTGCCCTTGACTAGCAGTTCTTTTGCGTCCTAGATCTTCTGCTTGGATGCCAGTGAGCGGAAGGTAGCAATCCAAATATGGTTCATCTGGTAGGAACCAAACGCCTTGAGGTCTTGCAAGACCCCGACGCTCTGAAGCCCTGGTTTGAAGTCGCCAATCTTGTACGGCCTTCCCGAGACATCGCAGTGCAGAAAAATGCTGTTGTGCATGATGATAGCTGTTGGCAGGGGCGGCAGTACAATCCGATAATCCTGAGGAACATCAGATATCTCAAAACCACGGCCCGATAAGGCCGATATCTCAGCTCCCGCGGAGCCAGCCATTCGTGCGTCCGTGCTGGACGAATGCCGGAAACAGAATGCGCGGTAACCACTCGGCCACACACGCGATCGCTCGGCGACGCGCGTGGCAGTACACCCCCCCCCCCCCCCCCCCTCTTAAAAAGGCATCGCCTCGATGCCACGTGAAAGGCAACATAACAGAGTAAGACAAACAAAAGGATGGGAAAATACGGAGGCTGGCAAAACACAACCCTATCAAGCGTTGCACAAGATCACAGTTCACAGTCTTATCGCGCATAGTACGGCTTGAGGCGCACGACGTGGACGACTTCCGGTTGTGGTGGGCAGCGTGATGAAGTCCGTGTTCCGTCGGGCATCAACTCGTTGTTCAGATCTCCGAGTCGACGAATCACTCTGTAGGGTCCGAAGTAGCGCTTCAGGAGTTTCTCGCTTAGACCGCGTCGACGTATCGGGGTCCAAACTTACACACGGTCTCCGGGCTTGAAGCGAACGTCGATTCGACGAAGGTTGTCCCGGGTAGCGTCGACAAGTTGTTGATCTTGAATTTGGAGTCGGGCGAGCTGGCGAACTTCTCCGGCTCATTGAGCAACCACCTGGGTGTCGGGGATCCCATCGTCAGCTGGTTCGTGGTGTAGCATTGCGTCGAGCATGGTCGTTACTTTTCTGCCATGCACCAGCTGAAACGGGGTTACTCCTGTGTTCTCTTACACCGCCGTGTTGTAAGCAAACGGGGCACCTCGTCCCAAGCGTTGTGCTCTACGTCGACATACATGGAGATCATGTCGGCGATAGTTTTGTTTAGCCGTTCTCTTAGTCCATTTCTTTGTAGATGGTATGCAGTGGTTCGACGGTGGCCGGTGCCACTGAGACGAAGGATCTGTTGCGTCAGCTGGGCCATGAACGATGATCCATGGTGTGTAATGAGGACTTCGGGGGCGCCGTGCCGGAAGACAATGGACTCGATGAAAAACTTGGCGACTTCAACAGCCATACCTGATGGAAAGGCTTTCGTCTCGGCGTACTTTTGTATTTTCCGAGGTCCATCTTTAATGGGGCATACGTCGCTGGGCCGAGTGTTCATCTTAACGCAGCTAGGGCAGCTTGCTCCAAGCCAGCTCACCTCCTTGGAAGTTCTGTCGGCAGTAGCCGGTTGAGTCCAGTGAACCCATCCCGGAAGAGAGAATGCGACACATGACACACGACGATCTCTTAGGCAGAATCTCTCTCGAACGATCACCCGTGCTCTCCCTCTTCTTTTTCTTTTTTATTTCCAGGGCGCACAGTCGCGCCATCTACTTGGCTTAGACGAGGAAGTTGAAGAATTGAAAACACTACACGTACCGTGTGAAATAATCGGTTGCAACGATTACCCATCGCGGTTTCCTTGCGTCGATGGTTGGAATGGTCCAAGTAAATCCATTCCGATTTGCTGGAATGGGGCAGATGGCGGCGCAATAGGCTGAAGAAGTCCTGCCGGTCTTGTCGGTGGTTTCTTCCGTCGTTGACACTCGTGGCAAGATGGGGTGTAGTGGTGGACTGTCTTCGCAAGCTTGGGCCAGTAGTACTTTTCGCGTATCCTGGCAAGAGTCCTGCTGTAGCCAAGGTGTCCCGCCGTCGGGTCATTGTGGCAGGCTTGAAATATTTCTTCTCGAGGACTGGAAGGGATCACCAACAGCCACGCCGTGTTGTTGTCGCCGAAGTTCTCCTTGTAGAGCATGCCTTGTCGGATGGAGAAGGTGTGCAGTGTTCGTACGAAAACGTGGGGAACGGCGCTTCCTTGTCCCTCTAGGTGCTCGATGCGTGCTCGCAGCACAGGGTCGTCTCGTTGGAGTGCTGCCATGCCGCTGACATTCAGAGCGCCAAGGAAACACTCATCGTCGTCGTCTTCGATGCAGGCGGGACCGGCTTCGATTGGGGCCCTTGACAGGCAGTCGGCGTCATTGTGCTTCCGGCCGGACTTGTACACCACGGTCATGTCGAACTCCCGCAGTCGTAGGCTCCATCGAGCAAGGCGTCCGGAGGGGTCCTTCAGATTCGCGAGCCAGCAGAGCGAGTGGTGGTACGTACGTGACCACGCGAAAAGGATCTCCATACATATATGGGCGGAACTTTGTTATTGCCCACACGACAGCAAGGCACTCCTTTTCAGTCGTTGAGTAGTTCTTCTCTGTCTGAGACAGTGTCCGACTCGCGTATGCGATGACTCGCTCTACCCCGTCTTGCTTTTGGACTAGTACCGCGCCAAGTCCGCTGTTTTTGGCATTCGTGAGGATCTCTGTTTCAGCGAACTGGTCGAAATGGCCAGTCTGGAGTCTTCGTTTGAGCTCATCAAATGACCGCTGGTGTTCTTCTGTCCATTCAAACTTTAAGGCGTCCTTCGTGAGGTGCGTCAGCGGTGCGGACTAGCTTGGCGAAGTCCCGAAGAAACCGTCTGTAGTAGGCACAGAGTCCGAGGAATCTTCTCACGGTCTTCTTGTCAGACGGCAGGTACGGCGCGGGTCTTCCCGGGGTCAGGGAGCACACCTTTGTTGTTCACGACGTGGCCAAGGAACTTTAGTTTACCATAGGCGAACCGACACTTTGTTAACTTCAGTGACAGGCCGGCGGTCTTGATGGCTTGGAGCACGGCTCGAAGTCGTCTCAGGTGTACGTCGAAATCCCGTGAAAATACAAAGACATCGTCCAGGTAGACGAGGCAGCTCTGCCGTTTCAGACCTGCCAGCATGGTGTCTATAACACGCTGGAAAATGGCTGGTGCTGTACAAAGTCAGACCGGCATTACTTTGAATTCGTACAGTCCGTCGGGAGTGACGAAGGCAGTTTTTTCGCGGTCGGGTTCGTCGACTTCAATCTGCCAGTAACCACTCCTCAGGTTCATCGACGAAAAATATCGGGAGTGGCGCAGTCGGTCTAACGTATCGTCGATGCGGGGGAGGCGGATAGACGTCCTTCTTCGTCACAGCGTTCAGTCGACGATAGTCCACGCAGAACCGCAGGGTCCTGTCCTTCTTCTTTACAAGGACGACTGGGGATGCCCACGGACGTCTTGAGGGTTGAATGATGTCGTCGTCGAGCATTTCCTGGACTTGATCTTGAATCACCTTCCTTTCCTTTAAGGAAACTCGATAAGGCGCTGGTGGACAGGGAGCGCGTCGTCGTCGGTAATAATGAGATGTTTCGCTATTGGTGTTTGGCGAACTTTCGACGACGTGGCAAAACAGTCACTGTGTTCGGCGAGGAGATCAACCAGTTGCCGGCGCTTTGGAGCTAGGAGATCGGGGTCGATGTCGAGCTGAGGCGGCGACGTGCTCTTCTGCTGTGACGACCAGGTTTCCTCCAAGATTGCGGTGACCACGGCTGGCGCCTGGAGCTCCTCGACGTGTCCCACGGTGGTACCCTTCGTTATGTGCTGCGGCTCCTCTCGGCAGTTTGTCACGAGAACAGTTGTGTACATCCTTCTTGGAGATTCGTTACGCCTCGTTCGACGCCAATTCCTTTTTCAAGGAGCAGTTGGACGCTGCCTTCCAGAAGAGCTTGACCGAGCATGGATGCGTCGGTTATGACGGTGACGAAAACACTTGACCGCGGTGGCAGGTTCACATGGTGGGCCATAGCTCGAATCGCGGTTGACGTCGTGTTGGTCTCCACCGGCTGCAGAACGGGCTTTTGCAGCGTCAACTGTTTTGCTCCGAGATCAATGACGGCGCCATACTCGCAGAGACAGTCCATCCCGAGGATAATGTCCCTCGCACAGTCTTGCAGAACGACGAATTTTACAGGGCACGTCTCACCGTGGATCTCGATGCGAGCAGTGCATCTTCCGAATGGTGTGATGAGGTGCCCTCTGGCGGTTCGTATTTGAAGTCCATCCCACGGCGTCGTGACTTTTCGAAGGCGGCGAGAGAGCCTCCCACTCAAGACTGAGTAGTCTGCTTCGGTGTCCACGAGTGCCTATGCGTCGTGGCCGTCGATAACGATGTTTAGGTTGTTGGACAGTGTTGCAGGCGCGTCATTGCGATGCGTGGCGTCGAGAGAGTGGGAGCGCTTCGGAGTTCTTGGAGGCTCTTTGCTTCTGGTCATCTTCGGTAACGCCACCTCCAGGCGTTGCCGCACTTAGTTTTCCCGAGGAGCTAGGGGGAACAGGCTGTCACGGCGCGACCGACAGGAAGGCGATGCGGAACGTCGGGGGGATGGAGAACGGGAACCTCGTGGTGCTGTCGGCGCTGGTGACGGAGGGCGACGGAGGTATTCTTCGATGTGCCTTGGTCGTTCTCTAAAGCGAGGTCGACGGTCGTTCAGCGCGAATCCTTGCAGGCCGAGCTGGCGGTAGGGGCACCTTCGGTAAACGTGGTCAGCCTCCCCGCAGTGGAAGTACACCGGGCGTCCGTCATCCGTGCGCCACACGTCGGTCTTTCGAGGTTTACGCTGCTCTTGGCGTGGAGCGTACTGCGGCGAAGGGACCTGTCGTCGGGGTGCAGCTGAGTACTGTCGGGTGACAGGAGGCTGCGGACGACGAACAACCGCGGCGTAGGTCAAAGCTGGTGGTTAGGGTGCGGCGTCGGCGGGAACGCCTGGCTGGAGCGCTTGCTGGACCTCTTCTCAAACAATCTCGGCGATCGAGAGTGGAAGCGGGACGTTCGGCGGCAGGTACCAGCTTCTTCAGTTCTTCACGGACGATGTCCCGGACAATTGCTCGGATCGCCGGAATATTGGGGCTGAGGGCGCAGCTGGACCGCGTGAGTGCAGCGACGCCAGGAGCTCGATGGAAGTGAGCGGCTCGTGCTTGCAGGGCCCTTTCAATATTGGTCGCCTCTGTTACAAACGTTTCGACGGTTGTAAGTGGACATCGTACCAGGCCTTTGAAGATGCTCTCCTTGACACCTCTCATCAGGATTCTCAGCTTCTTTGCTTCGTAGGCTTGAGGATCGGCGCGGTTGCTGAGTCGAAGAACATCTTCGACAAAGCTAACGACACTTTCGTTAGGGCCTTAGATCCTCGCTTGAAGAAGCTCTTCGGCGCGTTCTCTCCGCTGTTGGTTGGTAAACGTAACTCGGAGCTCAGCTTTCAGTTGCTCCCAGGAGGTGATTGACGCTTCGTGGTTTTCAAACCAATTCCGTGCTGTGGCCTCCAAAACGAAGTAAACCTTTTGAAGGCACTGCTCGGGTGTCCATCCGTTATGGCGGGCCACTTGTTCGTAATGTTGCAACCAATCTTCTACGTCCTGGTGGGCTTCGCCGTGAAAGGGCGTCGGAGTGCGGGGAGTGACGGGTAGGATGACGACGGGTGGGGTAGACATCGTTACTGTCTTCTTCTTTGGCTTCTCCGGCAGAGTTCCAAATTCCGGGGGTTGGTCTCTGGTTCGGCGGCTTGCTCGGGCGTTGAAGTCTTCTGTGAAGGGTAGTCTCCCGGGGCTGAGCACCTCACTTGACCGGGATATCTTCGGAGGGGAACGCTCCACGGGCATAGAATGCGATACCCCGCACCTCCACCAAAATGTCACGGGTGGTGGCCAAAAGAACAATAAATGAACAGGAAGAAATTAACGTTTAATGTGGCGAACTTGTGCCCAAAACAGAGATAGAAGTAAGTTAGCGTCGCAGGCGTCGATGTCGGCGGCATTGCGTCGTTGTTGCTCGCGAGTCAACCCGAATATAGCCACGTGTAAATTTGTTTAAAAAGAATAACCGAGCTATCTTTACGCAAGTTCTTGTACTTAGTGATTGCACACATTGCATTGATTTCCTTAAGAGGATAAATCGCTACATATGTAGCCTTTTTTAATTTTACGGTGAAATCGTTTTTTCATCACATTAACCGTGAAACGATACGTGCACAATGCAGTGCGCATTTTCGGAACCTTGATAATCTCTGCTTAGTTACAATATTACTGCTGCTTAGTTACAATATGAAGTAAAACAAGAAATTTTGTAATAAACGTATGGCAAAAGGCGTTTTCTCGTTTTTTTCTCATTTTTTTGTGTTATGGAGAAGTTACTAAAATGTAATGCCGTTGCATTTTTGTAAATAACTGACTGTAACGAGTTACTTCTTCGTCGCGGTAACTGTAACGATAACTTCGCTACTTTTTTTCTTCTAAAAGTAAGAATAACTCTAACAAAATAATTTTTGAAAGCAACTTACCAAAGCCTGAGTGTGAGCGCCTGGAGCCTTAGACAAAATGCAGGAAACTAGTGTCGTAATCTCCGCATCTCCTTTTTCTAAAAAAAAAAAAAAAAAAAAAAACAAGCATTATAGTTCTGCGTTCTGCGGAGAAATGTTTTCGAGTAATGTTTCTACACGTATTGAAGTTTAGGACGCGTATAGGACGACGTCGAGGACGACTCTAAGAGATTGACGCCAAGTACGGCGTCAAGGGCGACCTCCAGGACCACGTCGGGTACGACGTCAAAGACGGCGTCTAGAACGACCTCTCAGACAACGTCTATGACGACGTCGAGAACGACGCCTAGAGGACAACGTCTAGGACAACATCGAGAACGACACTTAGAGCACGTCCAGGACGACCTCTTGGATGACGTCAAGACCGACGTCTAGGACGACTTTTAGGACGACATCTAGGACGACGTCAAGAACGTCGTCTAGGACGACTTCTAGAAAGACCTCTAGGACAACCTTAAGGACGACGTCGAGAACGATACCTGGAGGACGACGTCTAGGGCGACGTCGAGAGCGACGCCTAGAGGAGGACACTTAAGGAGGCTGTGGCGTATTTACCTGGGCGGCCACGTTTGCCTGCGGAAGCCGCCATAGATGTAGACGCTGCTGCTAATGTCGAGGCCGTAGATGTAGACGCGGTCGCCTCACAGTCCATCGCACGAAATACACAACGAGCACGGATGAAGACCGAAGCGCACCTTTTGCGCACGGCACTCCGGTGGTGACATCACGCTGATGACGTATGATGACGCTTGATGACATCCCACTGATGATGCTTGATGACGTATTTTTATGGCCATCTTTCGGGCACAACGACGCCGCTTGTTTTTCACGTAATGTGACAAGGAAGGTCATCCTAGAGGTCTAGGACGACTTCTAGGACAACCTGAAGGACGACGCCAAGGACAACGTCGTCCTTGAGCAAACGAGTGAGCGGCACCTGCCGCTCAATCGCATTTTTATGGCCATTTACTCCGATTTTTCGCTCAATGGGACAAGTAAAGCTTTCACCTTAATAAGTCATGTTAAACTGGTTGTGCTCTGGGCGCCATGCGTTGAAGTACGTTGAAAAGTTTGAAACACTCATGCTGTAACGCGATTTGTTTATAATAATAATGATAATGATAATATCAATGCGTTATTTCATTCGTGCCCCAGAACAGCCAATAGGTTATAATGTGGTGGCACATAAAATATAATACAAAAAAATTTTAACGATGTCTGCCACTGTTACAAAATGCGGTGCAGGTCAATAGCCAAAAAAATATAAATCAAGCTCTTGTTTAAAAACTAAACATTTTGAAAAAAAAAAAAACTAACAAAAAACATCAACGTGAGGCGACAATTTATTACCACAAATTTGCATCCGCACTAATAGTGACAATTTCGATTGCACAGAGGGATAAAATACGCGCGTTCCTCTAATAGAACGAGCTGGCACATGAAATCCCAGCGGTGGCACCAGTTCACGATCTATATGGCCGCGAACAACTTTACGTAAAAAAAAACATCACGAACTGTCCGTTTTTTTAACAAGTTGCGCAAAGAAAGTTCTTTAAGAATGTGTTCCTAGTCGTAATAACACCTCCTCCCAAAATACCTATCATAAGCAATTCGAACAAATCTTTTTTTAACCCATTCGATTCGCTCTGCATCAGCTGCAGTCCGCAAATTCCATGCAGCACTGCAAAACTCGAGTCTAACTCGCACCACGGAGCAAAACAAGCGGACGACACATCAAGAATTGGAAAAGTTACACGTCACCGCGTGCTGTCATTCCCATCACTCGAGAAGTTGAAGCAACGATCTGGCTAACATGGTTTAAAAATGAAAGATTGCTATCAAAATAAACGCCAAGGTCACGTACTTGTTCAACCCGTTGAATAGTACAATTGCCAATTAAGTACGGGTAAGAAATGTTTTTTGCGTTTTCTACACACAGTGAGTATATTGGTTTTAACATGGGTTATCTAGTAAAAAATTATCGGAACACCATCCAGAAATGCGTAACACGTCATCCTGTAAAAGAGCACGGTCATCTTCTGATTGAAGTCTCATAAGAAGTTTGATGTCGTCCGCATATAAAAGTATCTGCGCATTCTTTACGCACAGGTTGATATCATTGATAAATACAAGAAAAAGAAGTGCCCCTAGGTTTGATCCTTGGGGGACACCGGAAGAGGGTACAAGAACTTCTGATAGACTGCTCAATATACGGACACTATTTTGACGATCAGTAAAATAACTATTAAACCAAGTTAAAATTGGCGTTGTTATACCGTATAATGATAGTTTATACAAGAGCAATTGATGATTCACCTTATCGAAAGCCTTGGATAAATCAAAGTATACAATGTCAGCTTGTCTTCGCGAAAGAAGAATCGGTGCTATATAATCCAGGAAAAAACAGATTTGTTTCTACTTAGCCACCTTTTATAAATCCGCGCTGAACAGTGCTTAGTTTTCGACTGAAGTAAAAATAAACACGGGTATGTATGACAATCTCAAACATCCCACTAGAGCGACAGACAGAAACAAAAGACAGCGACAAGCCTCAAACCCATAAAGCATGCTCGCGATGGCACCTTTGGCCGGCGTTTAGTCGTTCGGTGCTCGTGAAGTAAGCACGAGCGATTGCAAGTCTGCTAAAGATACCCTCGCGTGCATGATGCACGTGTTTGAGCAGAGCCTCCTTTATTTTTCAAAGCCTCTCAGATCGCGAAAGACTCTGGTTTGAGGCTTGTCGCTGTCGTTTGTTTCTGTCTGTCGCTCTAGTGGGACACGGGCATTAGGATTTAATCTTTTATTTGCCTCTGAAACTTCGTTTGTGTCAACTTGTGAGACTGTAAAAGTGTCGTTACAGCCAATGTTACCATCATTGGGTATACTTCCACATACATCAGTAGAGTAACACTCACTGAAATAGTTTCTAAAGATACCAGCTTCTCCTTCGGGAGAAGTTACGTATTCCGTGCCATTACGTAAAGAGATGATTCTCGAAGACTCCTTTGTGTGCTGCCTGACGAACCGCCATAATTTATCGGGCTCGTGAAAGAGACGACTTTCAAAATATTTTTTCATAAACGCGTTTGTCATATTTAAACAATTGTTTCATTAGCGCAAGTTACATACTGAATTTTATGTACCATGATTCGAGCCTAGTTCTTTTAAATAGTTTATGGAAATGTTCTTTCCTATGCATATAATATATTATTTCTTTTGAAAACCAAAACGTGCAATTAGTAGACTTAGAGGCACGCTTAGGAATGAACATATCGATTGCATTTCTTACTATATCTGCATTTCATACTATATCTATATAAGAAATAAATGGTGACCAAGCCTGCATATCAAAACTTACGGCAATGATGCTCGTTGCGCCCAGAAGCTATGACGACCATAACGCTTAGGATCAGACAAAGAAGAAGGATCTTCATATCGATAGGTTTCTCGACACGGACAGGCTGATAGCTTCCAAAGACAAACTTGCTGCTTCGCATTTTTACTCTCTTTTATAGGGAGCGCTCGAAACACACGACCGTCAACAACATGATGCTAGATTTTTAACGATCTCCAAAAGCGTTGCTTAAAACTCGATGTTTACTACCCATCAAGGATAACAAGGTCACTGTTACTAGGCATACCGGTGTCGCAAAGGAACACGGCACGCTTGGGTGAAACACGTAAACTCGCCCAAGCCGCCGTCCTCTCAAGGCCATGGCACAATAACCCGAGTCGGCAAGCCAACCACTGCACGTTTATAAACGTTTACTGGATTATTTTTATCCAAAGAGTGGTGGTGCCGATGTACGCTCCGAGTTATGCAAGGCACGTGGCCACGGCCTTATAAATAGAGGTCGTACTTTTTAATGAAAACTTGCCTACTTTCTCTTGAAAGACAAAAAAAAAAAAAGGAAGAGAAGTTGCAGATGATCTGGTAAATTTTGAAATCTTGAAAACCAAAAATCAAAAGCAAAGAAAAGAACAAAATCGCCCCTTTCTCCAATTATGGTGGCAGAGGTGGTGGTAACAGAATGCTATGCAGTGTCGAGCTAAATGCGATCGCATCACCGCCTTTTTTTTTATTTATTTTTTTTTTTTTTTTTTTGCGCAGAGGCAATTATGTCACCATAACACCTGGAACGAGTCATGCGCCGCAACATAGAATAGTCGCACCTCGCTGCGCCTTCATCGTGAACTTACTCAACAAAAAAGCGCACCAAAATCAACAAAAAAAAATGAATTAAAAAGAAAAAGAGCACGCGCGCTCTGTAGGAAAGTTGAAAGCCCGGAGCTAGCTGGTTTGGCCCGTAGGGTGTAGAGCGCGCTGCTGGCGTCGCTCGATGTTTGAACACTTTCGAAGTGACCCGCGGGAGTAATCTGCATTTACTCGAACAAGAAGTTCGGCTGGCACTCACGTTCTTTGTTTTTGTTTTTCTCGTTTCAGGTGTACTAAACCGGAAACGGTATAGGTGTCCGCCATATAACGCATTCTGTGTTATTAATTCGTACGTCACACACGCAGAGCTCGAACTCAGCAGTGCCGTCTATTTCTCCAACCTGGTTGATAGGGAAGACCCACAATCGATCTTCAAGCATGTGTGTGTGTCTTCGAACCAAATGAACTCAAGATGTTAACAGCCAGAAGCAATCATTCGCCGTTAAACAATTTGAACAATAATCTCTCGATGAACCTTCCCGTCACAAAGCTGGACGACCGACATCTGGAAATTTTTCACCTTTTCCCGAAAACGTCCTACTTTCCATTTACGTACGTTCCTACGACAGTCTAATCTTACTCATTAAAACGTCAATTTGGACCAGTTGGTTCTTGATCACCTAAAAAAGCGCAAAAAAGAAAACACACAAAGACGAATAAAGGTGGACGGTACGTTCCTTCATCCAAGCACGTGCGTGCGTGTGTTTTTTAAAACTTTTCAGGTGGTTTCTTTTTTACGTATTTTTGAATGTTAAAAAAATTGCGGTAGCTCAGCTCCGCTATGCCAGGATATACGTAGCGTGAACTTATGCGCACAAAATGAGAGGCGATTTCAAGCGGCTCCGGTGCAGCGTCAGACTTGGCTACTGCGCAACGGAGGCGCACAGCTGGGCACGCGGCGGTGCCAGTGCGTCTGCCGCGGCTATGACGTCACTCCTGTGGAATGCGCAGATTGGCAAGGCGCGCGCGGTGCCGGCGGAGTCCGCGGCGGCGGCGGCTCCGGCGCGCCTGCTGTGCGCCGTGTGACGTCACTGCTCCTCGCGCTTGCGCAGACCGGAGCACGGCTCATTATGCGAGCTGCGCGAAACTGCTCAACCTCGGCCAGTGCAGCTCACGCTACAAAATAAAAATGAAGATGGTATTTGAGCCTGAACCACCTAAAAAAGTTTTAAAATGTAAGAAACGTTCGGGCAGAACCAGCTATATAGTTGTCTTATTAAGCGATTAGCTGCAGGCATCATTGAAAGAGCAGCGGCCGGTCACGCGTCCATTTTCCCGCTACATTTTGCGGGTAAACTGAATTTGTGTTTAGGTCACGTGACGTCATGCCATGTCAAGTCGTTTTCCCCGCTAAATTTAGGGGGGAAATTGAAGAAGTGTACTCCTCCGTGCCGACGCCATATCGTGCTGCACACAGACGTCAAATGTATTCATTTGTTTCATTCTTACTGTGCTGTCTTCACGTCACTCTCGTTGGTCCAGTTAACACTGCGCTGCTCACGCCACTCGCGAATATATAATTCACTTAGCGCTGCCACCCGGAAATGCGCGGTTCACAGTTTCTTACGTCGAACCGTTTTCCAATAAACCGGTAACCGCCACATGAAATTACAGTTGCGTTCCGCTTCGGTTTTGGTTTTGTTCCAGCTGGGTTGAAAAGAACGGTTTTGCTCTAGTTTTTTATTCGGGTTCGCGTTCGGTTCGACCACTGGCGAAAAACAAAACTGTACCGTTCAAACCAGCAAAGTTCGAGTGGTTGGACAAAGACCGCCGTTGGCTATCGTGCATATGCAAGGCACCCAACTTCTGTTGTGCATAGTTGACACCCGGCCGATCGATAGCCAACAGAAGCCCTGGCAATCTTTTGAGAAGCCACACTTGTGACTGAAAACAACACGATGAACGTGGTGCTCTTGCTTTCCACACTCTTTGGCCTGGTCTGCCTGGTGTCCGCAGATCTGTGTGGTATGTCACCGGTCTGACGTTTTTCATGTATCAATGTTCGCGTGAAAACGTTTTATTAAAATGCATCTGATTTGCAGCATTGTAAAGTAGTTAACATTTCTGTGAGTATACTGAGCGCTCAAGTTTTCAAACAAAAGTACCTGCATTTTATTGTACCTTATTTTCAAGCAATCAGCAAGTTTTTACAAGAATATTTGAAGTGGTCTTTTTCCAGGGCATTTAAAATTAGAAAATAACTCACAGATACATCGCCTTGTGTACTGAATAGGCTGGATTTTTGTAGGTGATGTTGAGAAGGACCCGAAGAGATTTGAGCTCATCTTCTTTTGCATTACTTCCGGGGCATCACGCCAGGTGAGTTATTCCATATACCATTGTAGTTCTCTTTCATGACTATTGCACTGTAAAGTCTCATAACAGCGTGACTTCATATGTTGCTACGTTATGGGGACATTGTGTTGAATTGTGGGGAGCTTCGATTGGTCACATTGATTGCTAATTTCAATGTCGAAGAAAACATATTAATATACTCCTCTTCAGCCTTCTTAGAACCTTTCCCCCCTCCCCGGTACCGAGTGCGTGGGTCATAGAACTAAAGACAAGTCGTCTACTATGCGGAAATTGTACAGGTTCATCTCTTAATTGCTGTGACCTGTATCATAAGAAGTAGTTCCAGATGCGTCACTTCTTTTATTTTATTGTTTGATCAGTGATCACACAAAGTATGAGCACTTTGCTTTTGTTTTAACAGCTCAGGGAGGCGTTGGTTGACGTCAAGAGGTACACCGATTGCGACAGCTACGTCTGTACTGCAAAGAAGTTCTGCAGGAACGGGTCCTATGTAAGTTTTTCAAAAACATTCCTCACTAGAAAACGTTCTTGTTTCTTTCTAAGAGCATTCTATTTCGCCACTTGCCGTCATAAAATGGTATCGGTTCACAAACTTTTGGTATGCTTGGTGCTTCCCTACTGTCACCCTTTTGCTCAGCTCTCTCATTTTTGCCTAGCAGCTTATTACAGCATAATCAATTATTAGGGATGCTATTCCAGAAGTTTATATGTTTAAAGTAAAGTGAGTTTTATTTATATACTATACATATAGTTAATAGCTTTTATCAATGTATCCAGACTGAAGCTTCAATTGTATTTACCAAAATGTAAAATATCTAATAAAAAAAATAATTTGTTCCTACAGGAAGAAGAATTTCTCGAGTACCTGAACGATGTAAGTCGAATCTTTAATATAATAATTGTTATTGCTGTTCTATTTATTAAATGAGTGTCCTCCTTAAGGACAGAAGAAAAGCTAAAAAATTAGCTACAAATTAGTCATTTAGCAGGCAAAATGGGATATGACTGTTGAAAAATGCATTTGAACACAATTTATTTTTTCTGATCTAAAAAAATGAATAAAATCCTGGATAATTGAAAGTTGCACAAGCGTTCAAATTTAAAGAGGCCAGCATACTGATATTAGCAGAAAGGACACTGAAATATCGTGAATTGAAGTTAGGACAGTTTCAATAAGGCATGAACTGCTACAGTCTCGCTTTAATTGAAATCCTTCCAGGCTTGTTTTTTTTTTACTGACTCGGTAAGATAGTGTTCCACAGCGGTAACACTGGCTAACCATACTTACGAAGCAGGCGACACGATAAGAGATGGAAATGCACTCATCAATATATTTAGATATAAATAAAGAAATAAATTGTATATAAAAAGTACAATGCAAACAATATACAATAGGTACTTGTGATATGGCAGGTGAGGTCTACCTGAACACAAGCATAACAAATAGTCAACTAACAACACATAACGTGTCTAACATTCGTATTTTTGTTTCAGCGGACTGACATATTCTGTGAGTTTGTGCGGTGGACGAAACTTTGCAACAAGCATGAGCACAATCAGCGTATTGGGAGCGGAAATGAGCTGCTTCTTGAATGAGATTCTTTTTTTTTTCTTCGCTTACAACATTAGACCATGATGAGAAAACTACTTTGGTGTGACTTCACCTTCTCAATGTACATATTGAGAAAATGTCAATGGGAAATAAATAAAGTCACGATATGTTTGTATACACTCTTTCCTTTGTCTGGTTCTTTATTTAACTGTCATCTTGCACGAAATAATTTAAATTTGATCTGAAATTGTCTGAATTGCGGTACTCGTGTCGATTTCGCGTGGCGTTCCTGATGTCATCTGTGATTTAAAGCTTTACTTTTGACATATGCTTTTTTTTTAGCAACTTTATCTTACACAATTTTCCCCGCAGCTAAAATACATTTTTGAAGCCAGTACTTAATGCAAACGTTAGAGGAAATTGTATAGATTCAGGAAAAAGAAAGGTGACATAAACGCGTCAACTTCTTACTAGTACATTCCTGTCTATAATGATGTAAAATGAAGACAGAAAAGCGAGGCAATATATTTATCGATGTGCGATTTATCTTATACAATATTAGTCACCCGACATTTTTTTTTTAGTCAGCTTAACTGGCACTTTCGAACAACGCTTATCACTTGACTGGTAGCACATGGTAATAAAAATTCTCATTTTAAAAAAGACATTCGCTCCTTCGCCAACAGAAAAATTAAACATGTGAGAACAACGCCAATTGGTGCCACAAAAACGTTTGCCTCCATGAACATAACAAATTTACATTTGGTATTCCAAGCGATTTTATTGTTATAGTGTTCAATGAAGTGTTGGAGCATTCAAGTGTCACTAAACGCACGTTTAATAACAAATTTAAAAAAAAAGTATTATAAAGGCTTAACAGGCAACCCATGCCTTGCTGGCAAACCCATTTGGTGAAAATATGTTAATGGCAAAACCTTTCGAATCAGGCGGCATGTTGCACCACCTAGCGCTCCTTAAAAGTGCGAGCAATCTAGCAGATAATAATAATAGTACCTTTATTTTTTCCAACAAAAACAATGTTCAAAAAGGTGACAAGAAAAAAAAGCTGTTAAAAACAGCGTGACGAGCCCCGAACCACCTCCAGCAGTCGCAATGCTGGCACCAAAAGAAAATATACACAAAAATAAAAAATGACACGTGCACTACATATATGAAAAAAAAATTACAAAAGACAACTAACGCTATAGAAGCTAAGTAGAATACTGATGCAATTACACAATAGTGAAAGCATTTACAGAAATTTAGAGCCTCACTGAAATAAACGCGAAAAAAAAACATCGACTCATGAGATTTTAGCGCTTATCGCATACGATTCGGTTCGAAACAAACACTTGAAATAAACATTTCCCGTAAGATGCTCACCAATATATTGCTAAGTTCCATTCCCTGCCTACTAAGCTGGTTAAGGGTTGTCGGCAAAGTACAGTCTAAACTTTGGTGGCCGTAATTTGTTCTAGAACTAAAAAGCTGCTGCGGCAATCAATTGGGGCAGGCATATGTTGGGCATGCGCCCTGAGCCTGCATCCGACACTAAACACGAGTCAATCATAAGTGTTTGAGGCAGGCTCTTCATGGGGCTCTCAACTTGTGAAAGACAAAGTTGGGGCCGAAGTTTGCGGAGCGCGCTGATTGGACTAAAACGACGATGACTTCACGCTTTCGTCGCCGGGGTCCAATCGGCGCAATCTGCGAACTTTCGGCTCCACCTTTGTGTTTGACGAGTTTAGGGCCCCAGAAGTTTAAGCCAATATAGCACTGCTTTGGCAGTCTTATACTCTTTGTCAGTTCAAGTCAGCAGATGCTACGATTCCTTATAATCAATCAAACAACGTCAAAAGTGCGTCGTCGTGGCTCTCGTTGTTTTCGTAGGTTCGCGATTACTGGCTAGACAAATCACGCGCAGAAAGGAAAGAAGCACACGATCACGGGGATTTCACTGTGAGGTGACTAATTTGGTCGGTGAAAGCAAAAGTACAAAAGCGACGAGCGGTGTGACGAGACACTTTTGCTGCTGCTTCATTTGCTCCATCGAACGGTAGTGTGGCTGCGGCCACGGTCTTAATTTGAAACGGAAGTTAGGCGGACGATTCCCGCGTACGCCACAATTTGCATATGAGGATAAATTATGCATAAAATTTCAGAATACGATACGGTACACTGGTCAATGAACTGCTGGTACTAGTTGCGGTTGAGCGCTGTCTCGAGGCAGCCTCTCAAACAGCGACCCCGAACGCACCAGCTCTTAATGTAAATGCAACGAACTCGGATATTTTAACAATCAAAGCCAAATGCGAAGACGCAGGAAAGAGACTGCGGTGGTCAAATCTCTTGTGTCTTGGCTTCCCGGATTCGCAGTTTGAGTCGTGGCATCAATTCGAAAATAAAGTTTTTGTATTTTGTAGGGGTAAACTCGGACTAGAACTAGATGCCGCCAATCTTGAACGATCACATCGTTTAGGTCGTTTATACCCTGCAAAAACCAGACCGATTTTCGTAAAATTTCTCCGGTACAATAAGAGGACCGCAGTTTTTTAATCGGGTTTCAAACTACGAGGTTCTCATGTTGCTGTTCAAAAAGACCTTTCGTCCTCTGTCCGACCAGCTCGGAGCAAGCTGTTTCTATTTGTAAAGCCTCAAAACTTTACTTTTAGGATTCACTTTGAAGAACTTCGCATGCGAAACGAATGGTTTTGATATGATGCTGCTTCAGACAGTGTTAAATACTCTTTTTTTTCATAATTACGTCCAGTAGTAAACCAGGCTTCTAATATTTCATGTTCGGCAACACGCGCCAAAAGAAAGAAGACGTCACATCTAATTCTTTTCACAAATGTTCGTAGTCGCATGTAAAAAAAGAAACGAAGAAATATGCAGTACTCTAGAATATAGCAATTTTTAAATTGTAGTCCTGACCGAGACATGGCTGAAGCCAGATATACGCGGTTATGAGCTTTTTTCTAGTCGCCTTAACTTTTGCATCTACCGGAGGGGTAAGTCGCTTCAACGCGGTGGTGGTGTTCTTATCGCTGTCAGGCGACATTTTCCTTTTTTTGGTATCCAGCTACAGTGCAGACTCGAAGTTACTTCTGCTTGTTTTTGTTCAAATATAATTAACACCATACTTGTTGTTTGCTACTGACCTCACAGTAGTGATTCTACATTTAAAATCGAATCATACAAAGTTATTTTGAAAATCATCACGCGCTTTCCGAACGCGAATATTTTATTGCTTGAAGACTTCAACTTTCCCTATATATGCTGGTCTAGCCCTACAGCTAGCGCATAGCGAGACTCCAGTCAGTTTTTGGAGCTATGGTTGCTATTTAATTTAAATCACGTAGTTCATAGCCAGAAACGAGGTGACAATATCCTCGACCTAGTACTTTCGTCAACCCCCGAACTTTTTCAGTCTATTAATTAAAGAATGAATTCACAGATCACTATCTGCTGCACTTTTCGCTGCATGTGTCAGTTTTAGTAAAAATTCCCGTGAAAAAGGTAATACGGGACTTCACTAAAGCAGATGTTTTGTCATGAAATAGTCATTTGACAACATTTTTAGACGTATCAAATGAATTTTGATTTAATAAATGTTGAAGAAAATTCGACTTTTTAAAAAATGAAATAAATTAACTTATCGAAGCATTTGTACCTAGAAGTGCAATTTGGAACGATGGTTGCCAGCCCTGGTATAGCAAAGCCCAAAGTCGCTAGACAATAAAAAAAAAAAAAGACGATTTTTTTCATACAGTAAGTAACTGCAGACAAACTGTTCGGTAACTTCATGCTATTCCTAAGAAGTATACTCATCTGATTAAATCCTCAAAAAGAAAATATTTTATTAAAGATCTGTCAACCATACTTCGAAGCAAACCCCCAAAATTTTGGAATTTAATGTCACCAAAAAGTAGCATTCATGCTGTTCAATTGGCTGATGACAGTGACAACGCCGTGTACGAAAAACGGTGCTCAGAAGTAATTAATACTTTTTTCGCCTCAACCTTCACAAATGAAAGCACTTAAAGTATGTCTGAATTACCAGCCGGCCAATACAAGCCCACGACCTCTATCAATGTTTAATCTGCGGGTATTTCTACTCTCATTGAAGGCCTAAAAATGTGTGCTTCTTCAGGGCCGGATAACGTATCACCCAATATCCTAAAAAATACTAAATATTTATCAAAATAAAATTCTTGAATCGGTATTTAATCAGCCACTGTTCGAAAGTCGCCTTCCTTTTGATTGAAAAATGGGGACGATCGTTTCGGTCCACAAAAATGGTTATCGCTCCTCGCATTCAAATTATTGTTTTAATTCACTAACTTTAATTCCGTACAAACTTCTTGAACATATTATTTAATTTTGCGTCATGACAGATTTAGATCGCAATGGCTCTTTCTATGAACACCAGCGTGACTTTCCCCGAAGATATTCCTGCGAGACACAACTCTTTGAATTTCCCATCGTAGCCTTCAATCACGTAACGAAACCGACGCTAAATTTTTAGACTTTTCCAAGACATTTGATCGTGTTCCCTATCTCCGTCTAATCTCAAACTTCTCTCGCCTTCATTTAGATCTTCAAGCCTTATTATGGATACGCGGTTGTCTCACTTCTCGTCTACATTGCCTTAAATGAACAGGAATCTAATTTAGTTAACGTCCCAGCCGGTTTACCTCAAAGCATATTCCTTGGTCACCTTTTTTTTGTAATTTGTATTACTGATTGTTCCAATTTAATTTCTTCTAACGTACATATTTTTGCAAATGAATATGTCTTGTATCACGAAATTACGTACGTCCCATAATGACCAAGCACTACTTCAAGGCGACCTAATTCATATTTCTACTCGTTGTAGCAACTGGCTCAAGTCGTTTAATAAATTCAAATACAATGTCATCCGCTTCTTCGAGAAAAAAAGTCCCTTCCTCATTTCCATACATGCTAGATAACGAGAGCAACAAAATAGTCGACAAGTAAATAATATGGCGTCGCCCTAACGTCTGATATTGCATAGGTTAACCACATTAATACCATCTCTTAGGTTGCGGTAAAGACTCTTGGCTACATCCGGCGCTGACTGAGTGCTGTACCACCTAAACTTAGGAAACTTGCATATAAAACCTTTATTCGACCAAAGTTAGAACACGCTGCCGCAATCTGGAATCCTCATCAAAATTACTGAATCACTCAGCCAGAAGTGGTCCAAAGCAAAGCAGCCCGCTACATTTTATTTAACTACGATTATACTGCTAGCGCCTCCAATAGTTAAAAGTTCATTACTACATAATCCAGCGCGGTCGTCTCGTCGCATCAAGAACTCCTGCAATTTTCAACGGATATATGTTTCCATTGGCGCGATTAAAAAAAAAAAAAAAAACATTCCTTCTATTCACGATTGTGGACTCGAACGATCTTTCAGAGAGAGTTGTGTAAATTGCCGATCCCAAACTTTTAAAAAATTCAATCATCTTACATTTTGTCAGAAAATTCTAAATAAATTAACATTTGTTTCGGTGCTCTTCGTTGCAAGAGTAAGCGTCCTTTTGTTTCTTTAACCTGCGAAAACCAAATTTTCTTTCCCCCTTCCTTATGTAAAGCCATCGTAAAAGGGCCCTTTAGGACCAATAAATAAAGGAATGAAAAAAAAGGTAAGAGAACAAAACATATTGTTTCACCGCCTGTTACGGTCGCTCGTTTTCAGGCGACATAGTACTCGTTAATTTGCCTACTATAAAGTGATCATCAATCTCATTCAAACTATCCGGTAAATGCTGAAGAACCGTATTGATCGGTATGTTACGATCTTCGATTCCGCAATAACTAACTTAGAACAACTAAACTAAAATTGTGTAAGTCGTTTTCAAATAAGTGTTTGCTTCGCAGCTGTCTGCAAACCACTCGATGAGCACGCTGCATGTAGATTGCGATCAAATGCCGTTCGCCGTTCGCACACACGACGCGTGCTGTACAGGAAGAATAACGAACAAAAACTATCGCGCTTACGCGTGTACCTGTGCACAGCACGCATCAGCCGAAAATCAAGTGGCTGGAAGCCTGTCGGTGACCCGTAAGCAAGGGCCGTACTTGCAAGCACCGCTGGAACCATGCAGGTCGTGTTTTTTACTTTGCTGCTTCTTGCTCCGGCCTTCTTCTTGGCAACCGCTGAACGTGTGAACGTGTGTGGTACGTAGAGCGTATGCATCCAATTAATCCCAATTTCGACATATTCAAATTTATCAAAAGCTTCAGTGAAATGCTCACTCTAATATATTCGAAGCGTTTACTTTCCCGCAAATTACTCTGAGCGTAGCCAACCGGTATGATGCATCATAAGTGGAACAAGGATAGCAGATGCATGCTGGGAGTTTTCAGCAACGATATATATGCTTGAGTCTCGATCAAATTGTACAATTTTAATAAATGTTCTTAGCGGGATTACTACAGACGCGTGTCGTGGTAAAAATACACAAAAAAAACTATCATCTACATGGTTTATGAACTTTCTTACAGAATTGCCTAATGTTAGAGTTGAAGGTGTCTTTTTTTGCGTTTCCGCTGCGGCTTCGGATTCGGTAAGTCTCCCCAGTGAACTTTCTCATATTATGTGCTAATATTATACAACATATAGTTATGCTGACAGCTTAAAAAAAACGCAGAGCGTGTTTTATTATGTTCAAGCTTTTTGCTTCGGGATTTGTTCTTTGGCGTGCTTATCGGGTAATGCCGTATTCTCGTTGATTGGTGAGCGATAAAACATGCGGGGGACTTACCACGCCCTGTGGTTCTTTCGCTGTCACTGACTATGGTATCTAGAGTCACTGAAAACTTGTTAGACAGTCCAGTGGAATTGAAATAACCGGGAAATAATCAGGTAATTGCCCCTTTTATCGCGATCATTTTCTTCGAAAACCAATTATTTTTCTTGGCGTAACTTCTCACTAAAAACAACAAGTTAGCAACTGCGCAGTTTTGAAGTTACGAAGTGCTGTCTAAAATGCATGAGAGCACTAACACAGATTTGCCTTCTTATGAAATTCCGTCAGGGTCACCAATTGTGTTAGTAAACAAAACTGTTCGCGACGATTAGCGCGGTATATAGCTAGAACATATATGCTTTCCTACTTTTGAAAGTTTTGCATTGGGATAAAATCTGCCCCACGCTATTACGGGTGCTAATTAAATTTGATGTTTTACGTCATTTGTATAAAAATGTATTTATATTAAGTATGTCTGCAGTATATGTGCGAAAAAAAGTCGTTTAGCGCAAAAAAAAAAAAGAATATATATATGCCGCAATGTTTAGAGGATTTAGGAGCTTACCGGACAACAATCACTGATAGCAATTATTAGAAAACTAAATCAGACGTGTCATTTTATCTTCTTTTTTTGTAAAGACCATCACAAGGTATAATTTCCCGGTTTACGTCAGTTGACTGGAGGGGCACGGTCTTTACTAGTATTTCAATGAAAGTAAACCCGTAAGCGATTGGTTGAAAAGTTTGGAAAATATTTTTGAGAAGCCCTTCAATTCACAGAACTATTTATATCCAACCTTTGTTAGTTGAAAACTGTTTATTTCAAGGCATTCTAGCACATAACTTCAAGTAAAACAATATTTTATTTCCACAATTGTTGCACGTCAGCCTAAAATAGAAATGAATGAGTTCCACTAAACGTTTTAGTCGACGGCAAAAACTGATGACTTGAAAGTTTTGTATAATATTGCTGCACTCAAAACATTTACAGATCTGGTTTGATTGTCAAATTCACTCGCCCCGGCGTTCTGATGACGTTAATAAAACGTAAATTTTTTTGTTTTTGTTTTTTTACAGCTGAAGACTTCATTGTTTTTTATGAAGAAGTTAACACAATGCGAAACCTACTCCTGTGCTGTGGACCAATTTTGCCGTAAAGGTAGTACTTTTGTAAGTTGGTTGTTTTTAAATTTGTCTAACATTTACGAAACCATTTAGTCGCCTTTAATAAAGTATGTGCAGAAGAATAATCTTATGTGCCCAATGGTTTTGTTCATGGTGCAACGCCGGCCATATTTTATCTGGTTGATTGGTACATATTGCTCGTATCCTAAACAGTCCCAAATATACAGGAAGTTTGACATTAATTCAAACATATATTTTTTTTAAAAAAGATGGGGAGTGGGAGTTAGACGAGTTCTCTTTTCGTCATGCATTTATCAGGCTCGGGGGACATTTGATGAGGGGATAATCGTCGCGGTAAGTTGACTAATTCACTTCCCTCATATGCCCACTTAACAACTTTTAATTTACAGGTTTTAAGGGTCATTATGGAATTACGAAATTGTTAGTAATCACTATTAGAGGTCAGGTCAATTAAAAGAGTTTGAGGAAAGGTAATAGTTTCAGGGATATTATTTTATCAATTTTTGCGTTTTTTATTTGCTCGGCCGATCTAGAAACGGCGCTCAAAACGAGCGTCGCAAGCCCTGCCCACGATGACGCTCGGGAGAGTAACGTCGTGGTTTCAATCCTGTCGTCACTATCTCGGCAGCGTGTCCTTGGTAGGTGCACCGATGTCACTCAGACGACTACGTCACTCCTCCACCCGTCGTTGTAAACGCAACTTGATGCGCTCTTTTTTGCGCGCAATGTCTTTTTTATCGGTAAAAAAAAACGTCAAAAATAATGGTTAAGTACCTTAAAAAACCTTACCTTTTAGGGAATTCTTAAAATTGGTCTGGCCTATAATAGTAAATATCATCAGTACTGCGATACCAAGATGACATCTAATGCCAATAATTAACAAGTTATATTAAAAGCTTTTTAGTTTATCATTAAACTTACCGTGACGATTATCCTCTCATTTCATCTCCGCCGAGCCTGATGGTGAAGACTGCCTTCGTGTAACTCTTACCCTCTTTCTTATCTGTTCGAATTAAAATTAAGCACCCTTTATATTTTTTTTCACGATTCCAATAGTATGTTTTACGATTTTACAATACTAAATTATTTGAGCACGTTTTTAAAAACTAGTTATTTACAAGAATGTTTTATGTTGTTGTTTTCTTTTCTACAGGAACTGGAGTTCTTGAAATTTCTTGAGGTAAGTCTTGACTTTTATCTTTTTTTTTAATATTATAAACCGTGACAGGACTTTAAACGAAAGCGATTGCCCGTGCAAGTAGTCTAAATTAAAAAAAAAATCAGATACTATGAAAAATACTAATGCTGAAAAATAAGGCACAAGATGCCAAAAAAGTAGGCAAATAAAATTATGTGTACATGTAGAAAGCTTAAAAACCAAGAAGACATCTGAGACATAATATATCCTGCATGGTTTCACTGTTCAATGATTCTAAATTTAGAGCGGGTATATAAAATTACACATGATTCTAGCTCGAGACGACACACGACAAGGGCAACAAGGTACAAACACGCACGTCTCAAACTCAGCTGAAGAGATTTTATTCAAACATCGTGTTTTATATGCCACCCCTCACACGACCTCTACCGAGTTTGCACACGTGTACGCAGCCAGCGCCACGCCTCCATAAAACAGCCAATGGTACGCCCCCGTGTACCCCACCCTCGCATAACCCTCACCGAGTGTGCACAGATTCACACATCTATCGCACTTCTCTAACAAATCCATATAAAAAATATACTGTTTTGTTAGAGAAGTTTGAGTCATGTAGCATTGGGTGTGTTATGAAGGACGTGCGATAGATGTGTGAACGTGTACAAACTCGGTGAGGGTCAGGCGAGGGTAGGGTAAGTGGGGGCGTACCATTGGTGTTTTTATGGAGGCGTGGCTCTGGCTGTGTACACGTGTGCAAACTCGGTAGAGGTCGTGTGAGGGGTGGCATATAAAATACGATGTGCGAATAAAATCTTTTTAGCTGCGTTTGAGATGTTTGTCTGTGTCCCTAGCCCCCTTGTCGTCCGTCATCTCCGGTTAGAATCATGCGTAACGTTAACCGGCTTGCCAGTTCATTAACCCTGTGTCGCATCTAGAATCTTGTATTTTATTTAATTTGTGCGTGTCTTAACAAAACATTGACCAAGAACAAGTGACCTAGCAAATCCAAACATCTTACGTATATACCTACGTTTTCTGTTTCAGAACCCGGAGCTTTTGTGCGAGTTTTTCAGGTTGTCAAATCTTTGTACCAAGGATGAGCAGAAACCAAATGACTTGCAAAAGAGCAGTTAGGATCTGGCCATTGCCACCGTCTTTGTGACTGAATTAACCGATGAGGCGTGCGTATCCTCCAGTGATTCAGCACGAGAGCTCTAACAAATCGGCACCTTATAAGAAAATAAAAAAGCACCCAGTTCTACCCCCGTGAAAAAAAAAATGTTCCCAATTGCTTGAGATTACGTTTACGCCGCGAGAGTCTCGTGATTGCAGTCGGTGCGTCGCATCCCGTCAGACGAATATTTGCTTTTTCAAGTAAATATAAGTCTAAATGTGCTTACTCTAGCCCCTCTACAAAGATTTCCCCTTCGTTCCGTCAAGTCAAATTTTGGGGGTTTTACGTGCCAAACCAACGACGGGCATCTGGCACGCCCCAGCGGAGGACTGAGGATTAATTTGGACCACCTGGGGATCTTTTGACATGCAACCGAAAGCTCGGTTACACGGCGCCTCCTCCACAATAAGCCTCCGTCAGATGGCGGGCACCTCGGCCGGGATTCGAACCCTTTGTTCCGTGGTTCTTCTTCCGTTACGTTTCATAAAGCAGATATCACCAATAAATTCGTAAGACTCTTGGCTGGCTTTCTAATCATATTTTGTCGATAAAAGACCTTGTTTACATTTAAATATGTTTTTAGACCAGAATTCGCGTAAAAAAGAGCTCCATGTTTTTTTTTTTTTAAGTTGTCTATTGTGTCATATGTTACAGTTTTTTTTATGAACTATTTGAGGGATTCACGCTCCTCACGTACTCAGTAAAGAAAAAAAAATGTTTGAATCCGTAAACATATTAATCATTTAAAAAGAGCTTTACAAATATTGCTTCGGCTTTCCCGACACCTCTGAAATTTGCGAAGTTGCTGGCTGGGCATAAAATTCTGCTGCTTAAAGTCTGCCCAGCGTAGGGATGTTGGGCGACGGAGAAAAGCTCACCGCCAAACTGTCCGATGCGGAGAAAAGCTCACCTACAAATCTATCTAAGAATCAAGCGTTCACTCAAGTGGAATAGGTTCACTCAAAATACCTTGTAACAGGTCAGGCGTTGCCCGAAGAAAATAAATTAATTAAATTTCATAGAACGCTAATCAAACAAATAATGGGGGAAAATATGACCAGTGTGGTGGGCTGCAGTTTAAGTGGTTAATGAATATTTATATATGAAGTGACCTTTATGTAGTATGCAGACACCGCATTGCCCAATTTCCCACATTTCCCAATGTGGTTCAGAAGCAGTGGTTTCAATTCTTACCTTATTCGAACCGTAAATAAAAATTTCGTATTTCCTCTAACCCGGATACGTAATAATTAAATATGCTAACACTGAAGCTAACACTGAAGAATTTTTTCTTAAAGATCATAAGGTGGATCTTCCTCTCAGAGTAGTCATAAACGAGAATGGCACATGGCAGAAAATAGTGTCCTCATTTCTTCAGAAGACTCTCACGATCTTGAATACAAGATCCCCGTTGTCGCTGCGGTGTTCTGATGATTTAGTGGCTGACTTGCAACCTTTCCACGGAAAGAGGTGCAGGATATTTTCACATGACATAAAAGATCTGTACTATTCTTTAGAACCTAAGACTTTATTGGCTAGGGTAAGCAGCTTTTTGGAAGAACATTTGGTCAGTTTCCAGTCGCAGTCGGGGATATCTGAATTAAGAGGATATCTCTTCAGCATGTTCTTAGAATTTTAGAGGTGTACCTAGGTTCTACGGTGGTGCAACATAACGGTCAAAGATACATCCAGCAACAGGGTGTGTGTATTGGATCGGCGGTAGCCCCAACTCTTTCTGATATTTATCTAAGAGACCTAGATCTGCGTCTTTTAGAGTCTTTTAGACATAGGTCCCCTAAGGAAATTCTGGTGAGGAGGTACGTAGACAATATTTTGGTTTGTTCTACAGACGGTTCCTTGGCGGATTCTTTGGAGAAGGTAGTGTTCGAAGCAGCACCCGAATTAAAGTTTTCGCTAGAGAGACCGAATGACGACCGTTTACAATATCTCGATCTTCAACTTAGGACTAGTTCAGGCCTTTGTTGGGAGTAGGGAAAGTTCGAAGCAAAACCTCTTCTTCCTTTCAATAACTGCCATTCTAAACATGTCAAACTGGGGATAATTCGGAATCTCGTCAATTCAGCAGTACAGAAGTCATGCTCACATTTTATTGGCTCTTCTCTTCGTCGTCTGACAGAACGTTTTGAGGTTGCTGGATATCCTCAGGAACATATTTTAAGGCAGTTGGTGTATATAATATTTCCAAACAAGTCAATTCAGAAAAATCCAAGACCTTCAAAGCGAATGGTCCTTCCATATTTTCATAAAATTTCTCACAACATCAAGGCGTTAGCCAGCAGGTTTAATGTTGGCACTGACTTTTCTACAGACTATAGATTGAGCCGTTTGACCCCTTTTGCCTCGACTGTTTCAGGTTGCGCGATAAAACACAGAGAAAAGATGTGGAATGTTCGTCGGGTGTCATTTACAAGATACCCTTTGATTGTGGACTTTGTTATATAGGACAAACTAAACGGTGTATAAATGAGCGGTTGACGGAACACAAACGTTGTATAAAGAAAAAAGACCCGTACTCCAAAGTGTCAAAACATCTGATCGAATGTAGGAACTGTGTACCGTTGTGGCATTTAACTTCAGTAGAGGTGCGGGAAAAGATGAGCATAAGCGGTTGATAAAAGAGTCATTAACAATATTAGTTCTGACCTTCAAGGTTTATGTCTGTAGGTGTCCGGGTAGAGGGGACGATGGGTCGTTCTTTTCTTTTTGCATGTGTGTTACTGGGCCAATGTGTTTGGTGGTCGGGAAGCGAGGGGTCAAAGATTAAAGAAGTGCATGACGCAGAGTGCGTTGTCCTTGTTGTTTAGTCAGAAGATACGTTGGTGTAAAGTGGCATTCTTTGGGGTTCTCACCCTCCCCCTTTTTTCTTTTGTATCGAAGTGCCTATATAACCAGGTTTCAGAAAATAAAAATTTCAGCTGTGTTGGAGGCTTTTTAGTTTCGTGCCGTTAACCCGCAGTGTCGGGGTTTTTTCAACCATGCGCAATGTACACCAGCTCGTTTGCGCCCTTACATTTTGTTCACTTTTAGTAGGATGATATAAATAAAACCTTGCTCGCAAAAATGATCCCAGAAATATATATATTGTTTTTATCATTTGATGCTTTCTATTTGGTCATATGTTTTCTACTCAAATAAAAAATCATCACACAAAAAATATTCATATCGGACTGAACACGAGCAGTGGTCTTCGGAACAAATCGATGTTTTTCGCTTTATTTCTACCTCCGACTTTGTTTGTCAGTGACGTCACATCGTTTCGCAATCAAATCAGAAGGCAAAAGATAGAAACGAAAACTGATAAAGTAATGGCGTAATGCAAGAAAATCAAATCGCAGAAAAAAAAATGCATATTTTTTACTAACACAGAAACTAATCTGTTCTTTTCTTTTTCTAATATGGCGGGGTTTTCATGAACAAAACGTCTTAAAATTGCTGTAATTTTTTACCGCATTGTTTTCATTGAACGGAAAAATTGATCAAACAACCCTCCTGTCTAAAAATGCCTATAGTGATAAACAATCAGTATTTTCAAGCTTCAGTGATATTAGTCTGATTTAAATTATATAAATGACTCAAAGTTGAAGCAAAAACTTTTTGAAATATATTTTGCTTACAGCAGAACGACCTCATGTGAAGTCTGTACACTGGGTGAGACTGTCAACATAAACAAACTATTAACTTTTTTCTTTACACTTTAGTGGTTGCTATTAAAACTACTACTGTGCTGGAAATTGCTCACTCTGGGCAGAAATTTATGCGATGAAAGGTAGACGCTTATCAGCCGCTCCTCTAAGTAAAATGCGAAAAATTGCTTCGTGCTAATACTCTGTTGCACGGTATACCGCCTGCATGAGAGACGCCTAACTCATTGGTAGCACTGCTGCTATTAAATGATTCCGACCACTAGACATAATAATTTCATGCGAGGTGAGCTTTTTTCCGGGTCTGTCAAAAGACTGGTGAGCGTTTCTCCATACCCGTACAAAAGAGGGTAAGCTTTTCTCGGTGAGCTTTTCTCCGGTGAGCTTATCTCCGGTAAGCTTTTCTCCGGTGAGCTTTTCTCCGGGATTCGGAATGTTGGTGGTATGCGGTTATATGTAGTCACAGAATATACGCAAGTTTCGAAGATACATTCCCCAAGCGGATACTTTGAAAAATTCAGAAAAAAAAAATTGAATTTTATATTTGTTACAGATATGTCGCATATGTCTGCAGGATGACAGCTTTCCGGATTTCTAGGATCCCCTTACCTCTCGCTACGCGCTACTACAATCAGCTATCAGAAAGCTGCCTCACTAAATACGCCAGCGGCTGCCACGTTTAAACGCGTAGACGAGCGACATCTATACACCCACACAGTGTTTCCAAACGAGCCCGCTTTGCCCACACCAGGTGTGGGCACTACGTGGGCGCAGCACCAAATCTGGGAGGAGTGAAGCGTCTACGCATGCGCAGTACCTACAGCAGCGCCACCGCAGTCGCGTGACGTCAGTCAGCAGAATGCGTTTATAGAGTATTCGTTTTCTTTGCTCCGTTTCACTTTTCGAAACCGACCGGAACTGACTCTACATTCGATTCGATGCAGCCAATCAAGCAGCGCCAAAAAGTGCCTCGTCATGACGCTCGTCGTTTTTGTCGGTTTGCTGTCGTCGGTTATGAACCCCTCACACGTACAAAAAGCAAACGCAGGATTGCGGCTTATTTACTCCGCGTGATTGGTTCAGCCGATGATTCCAAACGCACAACGACAACGAGTGTAGTGAGAATGCGCTTTTCTGGCTCTGTTTGATTGGCCTCAGCGGATCGGTGCCTATCGGCAGCGGTAGGGGCTTAAAGTGAAACGGACCATATAGTATATTTATTCCGGGATACACGAGGCGCATTAAATCTCCGAGTAAGTAGTCGTTTAATGTGTCGAAATAAACATTATTTGATGTTCTGTGGAGCTTTCATTAATTTCCTTTTAGGTAAAACTTTAGGGTATGCGGAGCGCAAGTTCGTCTGCTTCTTTTGCAGGGGCTGCGGCGACGTCAGAAAGACGCCGAGCTCTGATTGGCTCTGGTTGATGGATAGTGGGTAGACATCAAAGCAAGCTGCCTCGAAGTCTACCCACTATCCTTTCAATCGGAGCCAATCAGAGCTCGGCGTTCTGACGTCACCACAACCCCTGCAAAAAGAAGCAGACCTTTAGTTCTCCGTATATTTACCTAAAAAGCATCCACACGCAATTATAATTAAAATAAACACGTTTCTTTTTTTTTTAAGTTGCGGTATACTACACAGGCCTAAGTAAAACAATAAATGGCACTTATGGGGTCAGGCACATATATGCGTTGGCGTTTATTAATGGGTCGCTTAAAACAATGCGAGCGGTATTTATTTGGAGACCAAAGTTACCAAACAACCAAACTTTTTCTGTTGCAACGTCTGGGACTAGAAACATGAAATTGATGAACACATGGAAGAACGTGACACGGACGTTGTCGCGGGAAAGCAAACGCACTCCACGCTTTGCAGAAAGCAACTCGAGAAGTCCGGAGTCGAACGGGCGATGCCACTTCGGCTGTCGAAGACTGGATCTCATCACTCTCAGGAGGCGCTGTTGCAACTACTTCCCATGCCTTCGATCACCTCGAGGATTTTCTGTTTTTATAGGGGATAACAACAAATACAGGGTCAAGGTTCAGATCACATCTTAATGGAAAACACTGGAAAAGCAGTAACATTGTCTTTAAGTGTTAAGTGTTTTTATTCGGTTTAATGGCATTTCAATTATAACGAGACATTACTGTAGGGTCCGCTCAAAATCAATTATGTACATTACTGAGTAAGACCTGTCTGTTTTGACAGGGTGTTTCCCGAACAACTGAAATCAATTTTAAAAAAGAACCTTGAAGTGAAGAATTGATTATTTGAGATAACGTTATCGATCGCGGCGGACGTCAAGTTACTAGTTTAAAGTGATAATTTATGAATCATTTATCTAAACATTGCTCATTACATTTTAAAATATTATCCTCGACTGACACAATCGATTTTCAGTTTTTGATGTGCGTCCTCAAAATATGTCAATGCTGTTGTTAGAATGAGAGGACACATGCAAAGGAAAAATATATTGTTTTTAAAATAACCTAGATGGAAAAAGAGTCTGATGAAACGAATTCTGCAGTCTTTCTAAATTTCGGGAGGGGTGGGTGGTTTACGGCAAACGGGGGGGGGGGGGGGGGATTCTCTATTGATCCGAATCTAGGTTCTTCTTTCAATGCATAATGTCTACACATCTACTTTAACCCAAGGCCACGAATAACCAATCATAGCGATTCGGGAAAGAATAGCAGTGTTCCACGTAGAATTGGTGATGTGGAGCTTCACAAATGCGATACACGCTATGATTATTGGAAGGTGCTCATCATGTTCAATGTCACAGCCCGGCCAAATTTGGTTGGTTCAAACGTTATGGCTGCGTCGTCGCCCACCAAGTCACTACTCTATATGGGAAGATTGAATCTACTTGTGTCTACGCAGAAACCGAAAGCGTGTGCATTTCCATAGAAAAGATGAGGTAAAGGTTCATGCAACGATTGTGTCAGAGGCGAGTGTTTAGGTGTCAGAACACGTAAAAACAGACTATAACGGGTAAACCCGTTAATTTGAGGTCAATTTATTGACCTAATAGCTGCTAAATAAGTGAAAAATGCGAATACTTACAGCTCCGTTCTCTTGGCAAAGTTGACTGATAAAGCAAATATCGTTCCTGCAGCCGAAGCTGGTTTGAATCCAGTCGAGCTGTCGATTATCCTTTAAAGACAACGCAGGTCATAATAGATATTATACTATCATGTTGTTCCACATACGCTTTGTTACTATCTGTGATAAAAAATGGGAGTTGGGACGGCGTGATGTAATTTTAAAAATTCAATGATACAATAAATTAATTGTTTTGCCAATAACGGCGTGGTTAATTATATGTGGGAGTATCTATTTATCCTCTCATATATCCACCAAACATAGGATAGTTTCGGTAAAAGAAAGTTACATGCAGTCTGTGCAATATGTACAAATTCTTTTTGGTAGCTTAAGACTTAAAACAAATTTCGCGGTTTGCAAAAGAACGTTTCATACAAAAAACTTTGTATGAAAGTTTGGTTTTTATACCCAGCAAAGTGATAGTGGGATTGTCAAGGGGCCTAGTAAAAGTTTAGCATGAATAATATTTTATAGTCTATTTACTGTAACCTGAACAATAGAAAACTATGCGCTGGAATAGAAATAATCAGCACCATTACGTCAGGTCTTAAATTTCAGCCGGGAGACAAATTGTAATTTACGCAATTATAATCACGCCTCACTCTTGCTCATAATTGAGCTTGCAGTTGCGCTCTCAAAGCAAGCAGCTAAGATTGCGAAGCCAAGAACAAAAACCACTGTAAATGTCCGTACCTTTCGGGACGCATGGCTCCGGACGCACGTCATAAATTTGGAGAGATCATTATCTGTCATACCTATAAAACAAAATATTTCAAATAAAATAGGAGCCTTCGATACAAGAACACCTTAACACTAGCGCTAAAATAGGAACACGAAAGCTTACCACAAAGTCTCGAGGATGTAGCCAAGCTCACCAAAGCGCAAAACAAAATAAGGGTCCTCATAGCTCCCGGCTTCAGTCCGCTGGATTTCCTTGGGCTCTTCTGCTTCGAGCAACGTTCGACGGACGCTTTATGTTGCCGACAGGGCAGTCTAGACAGGATGCCCGCTCCAATCAAGTCGCGATAGCAATGGCTTGACGGTAGACGCACGTGTGGGAGGAAGCACGGCCTCGCCCGTTATCGTGGGGAGCCGTGGCTGCGTAGCCCATTTGTCAAAATACGGTCACGGTTTTCCCACGTAACCTGGAAACCCCCGCCAAGCATGCGAAATCGAGCTATCGACATTGGGTCTTTGGGGAACCCTTTCTCGACTTTTTCCGTAGAACGTCATAACATCTTGCTGCGTGGGCGGCTACTTTGCGATTGAACCTGAGCCTGTCATCGACGCATTGATCGAACGCGAGTCTTACCCGAACGCTGAGGCGGCTTGCGTGTCCAATCCGCGCTTCGCATTCGATCTGACTGAAATGGCTTCAAAAGTCCAGTGCGCAAGCGTTTCTTTTTTTTTTTCTTTTCTTTTGTAGTCATCACTGAACACTAAATTAGAAATTTGAGGCCTTTGTTATTTCAACGCGTCTTGCTTCGTGTTTGGTTGATTGAAGTTCTTTTTGCCTAATGCCGCAATCTCATTAAATGCGGTGTGATAATGAGATGCACGCGCATGACGACGCCCTGTGTTTCTTAAGTTGTCGGTACTTATAGTGACAAGTGACAACTTAAAAAACGCAAAGCGTGGCCTTTTTTTCACGCGTCTTGCTTCGTGATTCGTTTTTCGGTGTTCCTATCGTCTCGGTTTAGGCACGCCACATCATGCGATTCTTAAAACTGTTCGTGATCATAGATGGTGTTGCTTCGGAGCCCCACGTCAGGCAGACTTCAACCACGTGGGGCCTATATTGGTCCCGTGTTGTGGGACACTCGAGACGTGTTTCAAAGAAACCAGATATCGCACGCATTTTTTTTTTTTTTTTTATCTTGACACTTTACGGTGTTTGGTTCCAACAACAAGTGAAACGGAACGGCAAAAAAAAATAACTAATGGCAAAAAAGTGAAGATAACAAAATGAGGCTCGCCGCTACGGTGCTCTAGAAGTGCGAACCGGATGTTCGGGTCGATTGCACGCATGTCTCCGTCGAGATTCAAGAACAAGTTTTCACACACTTCCGTCGCTGCAGACGCACCGATAACACCGTGTCTTTTGACGAGGCTGAAGAAGGACCTTGTTAGTTGGCGTCTCTCTTTTATAGGGGTGAAGGTTTCGAGTAAAAAAGAAGGATATGTTATTGTTTTTGTGCTCGTAAGTTTTTACTCTGGGGATTTTAAAGCTTTAAATGTTCGCGCCAATCCACACCAATCCTGAACGACACACTGTCCCTATCTTATTCAGTACCAGTGTTTTCGGCGAGTTTGTATTCTGAAAGAAACGAATTCGTAGACCGCTCATTAGTATATTTACTTCAGAATAACTTTTCACTGAACAGATAAAAGACGAAAAACTAGGTTGGTATTCTAGCGTCGTCGGAGGTGTACACGCTGCTATATGGACCCGCGTGAATACATCACTGCAGTACACCAGAAGAGTAAAATATTTCTGTCGCGGAAATGGCATGGACGCAGATGAGCTCCTACCGCGTTATTCACTCTGATAGACTAAATGCGTCCGTTTACCTTTCGAAAGTACAAAAAAGGACCCCTGAGAGCGGGTTTAGTGTAACGACAAATAATTAGGAAACTGAGACTGTGTGTTCTGCTCCTTGTTCATTTAAATGTCATTTCCATATGGCACCAACCCCTGAGACCATGTGCGTCCGTCCGTTCGGATTGATAGCTAGATTCAGCTGGGGCGTTTCCCCGCAAGGATTTAGCTGGATGCTTTTCTCCGTCAAAATAAACGGGATTGGTACATAATTGACGCGACACTTCGGTGTCACGTGATATTGATGTCACGTGAAATGGGAAGTCACATGACGTCACATGACACTCTGACAGTGAGGTCAAGTGACACTGCGTCACATGACGTGACATTACATGACACTCAGCGCCATATTTTGACGCCATGTGACGACGACGCAGTGTCACGTGAGCTCTACAAAGCACACACAGATGAGCGCACGAGTTGACTAAACTCCAAGAAAGTTGAAGAAAAACAAACCAAAAATACAACAATGAACACGTCAGTTTACTCAACGGGCATTTCACTAGATCTCCTTTGACAGCAGCCAGAGCGAAGACGTAGTTCTTCTCCAGTCCCAGTGTCCACACTCGTGGGTTATGTGTCTAATCAGTGCCACAGAGAAAATTCCTTTTTAAGAAAAAAAAAACAACTATTTTTACTTAACAGAAGGTAAGAGTGCAAACAAGCTGGTTGTTGTTGAAAATAGTAAAAACACCCCGAGAATGGGAAAAAGAAAGGGCAGAGGTCTCAAACACAGCTTAATTTATTTAACAACAGTTGGTATTCATATATTTTTTGAGACCTCTTTGTTGGTCTGTCCTTTCTTTTTCCCCGTCTAGGGGAGTTTTTACTGCCTATATTTACTTTGTCTTTTCCCAGAACTTTTTTCTCAAAGGCGACGCTATTAATGAGCTCCGCGAAAAAGTGATCTCACTTAAACATCAGAGTACAGCTTCGTCCCAAGAGAAGTAAAGGGTCGTAAAAATTGACAATTCATAACTTCTGCGTACGCGAACAAAGCATTAATTGTTGAGCAAACAAGTTACGAATGAAGACTCTTGCCCAATAAACATCAACACTGAGCAGTGTTGTACAAACGGAGATAATAATTTTCGGTCTGCTGCTCTGAACGATTGACGTGTTGCAAATGATAGTGTCGCGTGTGTTTTGTTATCGGATGTTTTTGTGTTTGCCTCTGTCACTTGTTATTTGCTTCGTCGCGGAAAACAACTCGAACGTATGCCCTCGCGCAAGCAGTGATTGACGGCTCTCAGGTAATCTTCGCAATGAGGCATATATTTTTGTGTGTCACCTTCCGTCGCCATTCTGACCGCCTCTACGGAACTTGATCTGTGTCGTATGTATCCTTTCCAACTTGCTGCTTCATTCACTACCTTGAATTTAGGCCAGAAGCTTGAACTGATTTCGCTGTTTCAGCCGATAGTGACTCCGAAATTGCGACTGTTTTCAACTGCGTTCGAGAAAGGGCAAATTCTGAAGTAAGTTCTCGCTTTGTTTAAAAAAAAAGTGTAAACGTACACCAATGTCTTCCTGAAAATTGTTGAGAAGTTCCGGGAGTCCTTTTATATTTCGAGATATACAGTCAAACCCGTTTATAACGAACAACAGGAAACACTACAATCAGTTCGATATAGCAAGTAATTCGATATAGCAAAAACTATTTACAACGAACTTCCACAATGCGTTCGTTGTAAGGCGAGAGCTTCTCTTTCTTTCTCATCTCGTCGCTTCCGCCTTGTAACAACGCGCTGGAAAGCTTCTTTTTTTTTTTTTTTTGCATGCGTGCAGAGTTTGTTTTTTTAGCTTATCTCCCCTTCTGAATCGCTTCTGTTTGTGGGCAACGGTTTTGGGATGAAATTTTTTGTTTTGTTTTGTGCGTGCGTGCAGTGTGTATTTTTTAGCCTTCTCCCCTTCTGAATCGCTTCTCTGCGCTCAAATTTGTTCGCAACTTGAGCTTTTGGAATTTTCTTTCTTTCCCACTTTTTTTTCGGCGGAAAGACGGCAGGCTAGAAAACGATTGCTTGCGCGTTTTTGGAAGCCTTCGCGGGGGAAAAAGTTCGATATAGTCAATATGTTGTTCGTTATAAAAAGTACTTTTTACATGCGCTTTCATTTAAATTTTTCGTGAGTTCGATAGCGACAATAATTCGCTGTACGTGGGATCGTTCTAAACGGGTTTCACTGTATATCTCTAAATATAGGTTTCCTCATGACAGGAAACAAGCGACAAACGTTGCAATCTAAACCTTGAGACAAGAAGAAATAAAATAACGCACAAGACCTTGTCCCCTTGTCTCATAGTTTAGATTATGGTTTTCTTAACCAGCTCGCATGCGTACCTTTGCTCCTGACACAACATTGCTTGTTTTCTCCTCATACAAACGGGCGGGTATATGTTCTATATTTATCTCGGAGTCAGCAGTTTTAAGACCGCCTGTTGTATTGTTGTTCTTCATAAGAAATGAAGGCAGAGCTAACCAAGAGCAACACACACATACATATATACAGGGTGTCACAAAAGAAAATTTACACGGTCTTTTTTACCACAAAAACACCACACACAACACACACACACACACACACACACACAACACACACACACACACAATATATATATATATATATATATATATATATATATATATATATATATATATATATATATATATATATATATATATATATATATATATATATATATATATATTCTTTGCCTTTGCTACAATTATTTTTTTAAATAAGAGAACGTGGTCCTTCCCCAAAAACAATCTTGTTAAAAGAAAAGTCAAGAGTATCGCTTATTTTAAACTAATATATTTTCTTCTTTAGTGTCAAGAAAATAGCCCTTAGGCCTTCCTATTGGATCGCTTTAAAAGATAAAAAATAGATTGACCTCCAGAAATATATTGAGCAATACGTCTTGACAAAATCAATTGCATCTACATTTGCGCACGAAATCTTCATTTATATGCTGCCGTTAAATTTTTATTTTCTTTAGTCACTGCACACTTTGAGCAAACTCCAACTCATAACCCGATGCGAGGATGAGACGTGCTTCGTCCGTTTTCTCTGCAGAAGGCACGCGAACATTGTAAGTGATTCTGGGGGCAGTACTTCTTTTCCCCAGGACGTGGCGACTTCCGAGTGTCTTATTATCGCTCCTGTTGCTACTGAGACCGAGACTTTAGGCAGATAAGAACGCAAAAAAAAAAACGAATCTGGAAGCAAGAGTTTTGAGCATAACCAGCGAGCTGTAGAGTATGTCGTGCATATTTATTCGTGGGACAGTTTGCAAGCAGGATTCAAGAATGAATTCTGTTAAATGAACTAAGGACATAACAGTCCAAAGCGCATGTGACCCGGTATAGAACGGGACCACGACGTGATTTAACCTGAAGCTATGCTAGAATAACGAAAGGTTTTTGAAAGCTGAAGGGTTAGATTCTTGAAGTCTGCTATAGAGTATAAAAGAATTCCAGTCATCTACGTTCCCACGAATCACGTCATTTCCAGGTCTGAACCTCTTTGTAGCCTCGTCGTTCGCCGAGCCCCCTTCGTGGCGTGCAGTTATTAACTTTCTTATTTTCTGCAAAAGTAGACGCGCCAGAGATTTCGGAGCAGGCGTTCTATTGACGCTCCGGTACCCAGAGAATTATTCGTAAAACTGTAGGCGCATTTTAGATTTACTGGATTCCCTTTTTTGGGGAGAAGGGTTGACAATAATCTCTTTTAACATTTCGTGTTGCAGGCCGAACAGTTTCACGCCATCATCTCTGTAAGTGCATGATTCATGTTCCTGAGAGACTGGATTAGAATGTTTTTTTTTTTTTATGTTTACTAAACTGCTTTTTATTGCCATAATATTTTGTAACGATGCTCACATGGCAAGGCGTTAAGAGGAATATACTTTTTTTTGCATATTATAGTAGGCATTTTGTAATGCATACGTTTATGTTAACTACCTCAGCAATTTTACGTACCCATTTTCGGTGCGCGTCCTTCCAAAAATGTGTATTAGGCTGAATACTTCCAACAATTTAATATTTGTTACTCCTTTCCCGTGTATTGGCTGTAAGACTTCGTTGTACTCGTAAGGTAAAAATAATTTTTTTTAATCGCTGTTAAACGCTAAGACGCTGGGATATTTGCAATATATCCAAAGCTTTTTTTTTTCCTTTTTTTTCGGTGGTATTACGCTTATTAAGTCAAATAAACTCTACCTTATCCACACTAACTAAAAATATTACACCCCACTGACACTTCCACTCAAAGAAAGCATTGCAGCCACACTGAAATATTTTAAATTTGCAAAGGAATTTACGTGAGCAGTTTTTATTTTGGTTTGCTAGCTATATACGTATTAAAACTATCTCACTAACGTGCAGATTTTGATTGACTTCCAGGACAACGAGTACAATGCACTCGCACACCTCGTACAGCGTTGCCAGACGAAGTGGCACCCTATACTTGCTTGGATTCTGGACTTTATCTTCTGAAGACGTCGCCCGAAAGGTGTCGTTATTGGAGACATCATCAGGTTTAAGCATTTCGGAGTTGACATATCAATCCTTCGTTTCTTTCAACGATTACAATTTTTGAGAAAATAAAAATGAATGGTTCTGACGGATTTAGGTTTACAAAATAACGGAAGTAAATTGATGCCAGAACGATGAACGTTATAACCGTGTCTTGTTTTCATTTTAATAAACGCCTCATTATGGTTTAGATGAAAATATAATTTCCGGAAGGAAAGGGGTTTCGCCAATAAACACAAAAAACGCACTTTTTTCATGTGTTTACTGGTTTAATTTTCAATAGTGACATATATTGAATGATAGTCAATAATCATGAAAAAGACGAAACAATTTGTAGGGCTAGCAAACAATTTGTGTGGCGCACTAAATAGACGAAAAAATAAAATTGATGTCACGTTATGCACCAATGCAGAAAAAACGAATGAGCGTTCATTTTGAGTAGCAATTACTGTATTTCTATTACAATTTTATTTGTATTTTATTGTATGAATGACCCACTGGCAAAATCCCATAGAGACACACGTGGTACTCCATGGTATTTCAAACTAAACCAGTGACGCGAAACCCCTATTGCACATTTCAAAATTATCAGCTTCGCGGTTTTTGACCGTTATTACCAGGTTTGCCTCTTCTGAATACCTAGATTTCCTTGCAATATTGTAATGCAAAAAAAAGAAGTTAATTTAATGATCTGTCTCAGTTTTATAATCCGAATGTGTTGGCTCTTCTTCACCTTCATTTAAGAATTACTCGATAACACCCTATAAAATGACATTATTTTTGAACTCGATTTCTACATTTGCGTGGCAGAAAGGACCAGAAGCGAGTTTTACATTTCTTAATACTAAATCAGAAAAATATATTTATACCTGTGGAAACGGTTAATTGTCACCTGAAGAGCGACTAAACAATCGCCTAGTCAATTCAGTCAAATACTCATGATTGTTTATTAGGACCGGTGATTTTGTACCGAATTGATTGGCAAAATGCTACTGTCGACCATATGTTCAAATACTACCAAAAAATAGTTGTACCGCAGTCCGGCGGACAGAATAAAGGCCTTAAAAACTCGCGATCTTGCGCACGGCGATAAGCGCTAGTTCGTCGAATCTTTAAAGGAGTCCGTTCCGGAGGCCTTTAATGTGACCGTCTGACTGCGATATTAGTTTGAAAGGCCTCACCTCACTCACCTTTTATATTTTCTTCTTATAGTTTTTTGTTTTTCTTGTTAAACGAATTATTTGTTTTTTTAAATGAAAACTTTGAACATATGTTGAAAAATCTCCCTACTTTGAGGGAAGCCCTTCAGTTTTGGTTTTTAATGAAAAACCATTAACTGTCCTCTTGAGCGAACCGGCAATATCAGATTTAGAAGCCGGGGCCGAACTGCACCTTAATTTCCCGGTCTCAATGAAACGAAGCCTGTAGTATGTGGCAGCGATTTAATGGAGAGGCTCCCTTTGACTGGCACGCGTCATAGTTTCTAGGAACGAGGCTCCCATTGGCTGGCGCGCGTCATAGTTTCAAGAAACGCCACCCCATGGCGCTGCGAGCCCCACGCCGGCAGAGCCGTGTATTGGGAGAGTTTGGCCAATAGGCGGAGCAAAGGCCGCCGCCAGCGCCGAATATTCCCCCCACGCTTAGAGCGTAAACTAAATTTGTGACACCGCGTCGACCAATCAGGAGACCTCTACTCCATCTCACAAATGTCTGCAGTGAAGACAAAGACACAGGCGCGTGAGCCTAGCTCAGCGAAACGCTTTTGTTTGTACGAGACCTCGTGCATAGGAGGCACTTTCCAAAGCCACGCGCTCGTGCCCATGCCTTTGTCTGCACTGCTAGAACAGCGTCCTGAGACTGGCTGAAAGAAAGCAGTGCAAAGGGTGGGGTGCGCGAGCGTCTTGAGACGCGGAGTTCCGCTCGGCACGGCTCAAATTATACTTCGTTTCACTCTATCTGCGAGCGAAGCCAAAGCTAGAAGCGCGAGACCAGCGCTTTTTGCATTTCTCCCCAGCTCGCGCGCTCGAGCGAAGCCTGAACGCACGGAGCTTCCGTGCTCGCGCTTCCAGTTTTGCCTTCGCTCGCACATAAGGTGAAACGAAGTATAGACCCGTTGCTCTCGGGCAGGGGGCGCGAGCGCGTCCGCCAGACCAGAGCCGTTTATTGAGAGAGTTTGGCCATACATTGGTTTGAATAGGCGAGCATCTCGGGGCCAACCACAGGCCGCGAAACAGCCCCTAGCGGTGGTCGTGTGCTCTAAATTTGTGCCACGGCTATACTTCGTTTCACCTTATGTGCGAGCGAAGGCAAAACTGGAAGCGCGAGCACGGAAGCTCCGTGCGTTCAGGCTTTGCTCGAGCGCGCGAGCTGGGGAGAAATGCAAAAGGCGCTGGTCTCGCGCTTCTAGCTTTGGCTTCGCTCGCAGATAAAGTGAAACGAAGTATAATTTGAGCCGTGCCGAGCGGAACTCCGCGTCTCAAGACGCTCGCGCACCCCACCCTTTGCACTGCTTTCTTTCAGCCAGTCTCAGGACGCTGTTCTAGCAGTGCAGACAAAGGCATGGGCACGAGCGCGTAGCTTTGGAAAGTGCCCCTATGCACGAGGTCTCGTACAAACAAAAGCGTTTCGCTGAGCTAGGCTCACGCGCCTGTGCCTTTGTCTTCACTGCAGACATTTGTGAGATGGAGTAGAGGTCTCCTGATTGGTCGACGCTGTGTCACAAATTTAGTTTACGCTCTAAGCGTGGGGGGAATATTCGGCGCTGGCGGCGGCCTTTGCTCCGCCTATTGTCCAAACTCTCCTAATATACGGCTCTGCGCCAGACGCGACCATGTTATGCTGGCAGCACTATCCAGGCGGCGCTGTAACGTTCGATTCCGCACGTACCACGTTGGAATGAAAGCATCTGTCAGCATCTGTAGACGCGTGATAACAAAACGTCTAAAAAACAAACTAAAAATGCGGCTCGCGGCCTCAGCGTTCTATTCAGCTTTAATATTTTATTGCGTTCTTTCATAGCTTCCGTGAGCCCGTATGTTTCACTTTACATGATAGCGAAGCTGAAGCTACTTGCAGAAACATGTTCCCCTGAACGATGCTCGCACTGCACGAGCGCGCTTGCTTGGAAGGGACACTGCAAGCTCGGAGCTCGCTCGTGTAGCCTCTGCTACGCTGGCACTTCGAACGGAACGGAGTATAAAAAACTGTAGTGGGGAAGCGTGATGACGGCGCGTTCGAAACGCGAGCCAAATATTCTATTTTTCTCGCCTGGAGCGCTACTCAAAACTTGAGAGCTACGGGCCTATAGTCGTGTCACAAATTTAGAGCACACGACCACCGTTAGGAGCTGGTTCGCGTCCTGTGATTGGCCCCGACATGCTCGCCTATTCAAACCAATGTATGGCCAAACCAGACATGTACAAATTACTCAAAAAAGGTAGTTAAGTTAAGTTACTGAGTATCGACGCCAAAAGTAATTAGAGTAGAGTAGAAATTACACATTTGTAATAGTAATTGAGTAAACTATTAACTACTGTAAAAAAGTAGCGAGTTACTTTGAAGTTACTTTCGAAGTTACTTTTTTATATTTTTGTGGTAGCAAAATGAACAGCAGTTTTGATTGGTGAAAAACCCTGCGAGCCTGAAATAAATGCAGTCATTTTATGACTTGCGTTTTCACCAAAATAGTTTATTCGCTCGCAGAAGCATTTTACTTTCAAAGTTATTGATAGGAGAGTTTTCGCCTTTTCCTCCTAACGACGTCCCCAGATAAGCTAAAAAGACGTTCCCCCGACGCGCTGGATGGAACGGCAGCGTTGAGTTTGAGAAACAGGCTGTGCACGGTCGGGTAAGCGAGTGTTGGCATCTTAGGTGTCCATGACGAAACATGTGAAGTTTGCCTCGTTTGGGGGGTTGTATAACAAATTCTCCTCCTTTTGTCTTTTTTCTTCGGCAAGTTGAGATTGTTATGACTGGCCCCTCTTTATTCCCACGACGTTCGGAGAGTACGCTGAGCGAGTGCACCTGACCGTCAAGGGTTCAAGTCTCACGCCACGACGATGAGATCATCCGGACGACTGCGCGTATCGTTGCAGTGCTAGTGCTGCGCTACCGAAAAAAAACGTTTTTTTTTTATTTAACAGAAGATAAAACGAAGTATACTTCGCCGCTGACGCCGGGTCCAATAAAAGGAACTCCCAAGGGTGACTCGCAACCCTCGCCGGCGACTACGGTATCCTGACGCGCCTGACACGCCTGGCAAGTAAATCGCTTTCAACAAAGAGGAGGTCTCCCTGTCGTGGAAGGTCGGAAGGGCTCGAAGGATTACGTGAACAAGCATTGACGCTCGTACATTTGCAGCTGGAAGCGGGAATGTGCTCCCATGAGCGGATTATCCGTGTCTGCGTTTCTGTGCGGTGGAGTCCGGCTGTGCAAGCGAGTATTCGCTGACGACAAGGCGACGATGGGAACAGGGGCCCAGCTGCGAGGTCATGCCAGTGGCGCCTCCTGTAGAACCCCCAAACCGCCTGAGTCAGAACTCACAAAGGGCAGGCAACATGAAAACAACAACCTTGGGAGTGCCCCCGTCTTAACTTGCACGGTTGAAGCTGAAGGCGCGGCGCCTGCGTGCATTACCGGATTAGGTCAATACCCGACCAAGGCTTGTTAAGCATCTCTTCCTGCGTTCGTGCGCGTCGGTGTTATGTTTTGGCTGCTCATCGCCGCCTTGGCCCAAGGACGCTTGTGATGCATTTTCTACGGCTGCGAGGGGGCCCCTTGTTCGGGAAGGCCGCTTCATCTGCCGGCGATTTCGAAAGTAGTTAGTAATTTGAGTAGAAGTTACCTGAAAAATGTAGTTAAAGTAAACTACTAATTACCCAAATAAAGTTGTAATTGAAAGTTACCAAGTTACTCAAAAAAGTAGTTAAACTACAGTAGTTTGAGTAGAGTAGTTGAACTACGTCCAAGTCTGGGCCAAACTCTCTCAATAAACGGCTCTGCACGCCGGTAGAGTTCCTGTATAGGATCCCTACGGCGAGCCGGCAGCGCGCAGGTAAAAAGAACACGGTGGCGCGCGCTCGACGCATCTGCTCCTCTCGACGCCGACGAACATGGCGTCGTCTCTACACTCTAAAAAATGCTTGCACGCCTAGCCGCAAAACTCTTGAGGGCCAATCTCTGCGATCTACCAAATCAGCTCAGCGAATGATGAGGTGGAACATCCGTTTAGACCTCAAAATTAGGTCTGCACTGTGGCATTGCGCAACGCAAAACGTCATGGTTGCATTGCGTAATGCAACAGCGTAGACTTACTTTTGAGGTATAAACAGATATTCCGCCTCATCGTTCGCTGAGCTGATTTCGTAGATCGCAGAGATTGGCTCTTCGAGTGTTTTGCGTGAAAGTAGACGCGCAGGCATTTTTTAGAGTGTAGCATCTACATCGGCGGCGGCCGCAACCTCGGCAGTAGCCAAACCATGCCTGTCCGCGCAAGTACACCGCAGACGAACTAAGAGAGCGGAATAACGCAACACAACGAGCGAGAAGGCAGTCAGTGAAATTCAGCATCGTTGTCAAGTCTCCGAACACACGGCGGGCGGAACGAGCAGCGGCGTAACGCGCTGAGAGAACGAACAAAGCCTTTCGCAAGCGTGAGGCCCAAGCGGATCGCGATTCAAAGCGTCTCAGGCGGAAAGAGGACGAGGCCCTTCGACAACGCGAGGCGGAAGCATTGCGTCGCAGGCAGCATGCTTTCGCATTCACAACTCATAAGAAGTGCTGAGGTGTCCTCGGACGTTTTGTTTACAACTTCCAGCTACTTTCTTTTCTTCATTTTTATTTATCGCGTGTCGGCACGTCTGTCTTTGCACACTTATTTATTGCACTTTCTTCCTCGTTTCTTTCTGCAGGACAGACAACAGGAAGTGATAACCGAGCTGCTGCGTATGTGTTCGCCGCAAGATGAATCAACGCGCCTACACGACTAGCAGCCAGACATGTAGTGTATTATTGCATTCTTCCAGTGAAAGAACTCATATACAAAACTTTGTTGCCAGAATCCTTCTCGTCGTAAGATATCTGAGGACGTATGCTCAAATTTCTCCTGTAAAATGAGCAGACGTAATTAAATACTGCAAGGTTTAAGAACAAAAATCACTTCAAGGAAGGAAATACACAATCTCAATATCAAACCACTGGAACTTCACCTAGCTGACAGTCCTACTTTTCTGTAGTTCAATGCGCCACCTTTAAAATTTGTCAATGGCTATGCTTGATTGCAAAATTTTCTTGAGCAACGCTTTAATATAATAAATAAAAAGCAAACAAGTAAAAATGGGTTTTGTTGTGTTCATTCGTAGTACGACTATAGGAGAGGCAAAGGTTTTCCATGATAAAGTCGCCGACTTCCATATAATCTGAAAATTCGATTATCTCAAAACGCGATTTGTCAAACTGTCCAAGTAGTAGCCCCCATGGCCCAAAGATTATACTCCGTACAAAAAAAAAAAAAAAACTCTAATGCAAATTTATTATTTTTAGAAACGCCGTCTGCTTCCTCTAAAATAAAAATCTGTATACCTGGTGCTTCAGTGAAGACCTTTAAAATTTCTGAAAATAGGGTAATTAAGGGAATGAGAAGCTATTTTCGGAAAAAACTGCCAGCCACGAAGGACTTCAGACATTGAAAAACCCATACTAATTAGCTAACTAATAAACTTCAAGTTAAATGTTAGATTTTTAATTAGCGCACTTTCTTGGCCAGTGGTAATGGCAAGTTAAGAGGTGTAGACAACGTGATCTCATCTTCGTTTTCAAAATGTAAACAGGACCTTCTAAGCCCTGCCGCGATAGAAAATTTTATACCTTTTCTGCCGAGAGCTTGAGATTTTCTCGCGCTGCAAGGCTCAGCAAACTCTCTTCGGCGTTTGCTCAAACAATTTGAAGTGACCAGCGTTCAGATTCAAGTACTATAGCTTAAAATCCTGCTGTAAAAAACAACCTTATTGCATATTATAATATGTCCGTAGTCTTTTGAGTCAAACGAAAGGATCTGATTCATTTTATAAATTGTTGAAAAAAGAACAGTCTGCAGAGAACAGATACAACGCAGTAATGTCAAGAAACAAAATAGCAGATGATTGTGAAACAAAATAGATGTTTGTTGAGGCGAACTTGTGTCTGCAAGTAACAAAAATAGAAACCGTACATCCTGCGACGGCGAAAAAAAGGCGATTGCGTGCCCCCGATATTGCTCCTTTGATACGTGCAACGTGTTCACGAGCATTCTAAGCAAAAACAGGCGATAACAACCGAAATAGAGGCGGAGTTTGAACCTGGTACCTCCGCGTAGCTGTCCCGTAGGGCTTCCGACTCTGTCACAAATGTGACTCGTTTGTTTATCTTACACACAGTCGCGGCAGTACGTCTTTCGCCAAATTACCCAAGCACCAAGGACAATACTGGAAATGTAGGTACTCGCGCTGAACGCGCTCGCACAATCAACTTCATCGCTTTGATGCAAATAATCAAAATAAGGCGGTAACCAGCGCATGTCCAAGTTTCATTTGTTGTTTTTGTTTTTGCTTTGGAACCAAAGTTTTATCGGGTGACACGCCATGTTCTTTGTTTGTCTTCAGTTTGCGTTTCTTTTATCAGCGCAGTGGAAGCATGGGTTTTACTTCCATTGCATGTTTGACACAACTGAATATCTTACAAGGTGTCAGCACGTTAGGTCACGCGAAAGCTAACAAAGATATTGGGTGCTGCTTACAGCAATCCCCTTCTCTCGAACTGATGGGAGAGGTCCTCACCTGCTTTTTTTTCTCGTAAAATATAAGCAAAAAAAAAACCCATAAAAGGCAGTGGCGTGAAACAGGGGAATCTTTCGACTCGCGTTTTCCCCGACCAGCTTAGTGATGAGGTTCCTCGTGTCAACCTTCACATTGGCTGCCCTCATTGTTGTAGCCACGTCTTTTAGCTTCAAGTATTTGTGCTGTACGTAACTGGTTAAATTCTCGTTCTTTTCATTGCGGAAACTTTTTTTTATGCATTCGGAAAATTAATGACATATGTCTCAAATGTCGCACTGCGTAAAGCTAGCTGTAACTGTAAGATGGAAACGATTTTTTAACCTAACATTATGAAAACATTTCGTGTTTTTTTTCTTTATAATGTAATTTATGTTTGAGTCGGACCACGTGAAGTCAAATACGTCGACGTTTTAGTTATAGAGCTAAAGTTACAGTCGCTAGGAATTTGTGCCCTCCGCTCTGCGTTGTTTATTTATTATATAATGAGAGAAGCAGGGATTGCTTTTCGGCAAGGAACACCCCCGTATTCTTATGGCAGCCTTTATACAAACCAAGCCTTCGCATAGGAGGCGAAGAGTCCATCATTGCGATTCGGCAAAAAATAGAAAGGTCAATGGCGAGGCACCCATTAAATGTTTACCCCAAAGCATGATTCAGGTTCAGATTCAGATCACAACATTCAATGTCCTGCTCAAAATCTAACGTATATCACTGCTTTTAGTCAAAATGTTATCCTTATCTTCTCATTTTTTCATCTTCTTCGGTAATAATAACAATAGTTTGTTAGACTGGTGTGCGCTAAACGCGCGATACTTGTTTTGTAGATAAAGATTCCTTATTTTTGAGTTTGTATGTACAGTATTGTGAGCGTTCTCAAACATGCTATTTTCCAGACTGGCCAGAGTCGAGGCTCAGCGGTACTCTCACCTGCGTTCGGGAAAGGGCATCGGACGATGTAAATATGCTGTTTTAACAATTGACTAATCAAATTTGTCAACATAGAAATGTTTTTTTTTTATATTTACGTATTTTTAAACAATGTCAGGTACTCAACAATTGAAAGCTTCGAAGGAAATAATTTGACCCTTTCAGAACTTCTAGCTGCTGATAAAAACTCTGCCTGTCTATATCTTGAATTCTATTTTTTTTTTTCAGTTGAAACAAGGCTTGCTTAACCTCGAAGCGGAGACAGGATGTGATTCCGGCCTTTGCGTTGTTCACAGCTTGTGTGAGAATCCAGGCTTGGTAAGCTATGTCCGCATAAAATATCTAATTAAAAAAGGTGTTTTTACGCTGTTTTTTTTTGTTTTTTTTCCTATTCTGAAGTGTGCAAACCATTTTGTAATAACGTCCCGGTTAAGAAATCGCTGTCATCTCGTGTAATACTAAATCAAAGCTGCAAAATAATGTGTTTTTTTTTTATTTAAGCACTACATGCACTGTCGGCAGCTCATGTTAAAAAGTCTTGGAGTGTAATGAATAAAACTAAAAACAAATTACTTCACTTTCTGGTTTATACGGTACTGCTGTTTTCGATTGTATTCCCATGCGTAGGGTTTGCCATGATGCGTTTGTGAAATGGTTCTCTGATAATGCAGGCCCATTTTAGGTTTCATATCCGAGTCAGGTTTGATTATATAGACTCACCTTTGCTTGCGTTTGACAAAAGTATCAACCTGATCAAAGGCTCAAAGCCTCTATACAATTCGCTATGCATTTTGTTAAATTAAAGGTTTTTAAAAGCCCTATAATATAATTACATCGCTATACTTGCTTAAATATTGGAGCAAACTCTCATTATTTTGGCAATATTATAGAAACTGGCCATATTCGAAAAGTAGTTCTACTACAAACCTCTGGTCATAGATGTGGTCTTAGCAATAATAAACCCATATGGTTCGTTAGCACTCTCTGTAAAACTTAAAAGCATATTATTTATTTACACACTCTCAAAGTGTTTTTTATATACTAGACCTCCAGCGATATCTCAGCTTTTGGTTTTCACTAACGATGTTTTTTTGTTTTTTTAATTCTTAACCATAGATTGGTGGTATTGAGAAATATAAACTTTCCGAACAATCCTTAATATTAAATTACTGCAACTGTTGATTGACTAGAAATTCAATATCAAACCATAAATTAACTGTATTTTCTTAACTTCCTCGATGCTTTCAAGAAGACTTACCACAGCCTGTGAACATTCAAATGAAGATATCTCAACATTGAGCCTAATGTACTGACATAAATTGAATGTTTTCTAAAAAAAAAGAGCGATTTTTAGTTTGTAATATACATTTCTCTAAATTTCGCAAGCACCGCGGAGAATGCTAGGAACGTATGCACACGCGCCGTATGCTCTCGTCCTCTCTGTGTAAAACGTTCGAGGTAAATACAAAAATAAAGCGTTCACAATCGCACGTGCTGCAGATGCTAGCACGTGCAGCCCGTATAACTATGAGCTCGTAGACTGCAGTTGGATCCTGGAAAATTTATCGAAATGTCTATACACCAACTCAACTCTGTAACGTCACGCCGCGGTGTTGGCGCTTCAGGCGACTTTCCGGTCTGGGGGTGCGGGCGGGAATCGCCATGCGGGCCGGGCACTGCTGTGTTGTTTTGGAAGAAACCAGGCTTAAACCTGCCTTCTCGTCAAATCGCTGCGACTGGGGCTGCACCAAAAGTGCGAGGAAAGGTGTCAAAGCAGTTTTTTTATGTTTTTGCTTGCCCGGTTTGTCCAAGAACGTGGATAGGTGCCGTGAAAAGGCGCAACCAAACGCCACCAGACCACGATTGCGTGGGCGGGAAGCACTGAGTCAGATTCACTGAGATTTTTGATCGTCTGATTTATTTATTTTGGTCCAACATGAACGCGGGAAAACCGTGAAGTTGTTGGGACCGCCCGCGGACCACGTTCAGTGCGTCTTCCAGTTCAAACGACCGTCTGATCGTTCAAACTTTTGTCTGCTCGTTCAATCGACAACGGCTCGTAGACCACACTTTGACACGGTAATTGCGATAAGAATTGTAATTGCGGGCCTCAAAGGTTTTAAAATTTGAAGGTTTTTTGAGGTAATTAGGCTCGATGTAAACAGCACATACAAGGAGATGTTGATGATTCTTACCGGTGACCATCACCGGCTTGTTATGCCTGATTCGCATGGTCCGATTCTGCTTGCGATTTTTAGTATCGCCGTCGAGCATCGCTGCTACTGTCCGCGCTTCCTTTGCACCCAGAGCGATGTCGTCATTGAAAATACCAAACAGAATCTCATTATGTGAATCAGGCTTTAACGTCCATTCTGCGGCGCCCACGCGAAATGGATCGTCGCACGTCACGTTATTCACGCGAAGTGTTGGGTGTAACACGCCTTCTTAATCTGCTGAGGCCACTAAACTAGTCAGACATTGTTAAGAAGCCTAAAATCAACAATTCCAACGCGAAAAAGACCACGGGGGCTTACGCCGTCGCCGACAACATCGCATTCCTATGGTTTGTTGATGGGACAGGGGGCGCTTCTTGTCCACGCTCCATCACGCTTGCGCAACGCCGGAGGCGTCCACTAGGGGCGCTCCGATTTGTTTATAAACAGTAGTTGGTGTATTGTAAACAATGTTAATTCCTTCTCTAGTTTTGTTACTTCAAGTGTTTCTCAGTAAAACGCATTAGTGTCTTTGTTATTTTTACTTCCGCTAGCGACCTGTTATTATACGTTTTATGAGCGGCTTGATTATTTTTAGGACTGTTATATTAACCGTGAAACTACTAATAACTACGGCCTTGTGTTTTCTTTTTTTTTTTAAGATGTCTTATTGCAAGCAATAGCATATGATGTTTTAGAAAAATGTATAACGATAGGAACTTGTCGTTGTTATGCATCACCTTTCACGTACTACCTTTCTAACATTGCTTTCTATTGTCCGGCTTGCTAGTAACACAGTATATCCAGATTATATGTAACCTGTTCTAGCAATCCCTCATTTATCGCATTATTGGTAATAGGCAATTTAATGCTATGTTAAATAGGGCTTTCTAGACTCCGTCTTTCCTGAGCTGTCGTTCAGCAATGTTTTTAGTTTTCTGCAAATTATACATTACGTAGCTGCAATCTGGGATAGTGGCCAGGTGAGACTCACTTTTAATCTCCAGTCATTATAAAATCGTGGAGCTGGATTTATAAATAAATCGGTCTTTACATTATGTTTATTTGCATCATAAATTGTATCGTCAATGTACAATTTATAGAAAGGATAACATTAAGCTTATTCTAAAAAAGAAAACGCTTTTCTCAACTTTTTACATTTCTTCGTAGACCATTCATTACTTCAAACCTGGCGTACCTTATTAAATTGTTTACTGACAACCTATGGCGCGACTTTCAATCCTAGAACATCAAGAGGCTGGAAAAACCTTCTTGCATAATTAGGATAAACATCTGGTTGGACTCCCTGAAATACTGTACTTTACTAATAATGTTTGTGAAGGCTTACTCGACGCACTAACTCATCTTTATGTGTTTTTGTTGCATTAAGTTGCCTTTTGTCACCTGTAACTCATTCAGCATCTGAGGGCATTGAAACAAAGTAATAAATACATGCAAGCAAATAGGCAAACCACAGACGACTAAATTAGTAAGTAAATAAATGTATATCATGCAAGTAAACAAAAAAGAAACCAGCAAAAATAAAAAAAATATAAGTTAATAAATGAATTAATAAAATAAGCAAACAAATTAACAAGTAAATACTTTTATATATGAGTAGTTCAGTAATATATTTATAAATAAATAAATCAGTAGTTTTAAAAAGAAAACTTCCACATTGATCTTGTTGTCCATTTAAATATATATCAAGAACGAAGCGAAGAAAAAATACAAGCTATTAACTAGTGGTTACAAATAACAGTTGATATTCATGGTATGCTATTATATTTGGCCATGCAAAGACGCTGATATCAATAACATTAGTAAGCCTATTATAATAGTTCCACAAGACAACAGCTAGCTAATTGACGTGTTTGGAAATGGCCGGAGTACGCAGTTACCCCAGTCCAGAGTTACAAATACCAATTGTTACTTTACTTTAGATTAATAAACTTGAATATGAAATTGCTCTAGCGGGTGCTGTGCCGTGTCTGTTTATGAAATAATGACTATAGAGGAAAGTCGAAACTATCGTTGTTTTAACTGTTTCGCGGTGTAAATTTGTGAAGAAAAATAAACTTTTGAATTAAGAACACAGTGTGAACGTATAAAGTTTTTGTTCTTAATTTTTCATGATTTAATTTGCATAAAAAATCTAATTACATGGACATAAGCATTGGTGAATCCACAAGGCACCGTCATTCTATGTACATAAGAGAGCCGTCTGTTAGAAACGATTGCTTAAAATATAGTTTCTTTCCTAGAGCGATTACGGAGTGGAATGCTCTGCCAAGTGGCACTGTCACCCTAACCTCAGTTAAGAGTTTGTTAAAAACGTCGAGAGCATAGTACTTTGTCACACGGCGTAAGTGTTGATTAATCAGGATGCTTATCTGGTGCTCTACTCCCACCCTCAGAGTCCATTCCTATCATTTTTTTTTTCATTTGTTATGTTGGCGTTAATCTGTATAGGCCCTTGAGCACTTCAAATGCTCTGTCATTACCTGTCTAGTCAGCAAGTCATACAATAGCAGCATTTTGTTTTCCTTGTGCTTTTTGTCGCAGCACGTATTAGTATTCTCTGCCGCCGTTCTTATTTTTTTCTTTTTTTTTTCTTCATCGTTTATTGTTATGTGCATGTATGTTATTTACTTCATTGTATTACCCACTCCCGTGAAAGCAATGTCTAGGGCTGACAGTATCAAGAAATAAATAAACAGATAATATATTTAACTCGTCGAAATTTAAGTTTTAATTTTCGCATGGAAAGCGTTTTTGATCATGAAATATATCACAACTTGGTTTATTTCTAAATCTGGAACTCTACAAACATTGCCCAGGAACCCACTATCTGCAAGGAAGAAATTTACTTTTGATGTTTAACGAGCAATTTTAAAACGTGCATTATTTCGCAAAAATATCAATGAAGTGAATGTAAGGGCGCAAGCGAGCTGGTTTAGATTAAACATGACATAAACCCCGAGACCGCAGGCAAACCTCCACACGAACACCAAAAGGTCTCGAGAACTTTTGGTGTTCGTGTCGATTTTAGCTTGCAGTCTCGGGGATTATGTCACGTTCATTATCAAATGCATTATTTTGAGAACACGAATGCACTCTAGGTTTGGTAATAGCCACCAACAAAAAGCCTATAAAGATATGCAATTGTCCATTGTGTCCCAAGCTAAATGCGTGACACTTATCCTCTCTTTCAGGATGAGGGGCTTCGGAAATTTTTGACTGTAAGTAATTTGTTTGGCAGATATGGATAACTCAATTTCGTTAATGGCTTTTAACTCAATTTGCTCGCATTTTTGTGATTTAAGTACGTGTTGACCTAACACCAGTCTCAGACACTAAGCGTTTGGACATATTGGCTCTACTTTGATTGGAAAATTAAACGATAGTGCTTCATAGAGCAGGGTTATTTTTTACCTTTTTAGTCAACCGGAAAAAATGTAGTTTTATATATAAGATTAAAAGTTTAATGATCGACTGAAGAGAGACCAGGCAATCACCTAGTTAGCATGCTGCCAGTTATATACGCATGGCTTGTTGTTGTTTTTTCTTCTTCTTTATAATGCTGTTAATCTCTTCCGCATTGTTAAGGACTGAATCAAAAACAATATCGCACAGGCACCACTTGAAGACCGATAATTTTTTTATCGAATGTACTCTCTGAATGTTATTGTCAGTTCATTTTTGTACATACTAACATAGCCAAGTTAGTCTGAAGATCCTCATTTTGCTTAACTTTTTTTTTTTTGCTGCCGATTTTTATGTTGCGTTAATTAATTTTTTTTAGTGATTACGTAGGATCTGACAAATTCAAAATGTACCGTATTTTGCTTAATTCACTCGCCCGCTTTTACAAATACTATTACACCCACTTTTATTTTTACTGTTTACGTGCCACAATTTTATCCTTGAACCATCCTTCATTAGGATTCCTTCCTACTTTTTCGCAGGACACACAGCACGAAGAGATAACCGAGCTGCTGCATCTATGTTCACCGCAAGATCAATCATCGCGGCCATACGTCGAGCAGTCAAATATGCAATGGATTTTGGCGTTCTTCCAATGAAAGGACTAATCCACGGAAATATGTTGCAAGAATTGTCCTCTTTGCAATAGATAAAGCTGTGCGCTAATATTTTCGTTATAAAATAAACAGAGATGGGTAAATGATTAAAGGTTGAAGAACACATGTCACTTTAAGGAAGGAAAATACACGATCGCAACTTTGCACCACCAAAATTTAATGTGACATTTATTTTACTCTTCTTTATTTTCAGGTGAAACCTTTAAAATGTTTCCATGGAAATGATAGATTTAAACTTGTTTTTTTTTAGTAAAGCTTTAATATGATAAATAAAGAAAGTAAGCAAGTGAAAATGGGTTGCGTTCTGATCATTCCTAGAACGCCGAGAAGAGGCAGAGGCTCATAACGAAGTCGCCCTCGTCCAAAGAAGTCAGAAGATTCGAATACATTTAAACATCATTGTCCCGTTCAAGAAGCTACCCGGACCCCGCCATCTCTCATCCCAATGGTGGGTTGGCCGTCATATACATACATCATTAATAAAGGAACTGCAAGCTCACTGCGTATATTATTTATCGTTTCCTTTTTAACGTTTATTTGCAGACGCGCCCTGAAATGTGTCTACTTCCTTGCAGAGATTAACGTCTTTTGTGTCAGACTGTTTTCTTGATGATGTCAACACCCAGTATTCTCTTTCGAAGAATGCCAAGTGGATGGCGAGATAAAAAAAAAAACAGTCTAACGTAATTGCGATTGATTCTGGGGGCAATGACATCGAGGTTTTGCTTAAGCACTGCTGCTTTTTGAACTGATGGTTAATCCACATGAAGAATAACGACCTAAAGATTGCTTAATTAATGAATAATAAAAAACCACAAGACATATACTTGGTATTGCATATCAAGCAGATTAAATGCTTGCCATTATTTGAATTAAAGCAATATTAAAAAAAATATATAGTTTTAAACGTAAAAACACTTTTCTAATATTAACTTGATTAACAATCAATTCTTTTACATTTCTGAACGCTTCAGCGCTCCGTAAGTATAATATACCTTGTTTCCTGTGGTACATATAGCTGGAAATATAGTGTCTTTAAAGAAGGACATAGCTGGCACTTCCTCTTGGACATTACTGGCGCGACATTAACCTATAGTGCCGTGTGCTCGTGCTTGTTATGCCCGTGTCCCACTAGAGCGACATACAGAAACAAAAGACAACGACAAGCCTCAAACCAGAGTCTTTCGCGATTTGAGAGGCTTTGTAGAATAAAGGAGGCTATGCTCAAACACGAGCATCATACACGCGAGGGTATCTTTGGCAGGCTTGCAATCGCTCGTGCGTACTTTACGAGCACCGAACGACTAAACGCCTGCCAAAGGTATACCATTGCGAGCATGCTGCATGGGTTTGAGGCTTGTCGCTGTCTTTTGTCTCTGTCTGTCGCTCTAGTGGGACACGGGCATCAGGCTGCTGGTCGAGTACTATATATTGTCCAAACAAACGCACGTTTCTTTTACTGTTTAAGTTAGGAGCACTGGTTTCTGCTGTTCATTTTGCATAATCATTAGAATGTGTCACATACATAAACATGCAAGCCAAATCGTGCGAGCGTCCATCGCCAGGCAGTCATAGTCCGCCAAAGGCACTCATGCTTGCTGCACAGCTACTAATTTTTACGATTGCATGTTTCATTATAAATTAGCCTAATTGCGTAATATTTCCAGGCGCTCGTAATTCTTCTGTACCTAAACGAAACATGCAAAAACAAAAGCAACATCAAAATAATGTTAATTGCGTGGAAATTTTACTCTGTTTACACATCAAAGCGCAGCTTCTCAAAGGCAGCCTATTTGCTAAAAAAATTAAAGACGATTCAAGACCGCGCTTCACCAGTGTCAGCGAATCACAGACAAAAACCGAGGCGTCCCAAACAACGTGACCACTGCTCCCACTACGGAGTGTCATCGGTTTTTCTTCAAACCGCGAAGGCCTGCGCTACAGGCACCACCGACAGCGCACTCGTAAGAGTTTTTCTGGACACCGGAAGCCAGCGGACATTTAGAAAACGAGAGTCCTCGGAGAGACTTCCGTGCCCAGTTCTCGGTACCGAAGAGCTCACCATCTACACATTCGAAAGCACTATACCCCCACAAACTATCGCTGCCGCCGTGTCGAACTGACGCTACAGAGCCAATACAGCACAAGCAAGGTTACCGTGGAGGCGCTTTAAGTTCCCGAACTATGTACTGTTACGACACCGCCACTCGACAACAATATCTTAAATCAGCTACATTCTGAAGGGCTGATTGCGGCTGGCGATGATTCCCCTAGTTTACAGGGAGACACAGAGATCAGTGTACGCATTGGCTCCGACGTCTACTGGAAGGTAGCAACTGGACCAATTCGCCGTTTAAGTGAGCATCTGACAGCAGTACTTAAAATTTTTTGATGGATGGTGCAAGGGCGCTACAGGTGCGCAACGGGTGGCCGAAGTAACACCACTGCCGTTTTAACAACCAGCTGTGATGCATCGCACACCGAAATGCTTCCTGATCCATCTTAGATGTGCATGGTGACTGGACGCTATCGGCGTCTCCGACCTTCCCTCGTCGGATCCAGCAACTCACCCAGCGCTTCTTCAAAACAACATGGCGGACCCCACGGCTGTAATTCGCGTCAAGTTAGACATGCGGAAATCGAATCCCGACGAGTCGGTAACGGCGTGATTGGTCGTGGATCCATCTGAAGTCAATAAAGTGAAGCAGGAGATGAAGTTGGTCAAACGCAGGCTTATGGTCGGAGAACACAGCTCTATCTCGACGGTGCTTGGCTACCTCCGGTAGAATGCATCCGCATTTTGAGGGAAAGCGACGTGATCAGCGTTGTTTGGGGGAAGCTCGACCCACCCAAAAAATCAGCTCGGCTCCAAACTGCGACGCGACGTGCAGAACGACGGAGTGAAGCGGCATTTAGAGGAGCCCGACCTGCAGCCCCCAAGGAAAAAGAAGAACAAACCTCGGTACCAGTCGCTCAGTGCAGAAAAAATCTCAACAGCGCTAGACATCTTCGAATATCAAGCGGCAGGTACGAGCATCACTGCCGAAGCCGCTGCCGATACCACGCAACAACCAGCCACCCCGGCGAAAGCTCGTCTGCAAACTTCAGACTTGCAGACGACACAAAAAGATTTGGGCTGCAGCGATTCAGAAGCAGTCATGAAGTTCCCCAACATAAGACTGCGGGAAATTCGGCTTCACGGTGACTTGAACATGACAGCTGGGTCAGTAACGGAATTGGGTTCTTTCGTAACGCCGGACGGCCCCAAGAAAAAGCGGCCTAGGAAGCGCAAGAAGAAGCCGAAGTTTGCGGCTAGCATTGAACCCATCGTCAATCTGACGCCAGCCGTCTTCGTTCCACTTAAGGTTTTCGTAGAGCCGAAGGGAAACCACCATCGACTTTGAACATCTGGGATAAAATGGCAGCACACGGTGCCGAGCGGAAAGAAGCAGACTGACAAAGGGCAAGGGGAAGCAGACGACGGAATGCAGAGAGGAGCGGAAAACGGAGGACAGAATGATGAAAACGAAGACGAGACTTTTGCATCGGACGACTGTTGCACTCCCGTCTTACAAAAAATGCTAATGGACAAGTCGGAACAGACGCCACCATCTTTAGAGAAATCTCTGAAACTTTGCAAGCTTCAGTCACTCGGACTGGAACGTGCAGTTAAGGCTGGGAGAGGAAGAGCAGATTTTAGGGCCGTGTCTCCACCTCCCAGAATGACGCCCCGAGCTGTGCCAGAACAGGGTGCGCCGCTCTCGTCGACACTGCGAGCCGGAGACGAAATCGGAGCCCAAGTCCACCGCGAGGTCTTGTGCCGATTTTCCGAAACTCAAGACGCCTTCCAGGATCGGAGACGCGCTAGCGTTCAAGGTGCTTGAGCTCGATGCCAACTACTGCCCCAATGTGTCCGGGTACAAGGAGTTCAAAGTCCGGCACCACATGCAACACTGCCTCGACTACAAGTCGGCGACGTGTTCATCGTAGAAGACGACAACACACCTTTTCTACTATGGAAACTTGGTCGGGTGACGAGTGTTGTGTCCAAGAGTAGACACACGGAACGACGAGGAAGAAGCGAGCTCGAGCTGACCGACGCGAGCCAGGCAGCCAGCCGAACGCTGCCGTCTGCCGATACCGGAATCACCCTGATTGTAAATAGTTGTTTCTATTGTCCCGAATGATAAATGACGAGGCGACAAAACAAACTAAAACAAACTAAACGTTTAATGGGGCGAACTAGTGCCCAAAACAAAAAAAAAGAAGGAAACAGAAGATAACAATAGAGCGTCGCGTGCGTCGATGGCGGTGTAACAGCAGGATCCAACGCTGAGGCGAGACTGACTCCGTGCCCCTTATGTACACGCCTGGGCTTCTGGAACATTCGGCGTAGAACATTCGGCGCCTAGAACATTCTGCGCCTAGAACATTCTGCGCCTAGAACATTCTGACCTCGGACATGCAACAGAGTTATTGATTTTACCAGAAAACTAAATGGCGAGAATAAATAAAATACGCGTAGCTCCCAGGAATCGATCCCTTGCTCTTCGTGTGGGAAGCAAACACGATAACCGTTAAGCCACGGCCGCATTTTTTTTTTCTTTATTGCCTGAATAAGTTATACAAAGCACACAGTTCGGAGACATACTGACATTCGGGAAGGCTTAAAAACAGACATTTCAATACCTATAGAGCCCGGCTTCGGCTTACCACACGGATCTTAAAGGAACAAGGCCATCTAATACTGGCAGCCAATCTGGAGTTTCTCCGAAAAAGGAATACATTTTTAAAAGTTGGTTTATGCTCTGAGTAAAATAATGACACGCCGGTCGCATATCGATATTGGCATGTCGCACAGCCATGCGGCTCTTCCATAAACTGTGAAGGCCGATGACCATGATGAGGTCATACGGAACAGAATCGGTTTTTTCAACAGGGAGGTAGCGTATCCCATGTGCAGTTAACGGGAGTTCTTTTTTCAAAGTACGTTGCAGGACATCCCAATAGAACACAGCGTCCCAACAGTCCAAGAACACGTGTTCAATGGACTCGGGTTGCTTGCATAGTAGGCAATTGACCGTCCAGGGTACAAAGATATCCTTCTCCTCGAGCCACGTCTTGACCGGGAGTGTCCCGGCATGTAAATTAAAAAAGAAAGTTTTCATGTTCGGAGGGATCAACATTTTCTTTACACGGCAAAGGACATCCTGTCCTGGGAGGGAGCTGTATAACGTTCGGTACAGTGGTGACGAAAAGGACAATTCAACTAAATCTTCTGTTAGACGTTTTCGTGAGACGCTTGACAGATACTCTAAAGAGAAGCGCACGGCTAAAAATTTATAAGCTCCAACCACCTCTTTTATGTAGGCACTTAGAGGCCCAGATTCACCGTCACAAGTCGAAACAACAAAATCAGGCTGGGCGCCGCACAAATGCACTTGAATCACAGTGCGTAAAAAGGGATCAATTTGATCGCGCAGAAAAAGGAAACGATTGACAACCTGGCGAATAAAGAGATGACATAAGGATAGACCACCACAACGAACGCGCCGAAACAAGTTTGTTCGGCTAGTGCGCTCCCAGGTAGAGGCCCAAACAAATACCGCGAACACTCGATGGATCTTTTGAATGCAAAAGCGAGAGCAGCTCAGTACCTGAAGAAGGTACCAAAGCTTGGCGACAAAAAATAAATTGCACACTGTAGCCCGAGCAAAAATTAACAAATGCCGGCCTCCCCAGTTCATCGCCTTCTCACGTAACTTTGCTGTCTCTTCTGGCCAAAGAAGATTACTGTTTCGATAGTGTTCCAAGGGTACATCCAAGTAGCGGGTCGCAATAGTCGACCATTCAATATTAGCAAACACTTTGGGCTGGGAGATCCATTCACCATGCCAAAAACCGGAACACGTCGCCCAATTTACGGCACACCCGGTTACAGAACAAAAGGTTTTAGTAATCTCTACAACTCTCTTGACACTCTCTACATCAGTGCAGAAGATTGCGATGTCATCAGCATAAGCGAGTATGCGAACTTCACATGTGTTTAACACAAATCCCCGCACATAACGGTCATGGATAATACTGAGACAAAAGGGTTCGATATATAGTGCAAATAGTAATGGGGAGAGGGGACATCCTTGTCGGACAGACGACCTCACAGGTATTCGTTCGGTGACACGCTTATTCAAAATCAGACTTGTCGTACAAGCGCGGTAGGCCATTCGCACACCATCAAAAATAATTGACCCCACATCAATATGCTCCAAAATTTTGAAAAGTACATCATGGGATACACGATCGAATGCTTTTTCTAAATCTACCTGCATCATCGCTACTTTTCGTAACTCGGCGTCACAGCACTCAAGAATAGTGCGCGCAACATGAACGTTAGACATGATGGTGCGTCCTTTTATACCACATGTCTGGTGGGGCCCCACAATATTTACAATCACGCGTTGCAACCTACTGGCCAGAACTTTCATCAAAATTTTATAATCTACATTAGTGAGACTAATTGGGAGATAAGAAGTTACATTACGCAGTTTAACGGGGTCTTCACCATTCGGAATCAAAACTGTCTGTGCATGCACAAATGAAGGGGGTAACATTTTCTGATCATAGGCTTCAAGAAAAACATCTAGTAAAATGGGGGAACGTTCGTCCTTAAACTTCTTGTAAAAAATCGCAGTCAGCCCATCTGGGCCCGGTGACTTATTGGGTTTCAGTTCGTCTATCGCTCGGGTTATCTCCGAAAGACTAATCGGCTCCTCTAAAAAGGACTTGTCCTCGCCACTGACGGTCGGCATTGATGATAAGAAAACACCTCTTAATCGATTAATCTGGGAGGCGTGGTCACTAAACAATGCAGTAAAATGCTCGACGAACGCCTTTTCGATAACGCTAACGTCTCTTGAAACAGCTCCGTGATATTCAATTTCTGAGACGTCTTTATTGCACGCGTATGTTTTTTCCGCCGCGACCATCCTTTTAGTCGGCGCTTCTCCTACTAACAAGTTCTCCGCGCGCGCGCGAACTGCAGCCCCCCTAAAACGTTCTTGATGTAATACCTCAAGCTGGGCTTTCAGATTGTTTATATCGTCCATAAAAACGCCGGGCGTATTGCACTCTGCTTGCATTAGCTTTTCCAAGCTAAAACGCAACCCATCTTCCCGTTCCTTTTCCTTGTACTTAAGCATACACGCATCTCAATCGCGCCCATTTTTACTACTTGTTTAAAGATCTCCCACCTTTCACAGGCATTGCATCCCCTTTGTTCTGCGTCTTTCCACATTGTCTTAATCATACTTTCGAAAGAGTCGCTCCGCAAGAGCTTGGCGTTAAGTTTCCACATTTCCCACGTGAAAGATGGCGAATTTTTATATTCGCCTAAAGTTAAGCTAACAAGACAGTGATCGCTAAAAGAGACATACTCAACGGTGTAGTCCCGACACTGAGGAACCAGGTCCGTTGAAATATAAGCGCGCTCTAATCGCGCATGGCTATTACCCTGAAAATGCGTGTATGCCATGGCCCTCTCTCTCGGTGTACAGAGCGCGATATCCTCAAGATCAAAATCTTGAATAATGTTGTTTAAAGCGAAAATGCTGGTGTCACTATTGCGGCCGCGATTTGATTGATCTTCCATTCTACATACACAATTAAAGTCGCCCAAGAAAATTATGTAACGATCGCTCCGAAAGTGCTGGTAAATATTTTCGAAAAACACGCGGCGCTCGTCTGTCCTATTTGGCGCGTAGATACATATAACTCGCCATTCTCGACCCAAAAGTGCAAAATCACAGAGTATGAACCTCCCAGACTGGCATGTCATAACGGTTTGTACTTCAATACCCAACGATTTCTTAAGAAAAAGGCAACACCCTGCAGAAAAACCTATCGCATGATTTACACATACAAAGTACCGCGATAGAAAAGATTGTACCATATTATTGGTCTGCTCCTCACTTTCCACTTTAGTTTCTTGGATTGCCAAAATGTCCAAATCTTTTTCAGTGAGCAGTCGATAAAGCTGCCTTTGCCTCCGCCTCGCCGCCAGTCCTCGAACATTTAGCGTGGAAATACGTAGGGAGTGACCAAGAGTAAACATTGGAAAAAGAAGAAAAAATAAGGTCTCAAAACAACCCTTGGCGCTCACCTTTGCCACCACTATCTGACGGGTGCCATGACCAGGCTATCACTGCTCTCGGGCGTCCTCCCGGGGGAGCGACGACGAGAGTCCCCGACTGGCATTTCGTCCTTTCTTGTGTTGCAGCCCACTTCCCCTGTCCTGAGCAAGTTGTTGAGGCTCGTCGTTTTTCGGCACCGTGTCGCTAGTCTACGCTTGATTGACGTGCTCTCAGAGTCTATGGCGTCGCCGCCGTCGCCGTCCAGAGCACTGGTTGGGGTGCTGGCGCCCGTTGTCGCACATGCCAAGCCCTTCTTAGCCTGCCTCGTGTCACCGGCGAGTCGCTGTTCCAGCTTCGGAAGGTCGGTCTTTTCCTGTTTCAGCGGGCCCCTCTGTTGCGCCACGCTGGTCCCGTTGTCCATTCCCTGGGCGTCTGCAGATGGTGCCTGCTCCTTCGTTGACGATGCCGCAGCTTCGGCTTCTGCCTCATCCATGAGGTGGCTCGCCCCCGAATCTTCACAGGTCTGGTTAGCGACGGCGGCAGCTCGGGCGTAGGTCCGCACGCAGTCTCTTGCTTCGTGCCCGAAGGCCCGGCACTCTCCACATCGGGGCACCTTGCAGTCGCGCCGAATGTGCCCTGTGCGGTGGCAACGAAGGCACAACGGCGCTCGCCCGGGAACAACGACCGGCACCGTGCCACCATTGAGGCGGAGTTGGTGGGGGAGAGATTCCGGGGTCAACGATTCGCGGAGCACAATCTTCACCGTCACCGTCGTGGAGTCAACGTCCATCAGTCCCGCCACCTTCCATTTTTCTCGAGTGACCTCCTTCACTTCACCGAAGGACTCGAAGACCCACCGGATGGCATCCACGGAGACGCCAAACGCCACCCAATGGATCTTCACCTTCAGTTCACGCCTTTCCGGGTCAATAATAAGGCAAAGACGGTCTTTCACCTGCAATGTCCCGGCAGACAAAAGTGTCTCCTTGGCCTCGATGGTATGGAATTTGACGAGCCACACATGGCCCATTTGGAAAGCGCCCAGCCCTGCGATGTCCTTCCTGACTCCTGCCTGGTTGAGGGGTCCGACGAAGTCCTCGACCCGGTAAGGTCGTCTCCGGGTATCCGCATGCAGCACGAGGCTACATTTTGCGTCTTCGCCCGTTGGAAGCGCCGGCAACAGCACAGCGTAGTCGCTGGGCACATCGCCGCGAACGGCGTCACCACGGCCGCGCTCGGCCGTTATCGTTATCGCTGAGGAGCGATCCATCGTGCGTCCATTCGCTATCGCGTCAGGAGGCCGAGTCCAAGCCACGGCCGCATTGCTTACTTGGCCAGCTACGCGTGCGGCACTATATGTACTAAAGGTTTCTTCGTAACGACTACGATTACTCCATGGCCTTAGAAATGCAACAAAGTGGCGACGAGGAGCTACAAATTTAGAAACCGGGATCAAAGATCAAGTGAACCCTCAACCACGTATCTGGCAGAACTAAGACGGCTGGCGGAGACCTGTCAATTTGGAGACAAACTCGAGGAGCAATTGCGCGACCGATTTGTTTGTGGTTTCAATCACACGATGGCCCAGAAGCAGTGCCTAATAATTGAAAATCTGACTCTGACGCGAGCTGTGGAATTGGTAGTGGGATTCGAAGCGGTTGAGGATCAAATGAATATTCTCAAGGATGCGCGCGCCCCCATTGAAGACGAATGTGAAACAACTAGCAAGCACAAGCACTGCCTGCTGGTGTTGTCTCAAAGCCAACCACACTCCTCAAAATTGCCGCTACAAAGGCTACGACTATTACGCATGTGGACAAAAGGGTCACCTGCGGAAAGCCTGCAAAAACAGCAGCGTGCAACAAAGAGGAGAGGAAACATCAAATCAGCATGGAAAAGGCAAACGCAAGGGACCAGCCCAGAAAGGAAAGGGAGCGGTGCAAGAGCTGAAAGAGGAAGAGAGAGCGGAAGAATATTTTGTCCTGCGGACAAACGCGGAATTACTGACGGTACCACCCCTCAAGAAAAGCTTCTTTATTAATGACGGGACTCTGGAGATGGAGGTGGACAGCGGAGCTAAGGTGACAGTGATTCCAAAGCGGCTGCAAGGAAAACTGAAGATTCATACGCTGGAGCCTTTCAGAACCAAGCTTCGTACTTGCTCAGGACAAAGCTTGAACGTCTGTGGTACTGCTGATGTCCATGTCACGAGCAACCAGAAGGCCTGGACGCTAGCACTAGTCGTGGTGAAAATAGAGGTGCCACCACTGTTGGCAAGAAATTGGATACAAGTCCTGGACGAGTCATAGATACCAGCACTTCAGGTGAATACTGTGAAAGATGCGCATTGCTTTGATGGCATCCTGGCCGAGTGTCACGAACTTTTCATAGAGTAACTAGGGTGCTTCAAAGGAGTTGAAGTCAATCTGCAGCTGAAGTCAGACGCCCAACCAAAGTTCATGAAAAGCCGGAAAGTTCCCTGTGCACTCCAGCATCTGATCGAAGCACAGTTATATGACATGATAAAAATAGACGTCGTCGAGCCAATGAACTACAGTGAGTGGGCAACGCCTACAGTCAACATTTCAAAAAAGTAAAAGAGGCCCGGAAATGTGGCGACTACATGCTCACTGTAAATCCACAACTTGAGGTGGACCAGTACTCTCTGCCAACAGCCAATGACCTCTTCACGACTTTGCACGGTGGGCAGAAGCTCACAAAGTTGGATTTAAGACACGCCTACGAGCAACTGGTATTGAATGAGAAGTCTCACCAGTATGTCACCATACACACGCATAAGGGACTCTACAGATACAAGCGTCTACCTTATGGGATCGCCTCAGCCCCTGCTATCTTCCAGAAACAAATGAAGATACTATTGGAAAGGATTTCAGGTGTCTGCGTGTTCCTGGACGACGTTTTAGTAACCGCAGGGGACGATACAACGTACGTAGAAAGACTGTACGAAGTACTAACGCGCATGAAGGATCGGTGGACTTCGGCTAGCGAAAAAGAAGTGCCTGCAAGACAAGGTGGACTACCTGGGACATACAGTTAGCGGTTCCGGAATAAGCACAATGAGCAAAAATGTACAGGCTGTACAGGAAGTACCAGTTCCCGGGAATGTTAGCTTGTTATGATCGTTCCTTGGACTCGTAAACAACTATGAACGTTTCGTGCCCAAGCTGTCCACGATACTAAATCTACTTACGCTTCTGCTGCCTGAAGACGTGCCGTGGAACTGGTCACCAGAGTGCGACAAGAGATTCCAGAAACTCAAGGGAATTTTGAGCAGAGCCCCAGTGTTGGCTCACTATGATCCAGAGCTACCGTTGATTTTGTCTCGCGACGCTTCCCCAGTTGGAGTTGGAGCCGTGTTAGCGCACGTGTACCCGGACAAGACAGAGCGTCCTATTGCTTTTGCGTCAAGGACACTTGCTCGAGCAGAAGAGAACTATGCTCAACTAAAGAAGGAAGCTCTAGTGATAGTCTTTGGAGTGAAGAGATTCCATGACTACATATATGGACGTAAATTTATCTTGGTGACCGACAACAAGCCATTGGCAACCATCCTTGGACCCAAGAAAGGGATTCCAACGTTAGCAGCTGCAAGATTGGAACGTTGGGCAATGCTTCTGTCAGCGTATCAATATACAATGGTCTGCAAGAAATAAAAAGACAATCTCAACGCAGATGTCCTATCTCGCCTGCCAATTGATGGACAAGGAGAAAAGGTGAATGACTATGCCACAAGTTTCTACTTGGGACAGCTAGACCTGTGTCCAGTGGACACAAAGACTCTGCAGGAGGCAGGAGAGAAAGACCCACTGTGCAGCAAGGCACTGAAATTCACTCAGACCGGATGGCCGGAGAACGTAAGTCCAGATATGGAAGCATATTTCAAGAGGAAGTTGGAACTTACGGTGGAGGAAGAATGCTTATTGTGGGGCCGAAGAGTTGTTATTCCAGAAGCATGCCGAGGAAGAGTACTGCACGAGCTTCATGCGGTACATGACGGCATTGTGCGCATGAAGAGTCTGGCAAGACTGCATGCTTGGTGGCCCAACATTGACAATGACATTGTCAGAACAGTCGAAGAATGTTCGCCGTGTCAGAAATTTCGAAACCAACCAATTCAAGAGTATTTCCACTGGCCGACACCCGAAAAACCCTGGGAAAGACTGCACATTGATTTTGCTGGCCCGTTCCTAGGGGCAAAGTTTCTAGTTGTCACTGACGCCTTCTCTAAGTGGCTAGAAGTGGAAATAATGTCCAGCACAATTGCGGAAAAAGTCATGGACGTGTTGCGGAAGTTGTTCGCACAGCATGGACTACCGCGAAGTATTGTCTCGGACAATAAACCACCCTTCCATTCTGAAGTTTTCGAAAAATTTCTAATGGGAAATGAAATCGAACACAAGTTTTGCGCTCCATTTCATCCTGCAACGAATGGTGCAGCCGAACGAGAAGTACAAGTACTACTGGTTTCGCACCATCCGAACTGTTGTTCAATCGAAGACATAGAACAAGATTGGATCTCCTTCACGCAGAGAAGTTATCGGAGGTTCAAGCTCAAAAAGAACCAAAAAGAAAGTTGGAAGAAGGAGACGGTGTCTTAGTGCGAGACTAGAGACTACCGAAATCCAAGGAGAAATTGGATTCCAGGCACAATTCTGAAGTGTTTTGGGAGAGCGCACTACAAAGTCAAGGTGCCGAACGGAGTTTCGAAACGACACTTCAAACCAACTTCTTCGCCGACCAAACCAAGTTGCAGGCACCGGGGAATCCGTGTCAGATACTCTGTTCATTCCCAAACAGGAGCAAAATTACCCAGCGGAACGTGGGAAACCAGACTTAAAGCAACTGTTTCTTCTCCGGGTGCCCGAACAACGTCTGCCAAAGCGCGGAACGCCGATACCCCTCGAGAGCACGCAAGCCGGTGTCTCGGGACGGACTGTGATTAGTCTGAGGGAGTGTTGTGTCCAAGAGTAGACACACGGAACGACGAGGAAGAAGCGAGCTCGAGCTGACCGACGCGAGCCAGCGAGCCAGCCGAACGCAGCTGTCTGCCGATACCGGAATCACCCTGATTGTAAATAGTTGTTTCTATGTGTACTAAAGGTTTATTCGTAACGACTGCGATTACTCCATGGCCTTGGAAACACAAAAACGAGGATGTTCTCCGGCAAAGATGGCGTGACTCGAGCATGCGCACTACGACTCTCCAGCGGCTCGGACCTACGCCGTTCTGTTCAGCGCCTTTATCTGCTCGAGGCGGGATCATCTCCTTCGTCGCCGCATGGGGAGGATGTTGAATATTAGAAGGTGACGACAGCCGGCAAGAGCACGAGCTCGTGGGCCAGCGCACCGGGGGAATCTGTAGTTCCGAGATATAAATGAATGCGAGTGGTACGGAGCGGTTCGAGACCTTTCTTCATAATGTAAACGACAGTAATGCTTCATTTATGTATCTCTGGTATGCATTTGTTTGACGAATTTGGATACTAATAATATTTATAATCCAAAAGAAAGCAAGCAGTGCTTCGTTTTTTTTTTATTAAACGCTTATCAAATAGAAAATTTCGTCAACGGTTAATCAGCATCCCTATTTAGATAACTTTGCGTCAAACTTCATAGTTCAGTCAAAATCACTTTTAGTGGCCGCCAACAGCCACTGAAGTATCGAGAGTTGAAAGGATTCGCGTAATGGGACTATTAGACCACTATCGCCACAGTGGCTATGAAACCTCTAGTTGCGTCTCAACATAAAATCGCCAAAATTGTTTGCCCACCCTCTGACCTCGAGCAATGTGTTTAATTTATCGTCGCTTTGACACCCGTCAAACGTTTCCCCTTCATCAACACTCTAGCTTTCCCGCGCTTTTCAGGTACCATCAAATTCCTATTAAAAAAATATATATTTTTATTATTCTTTTTTTGTTTTTATAAAACTAGTATGAGTTAACTCCTGGTTAGCTCAGTTGGTAGAGCGCTCCACTGGAAATGGAGAGGTCCCGGGTTTGATAACCGGACCAGGTGAATTTTTACGGTCGCGCACCAGTAACCTAGCTGTGTTTGGAGATTTGTGTTTATCCTTTGTCCCTCTTGTTCCCCTTCTCCAGGGATTATTTTCGTTCACCAACGCCAGTCGTTTTTTCTCCTACCGTGCTGCCCACGTAATCTGAAGATCGGTTCTCTCGAGTACTGCTATCCCTTGATGATATTCCAGGCTGCTATCTCGAAATGCTCCACGCAGATGCTACCGTCGCTTACAACCTTTGTAGTTCAGTTTCAGGAAACAAAATGAACCCTCGGCAAACGCCCATCGGTTGCGAAAATCCAGCACGCGCTAGCAAAGATACGGAAGCTTTCGAGGCCCGCTGTCAGCCAATCCCCGTTTACGCTCCCGTCATCACCAGTCTGCGAACGCACGCAAAGTGGACCTACAAGTTCAGAAGTGAGAAGTTCAAGTCCCATATAACTCATTCAAAATGAAGTCCTTTCTCCAATGTTCAACCTTCGTCGCCTGCGTTCTTTTGGTTTCTTCTCAAGACCTCAACCTCTGTCGTACGTAAGAAAACTGCCGAGTCTTGCGCCTTGTGTTCCTGATTTATTTCTTTATGTCCACATGCAATCAAACATGTCCCTTTTATGTGTTGTACTCAGTTTCCGGCTTTTCCCTTTATAATTAAGGATATTTTTATGCATCTTTTTAGCCAAGTCGGATGCTCAACTCAACGTTCTTTTCAACTGCGTTCGCGGAAAAGCGACCGATGATGTAAGTAACTTCAGATAGAGGTATATTGTAATTGGGTACTTTAGCAGCTGCTTTCGGCACTCTCTTCTATTTTTTTATCGTCTACAATGAATACATTTACAGTCGATGTCTAAAAGCCAATAAGCAATTCAGACATTTCTGACCGAAACAAATACTCCGAATCGACTTAAATGATCTACAATACGTTATAAACTTTGGGCTTGTTTGTATGGCACCTTGTAAAAACTAAAATTCATAAATAGCCTCATTAATCAAATCTAGAACCAAAGTAGACAAAAACGAACTTTTGAGGCATTACGCGTTTGAAGGGTCAGCTAACTGATCGCGACAGTCGTCGCGTCGGTGCGTTGGTCATTTCGCTTGAATGAAATTTCCGAAATATTACTTTAAACTACATTTCAGTCTCTTTTTAATCACCATTCAGTCTTTATTTCATTTTCTTTTTTTGCAGTCAAGACAAGCGAGTACACAGAGCGAAAAAGAAAATAAACGTATATTGTTCAGCCGTGACTTTGGTGGGCAAAACTAAACTGCACCCTTAAATCATCGTTCCAGAGAATTGCAGCGCTGTCAAACTATAAATGCGAAAATATAATAACTAACAGAAGAATAAATAGAGCTTACTTCCGTTCTTGAATTCACATAGTTGAAAAACTGACATTGCAAAAAGATTGATCTTTTTCCCTTTTAGATTGTTATTCACTGCGATAAGGTTTTCCATATTCCGGGAGGCATTGATTTTTTATTTATTTATTTATTGATATATATATTTTTTTATTTGGTTATTATTACATTATAGTCCCTATCATGAGGCATTAGACAAGGGATGGGCTGCTGAAAATTTGGATAGCAGAAAAAGTAAAAAATACATTCAATACCAACAAAAGTATACACTCAAGAACGATATAGCTATGCATAAAAAATAACAAAATGTTTACATACAAGGGAATAAACGACCACATCATCGGTTCAGTATTAATAAAACCGCGATTATGATGTGGTAATTATTAGAGTGAAAAGCGACTTTTTTTTCTCAACGACATAGTATTTGAAGTTGTTACTGACTTTTCTACCTTATTTTCTTTCAGTTGAAATTCGGCTTGCATCAACTCCAGGATTTGACACATTGCAACAGCGACGTTTGTTCTGTTCGGGTCCTTTGCATGTATCCCCGCTTTGTGAGTTTTCACATTATAAAAAACGTAGCAAGCAGTGAAAGTGTTTCAAAAACAGTTTCTTTACCTCACTTGTTTCACATGAACGTCTGTAGACGGCATTTATTATTGCGAGGTTTGGCTATGGTTAGGGTGCTATCTCTGAAACAGTGCACCCAAGCGTAGGCCGTGTAATTAAGGATATTTAACGCCTAATACATCAGCTTAGTGAGCTGATGTATTAGGCGTTTTTAAGAAAAAAGAACCATGTTTCTTCGGGTCGCGTAAATAGACTACGCATCGCTGGGAGCTGAAACTCCGTGAGAATCTGACGCTAGCGGTTGGAATGGAACTGAAATAGAACGCGAAATTAAGAGAATATGACGTTACCTGGATCAAAAAATAAAAGAGAAAGACAAAATTTTCTATGGGCTGACTTTCTACCACCTGACGTTGTGGACGCATGGGACATTTGTATCAGTGAAAAAAACATGGCGGCGAAAGAAAGGGTATTGTTTTCTTTCCTGCTGACTGGTCTTTGTTCACTGAAATATACCGTAAAGCCGCCCACAATGCCACTTCTTGTTTTGACAATATTAGACTTAGGTGAGCGGGAGCTCATAGCAACATTTTGTCTTTTTTTTTTAATATTTCGATCCAGTTACCGTCATGTTTTTGAAACTTTCGCCTTCTATGCCAATCACTGGCGTCACATTTTTACGAAGTTCAAGATTCCTGCGATGCGTAGTTTATGTACTCGGGCCGAAAAACACTCCTTTTTCTCCAAAACACCCTGTGTTTGATAATACACATAAAAACCATAGTTTCTGTTAACAATCAAGCTGCCAGAGAAGCTCTTTTCTGTCCCGTCCTTCTTCTCTCTACCTTGTGCGCTAAATACCTCAATATGTTGTTTCTTGAATTTCCAGAAAGAAGTGGCGTTACTGTGCCACTTAATGTAGACACACCGTCGTTCTGACATCGCGAAATAAAAAATAATTCATCCGCGCCCCATTTTGATGCCGGAGAGACGCCCTAGTGCGCTTCGGGCGCATTAGGCATCGTGCGGAGCGTTTGTTCTTGTGGATGGGACATCTCTTAGAGCTGTTTATATTGTAACAAACTTGGAAACTAAAGACAGTTTGAACACGCAGAACTAAGCTAAAGTTGCAAGAATGTAAAGTATAATTTGCTTGAAAGGCGACAACTTTCTTGAGCAAAGTTATAATCGCGAATAGCTTAAAGGATTATCAATTTGGAATCATTTCATGATCAATGGGCATCCTATAAAACTGTAACCTCGCGTGATAAGGACAGTCGGAGGTCAATCACATATTGATGAATGCTGCGTCATTAGCCACTGCCTGCCTCTTTTAAGATGTCAATTACAGTAACAGTGCAGGCAGCCATATTGTTTGTTTTTAAGCACTTATTCTTTCGTTTATCGTTTCGTGCATAACTGTCTACGCCTTCGACTGGTGGTAAGGGCTTTGAGTAAACAAGTATATAACGTTGTACACCCCTATGTCTTTCAGGAGGAGCAACTTAAGGATTACCTCACTGTAAGTTCACTTTTTAAACCAACTTTTAATAACATCTTGGCTTTTAGTTGGACACGCAATAGCGTGTGGCAGAGACGTGGAGTTTCTGATGCTACCACGGTCGTAACAAAGTCGGCAGATCAGTTTAATGATACCACAGGCAAATGTATTTTATATTTTGCTATGAAGTGTTTTTATTATTTGAAAATAAAGTGTAACTAAAAGTATGGCGAGCAAGTGGTTCGTTTTATTTGAGATAGGATAACGACACTCATGAAATCATTGACGAAATCCGCCATGTAAAAATAGTTGCGACGTCGAGTACCTACTCATATCGGCTGCGTGCTCTTCGTCTATTTACAGCGCATTTGAAGTCATGTATGCTTGAGCCGGCGATAACATCCAACACATCGGAAAACAAGGAAACAATCTTAATGCAATTTTTATTTGCGAGAACCCCATCGCCAAACAACGTCTGCCAGTTCTTTTTGCGTAAAGCTGAGGGTATGAGGAGAGCCTAAAGGGCCCAGAAAAAGCCTATATATATATATATATATATATATATATATATATATACGACGGAAATAGGAAGCGAGGCCTAGGAAGCTTCTCAGTTCCCTCAGGTTTGTTGGGCAAGGGAAATGCGTAACTGCACGAATTGTTTCAGGGTCTGGGCTCACACCTGCTTCGCTGATGATGTGGCCGAGAACTTTCACTTTTTTGGCACCAAAGTTACATTTCTTGGTGTTGAGCTGAAGACCCGCATTAGTAAGGCACGACAAAACTTGGGACAGTGGAAGCAAGTGATCGTGGAACGTAACAGAAAACACAATAATATCGTCCAAATAGCACAAACAGGTCGTCCATTTCATGCCGCGAAGAACTGCATCTATCATTCTTTCAAATGTGGCGGGTGCGTTAGAAAGTCCGAAAGGCATTACATTAAATTCGTAAAGTCCATCTGGCGTCGTGAAGGCAGTTTTCTCTTTGTCTTTCTCAGCCATTGGAATTTGCCAATATCCCGATCGTAGGTCAAGTGATGAAAAGTATAAGGATCCTTGTAAGGAATCTAGGGCGTCATCAATGCGTGGAAGCGGGTAAACGTCCCGGCGGGTAACTTTGTTTAGACGGCGGTAGTCAATGCAAAAACGTACCGACCCGTCTTTTTTTCGGACTAAAACTACGGGTGATGACCATGGGCTTGAGGAATGTCTTACAACACCTTTTTGAAGCATCTCGTCAACGTGTTCTTGAATTATCTTCCGCTCGCTGACAGAAGCGCGGTATGGTCGGTGTCGGATGGTTGCGGAGTCTCCGGTTTCAATGCGGTGTTCTACCAAATTGTTTTTTCCGAGAAAAGGGGATGCGTTGTCAAATATACTTCTGTATTTGTTCAATAGAGTAAATAGCTGGTGTTTTTCTGCACTGGATAGCGATGAATCAATTGTTTTTCAAAGTAGGTTTGATGTAGCTGGCGAGAAAGGCGTTTTAGTCGACGTTGCAGCTTCCTGTTCAATGAGCGTGGCGATGGTTGTATTCTGAGTAGACTCAGCATTTGCAAGAGAAAAGCCGACTGGTAAGAGTACGCGTTGATTAGTCGTGTTGGTGGCGGCGAGCGTAACACGCCCCGAAGAAACAGTGGCGAGTGTATAGGGCACAATTATTCCTTTTTCCAAAAGAACTTCGTGGTGTAGTGTCAGGAGAATATGCCCTGTCAAGTGAGGGGTGTTTTCAAGTAAAGCAACCACGTCTGGTGAGGCAGAAGTTCTAGATCTTCGATGAGGCGTAGCTTGTTGTCTTGTTCTGAATGAACCTCGTGAGCATACGTATCTGCGTCTGTCGATAATTCTAAAGTTCTGTAATCAATGATCGCATCTGCAGATTGAAGAAAGTCACAACCTAAGAATAATGTCGTACGGACATTTTGGCAAGACTATGAATTCTACAATGTAGAGGCGGTCTTGGATGACTATGGTGGCTGTGCAAATGGCGGAGGCTGGAATCAGCTCGCTTCCAGTGCTGCGTAGGAAAGAGATTCTCAAAGGAGTTTTTACCTTGCGCAGTTGGTTGCATACGTCGATGTGCATAACAGATACTGCCGCACCCGTATCCACAAGTGCAGTGAAATGATGATTTATTGAATGTAGTCGATGAGGTTTGTGGGGAACGAGGAGGGTTATATTGGAATAGAGTGCTTGCAGTTTTACCCCCGGAAACTGCAAGGATTAGTTTTCCGGACGAGAAGACGATCGGTGCGTGCGGGATCATTGGCGAGATTGATCGATGTCTACGACGAGGAGACGTGATCGTGGTCTTTCGTAGCGTGGAGGTGAGTCTGGGCGCTGGTATCGTCATCGTAATTTCTGTTGAAGTAGTATCTCTTCGGCCATGTTTGAGAGGACTGGGAGTTGTAGTGTCTTTCGTAGCTTGGTCTGCTTTGCCAAGTGGCATTTTCATCACTCGACGACGTCGACAAAATCGTGCTACGTGCCCAGAATGCCACAGTAAACACGTTGGGCGGGTATTTGGTGTCGTGTACGTCCTGAACGATGAAGGACGTTCACATTCGTGGAGGTAAAAGCTGCAACTTGTGGGATGTGTGATGAAGCTTGGTTTTGAGTGGGTGCTAGCGGCGGTTGCCGAATCTCTTCGTTGGCGGGTGGTTGTGGGTGGATGACACTGGTGTAGCAAAGAAGACGGTAACCTGAGTGAGTTCATCTCTAATAATGGTGCGCAGTTCCGCGGTGGGAGAGGTGTTGAGAATTGGGAGGGTCAAATATCGTGCTAGTTCCTCTCGGATGATCGATGTCTACGACGAGGAGACGGTGATCGTGGTCTTTCGTAGCCTGGAGGTGAGTCTGGGCGCTGGTAGTCGTCATCGTAATTTCTGTTGAAGTAGTATCTCTTCGGCCATGTTTGAGAGGACTGGGAGTTGTAGTGTCTTTCGTAGCTTGGTCTGCTTTGCCAAGTGGCATTTTCATCAGCTCGACGACGTCGACAAAATCGTGCTACGTGCCCAGGAATGCCACAGTAAAAACACGTTGGGCGGGTATTTGGTGTCGTGTACGTCCTGAACGATGAAGGACGTTCACAATTCGTGGAGGTAAAAGCTGCAACTTGTGGGATGTGTGATGAAGCTTGGTTTTGAGTGGGTGCTAGCGGCGGTTGCCGAATCTCTTCGTTGGCGGGTGGTTGTGGGGTGGATGACACTGGTGTAGCAAAGGAAGGACGGGTAACCTGAGTGAGTTCATCTCTAATAATGGTGCGCAGTTCCGCGGTGGGAGAGGTGTTGAGAATTGGGAGGGGTTCAAAATATCGTGCTAGTTCCTCTCGGATGATGGTTCGGATAATAATGTGGAGCAGATCGCCTTGAGGCAAGACAGAAATGGCCGCCTTGGATGTCGGCAACGTATTGGTGTTGGAGATCCTTTGCCGTCGAGCTGCCTCTAATGATTGACAAAGAGATCGGATGGAATTGACGTCAGCGGGAGGCTGCAGTACAAAAAGGTGGACTGCTTCTTCGGCAATGCCTTTTAAAACGTGGCGTACACGGTCTACTTCAGGCATAGCAGGGTCGACTTTGCGACACAGGGTAAGAATATCTTCAATGTGGGAAGTATATCCTTCAGTTGGAAGCTGGGCTTGGACAGTCAAGCGTCTGCGCGCAGCGGCCTTACGGTCCTCAGGGCGTCCGAAGACCTCGTGAGCACGAGATGAAAATACCTCCCATGATGTGATATCGGATTCATGGTTAAGGAACCATGTCTTGGCGAAGTCGCTGAGATAGAAAACAACGTTCGCCAATTTAGTGTGGTCATCCCACTTGTTGTGGAGGCTTACTCTTGTGTAGAAATCCACCCATCCTTCGACATCTTCGTCGCCGATGCCAGAAAACACACGGGGGTCTCGTTGGCGAGAGGACATGTAGAGCAGCGGTGGCTGCGGTGGAGTGCCAATCAGATGAGGAGGAGTTGATCCGGGAGTTCCCGTTGCCCCGATGGTCGATATGAGTGGGGTTTGTATTGCCGGGGTGTGGTTAGGCGGGGAGGTGGTTGGTACCGTCAGCAGTGATGAAGAAGTGGACGTCATGACAGGAGATGTTGTCGACAAACCTTGTGCCGGGGATAGTGTCCAAGTTCGTAGCTCCAGGTTGGTCAGATTGGAGCGGAATTGAGCCGGACGTACTTTCCTGTGGAGTAGAGGGAAGGAAACCCCGGCACCTCCACCAGATTGTGAGGGTGTTTTCGGTCGCTTCAAGAAGAAGACAAATGCCGGTTGTTTGCTGGTCGAGATCTATTTCAGCATGAGCTAGCTACTCGAGTCTCGTGTCCCAGCCACAGCAGCGCACAGTCCCGCGCACTGACGATTGTGCTTCCCACGCCACAATATATATATAGTAAGAGGTGCAGGGCTTGACTGCCGAGAGTTTGTATATAATAAAGAGCAACCTCAAAAACTTAGCTCCTTTACCTATACGTTTCGACGCGAGGCGGGTCTACGGATGAAGACCCGTCTCGGGTCGAAACGTCTAGGTAAAGGAGGTAGGTTTTTGAAGGGGCTCTTTATTACTAAACAAAACAATGCTTCGAAAATATTACAATCTCAATTGATTATCTCGACAATCTCGCGTATCCCGGTGCTAACCAGCAAGCCAGGGTCCGAGTTCAGAAAATATTGAGCAGAGTTAAAAAAAAAAAAGAAAAACATTACCCAAAGCGAACAATAAGAATAATGTTTACGTAACTTACTCATTGCAAATTACGTGAATCGAACTATAGTTACGGGAAAACTTAAGAAACGAAGGGTGTAGCAGGTCCCGATCGTCTCTCTACCGTAACAAATGAGATTGCTGCATGAACCAATTGCCGAAGAGCGTGTCGCAAACCAAAAATTGTGCGGACAATGAGTCACACCTTGCAGTGATTTAGTAACTATTTAATAATCCCCTTCCCCGCACCGCAATCTTTGTCTACTCGGCTGTGTAAATGTAACACGTCACGCATGTGTACACAGCCCACTGGCTCCGGCCTTTTCATCTGGGTGATAAGAAGGAATCCGTGTATTGCCCATATATAGATAAACTCCGAATATTCAACCCGGAGCCACGGTCTTTATCAAAATCGGGAAAAAACCCAAAAGCTCCGAATTGCGTATGTCCTTAAATAAGCAAAAAAAAAATTCAATCTTTACGGGGAAGGAAATTTTTGTCTACAGCTTTAATTTGTCCTGAACCGGAAAACTGTCTCCAGTAAACTCTCTTTGAGGTTTTCTTCCCATGCCTCCATCCAGTGTTCTTCTGCATGATATAGCCTTTTCAAAATTCCATCGAGCAACATTGGTAGTCCCCATTGCTTGCTCACGAAGCGCGTGATTGGATCCGAGTCCTCGCCGAACGCTGACGCAGCGCTCGTGTCCAATAAGAGCGGAGCCGAGTTCACGCCGAGCGCCGAACGCGTGCAATACATATGTTCAGAGTGCGTTGATCATGCAATAGCGTACAGGCGATGGCGCGGACTTTTGAAAAGGGTCTATTAGGCCCCAATAAACCCCGACATTTTGTCCGACAGCAAAACATTGGTAGCGGAAAACACTGAATTTGTGGAAAAATAATAAACCCCCAAAACACCCCGAACTTCGAAGAAAAAGAAACACTGAAAAGACGGAACTGGTGATAAGCGGTAAAAAGTTGTATAGTACGTTTTGAGGGAGGCAAAGTTTTATATCAGTTAGATTTTGTTTTGCGCGCCGAAGTCTAAAATCATTGACGATGAGCGTTTCCCATTGATTCGTAGCAAAGAGAGTACCAAGAACTGATCGAACTTGTGCGGCAGTGCCAGCAACGCTCCACGCCAGCCGCCGAGGAGATGAAGGAGACTGGGCTCGTCCACTGGACCCTGTCCTTCTTCCTCTGAACACAGCCACCCCAAGCTTCCGCTTATGTCCTGCTGAAACATGTCAAAAGTTTGCCTCATAATACCCGCACATGAGGATAAAAACGTGTTTCAAAAAATAGTGAGGTGTATAAAATACTTCGGTCCCTTTCGCAAATAAAAACAAGATTCCACGTTTTTCTCGTTTCACCTTTTGTAGTTACTGACAAGTTAAGAAATGCAGGGCGTGGTTTATTATGTCCAAGCTTCTTGTTTCGTTATTGAACGCTCTTCTTGGCTAATAACGCACTATCATTGGCCGCAAAAACAAAAGCGATAATTAGATGCACAGACCTCACCTTAGGTGAGCCTTACGCTTGAGCCGCACGCCATGAAGGTGTCATTTGTCTTCTCTTCTGTAAACCTTTCCACTGTGCAGAAGTCACGACAATCTAAGTTAACCCTCGTGGCACCGAGGTACTGGTGAATCTTCTCGTCTGTATATTATTGATTGCATACGGTATGAATATAAAATGACGAGATTTTTGTGCCGTTCGCCCAGAGAACTCGTAGAACCAGTCATTGCAATTTATAGACCTAGGACGGCTAAGGATAAGGTAAACATAAACGCCGGTGCTCAAACGTGGTTTTCGCTGGTTTATTTATCGGGTAAACATAATGCTCAGTGCGGAGATAGTACTACCGCAGACCACTTCAAAAAATGACCATGTCTGCTCACCTAAGGTTCTTCTCCAAGCCGATATGATTGGCTCTCCTTTTGCTTTCGACAAAGGTAAACTGCAGACGCGTGGCTATGCTCAATGAAAGGTGTACCTACATTCGAGAAATCCGAAGCCCACTTTTGCTTTTTTAGCGGTGCTTAACATAGAAACAAGCTTTGGTGATCTAGCGAATCAAGAGTTGCTCTGGATGCCGCCTATAGAGCAGTGCCGGCCTTAGGGGTGGGCGACCGGGGCAGTCTCTCAGGGCGCCTTTTGGGCTGGCAAAACGCTCGTTTTGGGCTGCTACTTACATGTTTTCTAACAACGCGATGTCGTATGGAGTAGATATAACCGTTGAAGAAGAAAGCTGGGGGGCCTTGGTCGGAGTTTACTCATGTGCGTTTAGAAAGATGATATTTTTTCATTTCTGTCAGCAATGAAAAAATATAATCTTTCTAAACGGACATGTACATCGTAAAACAATTACCACAAAAAAATGTTTGCAATATTTACGCCACTACACGCCATTTAGGTGCAGAATTCGGAGGTCGCAGGCCCTAAGCCCCGCCCCGTGCTTACGAAGTGCTTACATCTTTCATTGGCTGGAGAGATGATTGACGTGTAAAAGGTTAATTGTAAATTTGTATCTACGTGCCGTAATAGTATTTTAATCTACTATTTTTCTTTTGTTTGAGAAGCAACTGATCAAGATCGAGTCATTATTGTTTTCAAATGTATTCTGAGATTGCTTCTCCCGCTTTGGTTGGAAACGTTAACAAACATGGCTGCCGGCGTGTGTGGAGTGCTGAACGAGCGTAGGTCGTTGCCCTCGTCAGTTATGATGAGTGTGGGTCGTTTTGAGTTCACAAAAATGTTTAGATGAAGATCTCATCAACCGATATCATTTGCAGCAAATAACTTTGTCAAGTACGCTCCTTCGGAAACGCTGTGCGGAAGCTTGTTTTCGTAGCGGGACTGGCCCAGGCCTATAGGCCCTTGCCCTTTGCAAATAGCGAGCGCTCGGCGCGCGCTCGCCGAGCGGATTCTTGTTCCCCTCGTAAGATGCGAGCAATCTCTCCGTGCGCCGCTTGTAGATCTGGAGCCGGTGGGGCGCTAGCCGAGCGGCTCCAACCGATCCGTGAGAAAAGTGGTGGAACGCGTCGAGCGGCCCGGAGTATAGTTCTCCGCGCAGCCGTTTTCGGAGGAGTACGATCTCCAGTCACTCGCAACATTTCAGTTTCGTTATCAACGTTCCCACGGAGGAGTGAAGGAGTTTCGAGGCTTTTTTGTTTCGATTGCTGGGTGAGTTCTCTTGCTGTGCTGCTTTCGTTCCTCTTGTCGTGACCGACTCCCCCAAGTCGGCGATGACGTCGTTGCCGTTAATTTCAGGACGTCTAAATCAACGAAGTGACAGCGAAATCAGCGACAGCGACAAAGATCTTAGCTCCAGCATGAGTGACGACGAGGCAGCCGTTCTCGGCGAGGTGTTTGCCGAGTCGTTCGCCTTTCGAGAGAAGAGGCCCAAGATATCGCGTTAAGTTGAAGACGTTGTACGCGCCAATTCGGATGAAGAGCTAGGTATGTCGTTTGATCGTTGTGTGGTCTCTGTAATGTAAATGAAATAATTAGAAGACAATACGCCAAATACTCTGCAGATGGAAGTCGCCTTCGGAGATGACGATCGCTTTACGACATACGTGCTTGGCATTGCTTAATTGCATCCTACGGCTCGTACAAGTACTTCTAGTTGCCTTCATTGTGTCACTGTTAACCAAGTAGTAAACAATCAATATTTTTGTCAAAACTTGAAGTTCCGCTTCCGATTAGAACTTCATGCTTTCAGCAAGATAGCAGACGCTCTGAAAGCGGTGACGCTAGGAGCGTTACGCTCGATTTGCTCCGCAGCGCGCGCCACTGGGGTGGATCACGTGACCGATCGCTCATGGGGGCCAACTGCTCGACGACCGCTAGCGCGGGGCGCTCGGCATTTGCCAGGGGAAGGGGCCAATTGGCGACTCCAGCGAAATCAACGCCGCGTAGCGGCAACGCCGCAAAGCTCACGAGAGGAGGTCGTTTCAACTCTGTCGTCTGCTATCGCTGCTTGGTATTCGTAGGCAGCATAGAAACAAATATCGTTTCCAGTAATTATTTTTATGCTTCCGCCGTGTCATTCCTACGCATTGACTAGAAGAAGGTATCTACCGTCGAAAAATCGCTATGCTTTCATGTGTAACACCGATCTTACGCTACAGTGCAAGAAATGTATGGTGGTCCGCGTGCTGAACGACGAAAACACTGATCTCAATGACAATTGCTGGATCGCGTTTGACCAGCTCTGCCTATGGACCGGAATGCGGCCACGGTCGGCCATCTTTAGGTAGAGTTATATCATCTCTAGCCATCATAGTAATATGGCGGACAGCGCAATGGCGGCAGGCTGCCATAAAATAGCCGTGGATCTAGTACACTGTACCGTGGGTGATATTTCGTGCTTGATTGAAGTTGTTCGACGAAGCAGATTCTTGAAACCCGGCGTGAACGGTAGCCCCGTCTTTGAGGACCCGGCGAAAGTTCTACGAAAGCGCAGCACCGGGGGAAAGCAGCGCAGCTCGCATCGAAAGCAGACTCCGTACCGGCGTCTGCTTTCGATGCTTCTTTCGATGCGACTTTCGATGCGAGCTGTGCTGCTTTTCCCCGGTGGTGCGCGATTTCGTAAAACTTTCACCGCGTACTCAAAGACCGGGCTACCGTTCACGCCGGGTTTTAAAAACATGTTTCGTCAAACAATTTCAATCAATCACGGAATATCACCCACGCTATTTTGATGGCAGCCTGCCACCACAACTGCCAAAACGCCGTCTGCCATGAATGGATGATGGTGGCTGCCAGGTGGCTTCAGCAGCTGTATCTTGGCTTGAGGTGATATAACTCTACCTAAAGATGGCCGCCAGTGACCGCATTCGCGGAGCGGGCAAACGCGATCCAGCAATTGTCATTGAGATCAGTGGACGAAAACGACCCCCTTTCGTCTGCCATTTTGCCTGACCAGCGCGCCCCCTATAGTTCGCTGGAGTCGCGAATAGAATCCCTATTTTGATCAATCTGGCTTGATTATTTTGAGCGTGTTGATGCTGAATAAAGATGTTGGTTTCCGTAAAAGCGTCCCCGCCTGCTCTGTGAATTGTGCAACCGTCTTGACAGCGACCATGGTTTCACTAACGAGAAGATACTTACACAGGTAAACATTTGCCAGCCATTTGACTGGAAGTAATCGGGCGTTTGGCTCGTATCAAGTTAATCCAGGTATGTTCCCGTCATTTCGCTTATAAAAGCAAGTAGCTCTGAAGTTTTGAACTGCACCTGGCATGCCAAAGCAAATAATGTTATGTCACGTTTTAACTGTGCGTCATGACGATCTCTCCCCTTGCTCGCGGATATCATGTGAAAAAAAATATAAAAGCTAAAATGACTGCATATTTATTTTGTTGCTTTTTTTTAGTCCTCTCGAGCGCTTTTTGCCGCACATCGATAGACGCTAACAGACGCTTGTATTGGGCCGTCGCTCGTGCATAATGAAACCCTAGAACGCCGCTTTCATGGTCGAGTCTTGCGAGTGTTGTAAAAGTTTTTAGACGGGAGCAGAATAGCAGACTGACGAAGGCGAAAACGGACGCCGACGGGCAGCGTTCACGTCCGCGCGTCTGCTCGGACAACTAGCAGGCGCTGTCAGACGCCATACTAGACGCGCCGGATGTCCGGAGAGGGAGACACCAAGCTTGTTAGCGTGTTTGGCCGAGCAGCCAAGCCAATCCAGTAATAATAGGCGGGGCAACTGATTTTTTGCGGGGCTTAGGGCTGTCCGTGACCTCGATCTAAATTGCGTCTAACGGCGTAATTATTGCGCAAAATGTTTTTTCTTCTCGTTGAAAAAGTACGTGTCCCATCTAAGTTCTTAAAAAAATCTACTTTTTTTTTCATTGCAGTGTTTTTTTTTTTTGTAATGGTTCCACGAGGAGGAAAGAAACATTTTTCGCACAATATTTACGCCGTTACAATTAAGGTGGAGGTCAAGGACCACTCTAAGCCCTGCCCACAAATCAGTTGCCTCACCCATTACTACTGGATTGGCTTGGCTGCTCTGCCAAACACGCTAACAAATCTGATGTCTCCTTTTCCCCACACCCGACGCGTCTAGTCTGGTGCCTGACAACGCCTGCTAGTTGTGTGAGCAGACGCACGGCAGCCTCCGGCATCGTCTACTAATTCGTCACCGTCTATTGAGGAGTTTCAGCGACGGTGTCACCGCCCTGGCGGCCGGTCGCCGAAAGAGAAAGAAGGGGATAGGCAGGATAGGTTTGCTGGGCGTCGGCTTTGTGTGGCGTGTTGGCCGCGAACGTAGGCTTCTAAACTTCGGCAGCAAGAATATTACGCGGCTCTGGTGTTCCAGAACGAGCAACAGAGGTGACACGATCTGCTACGACTAGCTACGACTACCCACCACAGTGATGCAGGCGTCGAAGGAGCGCAACCTGTGTACTACGCAGTCAGTCGCCATCACCCGATGCTGCTCGTTTGGACATTCAGGGCTTTCCGTTCTGGGTTCTTCGTTTGTACTTGGAACCGAGTGTTATTTCCTATGATTGTGTATGTGCTCAGTGGCTGGATATAGGCCTCATAGAGCAGCTCTTCAAGCTCAACAGCGACTCAAAGTTGACGGCGGAGGGACTTGCAGCAGAGCTCTCCGTAGGTGGGTGTGACTACTACACGGATAAATATTATGTAACTGCTGGCAAGGTGGGCCATAGTCGCTTTATTTTGACATGAGTTTAAGTGTAAGTACTCCATGCAAAGGCGAATCTATCCCGTTTCTAATCCACCTTTGTTTTTGTTGTTGTTATCTCGCACGACCGACTAAGCAATTGCATCTGTACCGATCGCGGCAGTGAATGTCTTCGCCTTACATTGCGTAACGTCCAATAAAAAGTCATATTTGTTCAGCGAAAAAACTTCCCTTTCGAGTAACCTCATTTTTTATTGATAATTTATCCCGTATCTAGGTCCTTTAATCAACAGGATCGATTAGGTTTGCTTCCCTAGTAAAGATATTTTGCTGCCACATGCGGCGCTAATGCTTGGCACGATATATGCCACTGGTGGTATTGTGAATTGGTTTGCTTCCAAAGCTAAAAACGTAACAGGTGGGACCGTTCAGTTCGCTAAAAATGTGCCGATATGTTAATTTCGTTGCGTAACTAGCGTTTTATGCTTAAGATTGATAAGAAACATGTTTATGTGATTATGCATGTCTACAGCATAAGCTTTGCAGATCCAGAATGGGTGTGCCATAAGCTAAAGCCTCAAGGTTTTTAACAGGCCAAATTTGTGATTTAAGGCAATAAATATTGTGGTGGAAAAATGACCATTGACTCGGTGGGTTTTGATCGTGCCCATTGGTGTGCTGTTGGCAAATTATGTAATGGCACTCCTTTTCCCTGACCATATGGCTTTAAGGGACATCGCATCTAGATGCGCTTAAATCTATTTATTTCAATGTTTAGTTGACCCCTCTGCATCATTACAGGAGGGCAGTCTAAAGCCCCTACAAACAGCGGTGAAGATAAAATGCATAACAACAGGCACCAGTGTCCAGGCGTATAGTTTGCAAAAGCCAATTTGAGCCTTAAAAAAATTTTGTTTAGATAGTTTGCATTTGGTGTATAATCCGCAGTGCCTGATTTCCGCACCCAGTGCATAGTCCGCCAAGCTGGTGCACTGTGTCTTCGTGTTTTTATCCTGGGTGGCATTTTATTCCGAAGTTCTTCGGTGAACGCTGTTGAGCCTGAAAAACTGCACTATGAGGCCCATATCCAGCCACTGAGCACACACACACAAGCACAGGAAATAACACTTGGTGCCAAGTACAAACGAAGAACCTGGGCGGAAAGCCCTGAATGCCAAACGAGCAGCGTCGGGTGACGGCGACTGACTGGGTAGTACACACAGGTTGCGCTCCTTCGACGCCTGCATCGCTGCGGTGTAGCTAGTAGCGAGATGTTCATCACTTCAAACAAGAACTACCGTGATGCTACAAATTAAGTGTTCAAGCCAATCAAAGGCAAGAAATCTTTGTACAAGTGTGCAACTTGGGCTCTCTCACGCTGGTGCAGCTGTCATCAAGACAGATACATATCAACAATGTTTGCGCGTTGAGGCTGAAACTATGACGCCTACTTTATCTAAACCTAGATTTATCGGTCTGTGGCTACAAACATTTTTGTTTGTAGGTTTTTTTTTTTGCCTTTTTGCGACGACGTCATAAGAATTACAGAGCTGATTGCTATACATTTATTTGCTTCATTTAAAGTACCACACAGGCTTTGTTTACATGGATACGACAGTAGCCCATTTAATTGAAGTATTGCGTATCCAATCGTCTCATGTAAACGCCTCGATTCGCTAGCCAAGCGCATCGAATCGAGCTTGGTCCAGTCCGTTTGGAGAGGATGGTTTGAGATTTTCAAGCCGAATAGAGACCCCCTTATTAACTCTAACGTAGGGGTCTCCAACACCCGGCCCGTGGGCCACATGCGGCCCGCGACTCGCCGGGACGAGCCCCGCAGGCAACCGGCTACAAGTTCGTGTTTCCATGTCTCGAGCGCTAGAATTGGCATGCGCCATAGTGATCCCATCTCGCAGATTCATTTCCGCTCGAAAAGTAGCTCTGCTCTTTAACGTATTCATATTTTATATTTATCCGTGTTCATTTGCCTTTTGTTTCGCTTTATTTTATGCTTCCTAACTTTGTGCCATGTTAAACACCTGTGCAACAATTCCACTACGAGGCTGCAAGCGCGAGCTCTTCGTTGAAAGATGCATCTCGGCTGCGCGAACCCTCAATCAGGTGGAGCAACTGCCAAAGAAAGAAACTACGAGCTCGGGATTCTCGCCTTCAAAAAATATCACCATTAAAATACAATTATATTTTCAGAGTACTGTAATAAAAATCGCCAGGAAAGCAAAAATTGTCAAATTAACTGATAGTTTTTCTAGAGACATCTTGAGCTTGATTAAATCCTGGGTGTAGTGGCCAAACGGAACAGTGTACTTGCTCTCTGGTTCTATTGAAAATGCCAGCACGTTGGCGGTGCGGTGCCATTTTAATTATTGTTATCATATCAGCTAGGTCAGGGTTGAAAGTAGTTATGTAAAAGATATAAAGATGCCACTGGCAAAACACAGTTTACAAAAAGCATAAAATATTTTTTTAAATGCTTTGACCCCCCCCCCCTTTCGTCTTATAGTGGCCCTCGACCTTTCCGGGGAGAAATATTTGGCCCTCACACTCAAATGAGTTTGAGACCCCTGCGAGTCTAGCCAATCGAATCGGGTGTCTGCAGGACGGGGGAAGGGGGAGAAGGAGAGAGCTGCGAAAAGATGAGATGACCTCCAAGCTTTGCTCCCCTCCCCCTCTCCGTTTTGTGTCACCGTCCAGACCGCGTAGTTACCGATGGACTCAACTAATCTCTCTCCCCCCCCCCCCCCCCCCGCCCCGACAGGTCCCGTGGGGTGCGCTGCAATCATTCGACGTGAGGTGCCGCCACCGATCGATTCAAATGCATTTAAACGCAGTGGTCAAAGTGAATTCAATGCGCCAACGCAATTCGATGAGCTACGGTCGCATCGATACAATCGTTGTAATAATACGAATTTACTTGTCGGAATCAAAGGAAGACGTCAATGTTATTTCTAAATGTGTTATCGCATTCAAAAGTACCAGTATCTATCATACGGGGAACACAATTTTTACCACAAAATATCAGGAAAAAAAAACTCAGAATACACTTAGTGAGTTTTTTTTTTTTTTTTTAGACGATAGCTGTTTTGTGTTTTTCCCTCCAAAGTTATAGTTGTTGGCGTTGTAGCTGTAGTTTCAGTTGTTGACGTATTTGGGGAAGTAGGGTCTCCGCCGTCGGTGTTGCCAAATTCATGAAAAAGATCGGCCGCCGTCCGTGGGAATCGAACCTTGGTCCGCTCCGCGCGAAGCGGAAGCATTGCCACAAAACTACGCCACATCTTTTTTTTTTTTTTTTGCAGTACTTCGCCACAGCGTTAGCAACCCGGTTTATACTTAGGATATTGTTAGTACCCGCTGTCCACTTCGCCCGCTCTTTTCTAAGTTTCTTCTTTCATCCTCGATCACCTTCGCGTTGTGATTGGAGCTTCGCCCTATGTGTCAGGTAGGACAAATTGGTGTCCCTCGCACGGCAAAACAACAACAACAACAAAAAAAAAAAGAAACTGCCAGTTTTATTATAAAAATATTTGAAACATTTGGTTTCTTATTCATTTAAAAGTAGATCATAATCTAACACACGGCTTGCGATTGGAGATATTATTTTTATTTCGAAGTTTGAGCGGTAGTTTGTGGTAGGGGGCACACTGCTACTACGCACCAAATATCCCCCACATGAGCAAGTAGGCTATAGAGCTTTTCGCCCTTCGTCGCAAGGGCTCTGCCCTTCTTAAAATCACGTTCCGGAGCCACAATCATACAGGTGGCTCCAACTCGTCGCTCCGAGCTTCCTTCTGCGCCTCGGTGAGCCCGTTGTATTCGTCTTTCCCGTCGCGTTTCACCGCGTTTCTTGCCGTACTCATTAAAGGGCAACTCCACTCAAAAAGTCGACCCTATCGAAATGACTGATATCGCTTTAGGGGGTCAAAATACGGTCATACCCAAAACATCACGTCAAACCGACGCCGCATTACCGATGAAAACCAGTATTAAAAATGTTCTCCCGGTTCAGTTAGCGGCCCGAAAGCGGGTGAGCAACGCTGGCACCGGGTGAGCTAGTGAAGCAACACTGGGCAATGACGTAGGTTTAGTCCTACGCTCTCGTACGGATGCCGCGGACGCTTCGTTTCCCGTGGCATTCTGCGATTCTGCTGACGGCAAGAGGTGCTTACCACGTTATCCTGTGTTCTCCTATTTTTATTAGCGTCCAGGCAGTTCATTTAACTCCGGCATTGCTTCCGCGACAGCGCGGAAGAGAGCGAAGCGGTGCTGCTCGCTCACGCGCGTGTCGTGGAGCCGGAGAGACTCGCCGGACTCGCGTTGGGCAATGTCGAGCACGACTTGTAGTGCTGTGGGTTGCACCAACAATCCGGTGCGTAATCCGGAGCTGCGATACCACCAGTTCGTAAGAGACCGGAAGAGGCACAAGGTGTGGGTCGGTGCCGTTCGCCGGGCAGACTTCGGCAGACCGTGGTCTCCGAGCTCCAACGCGAAGCCCTGCTTCTAGCACTTTACGCCAGACACCTACACACGGGATCTGCGGCTGCTAACTGTTGCGGGTTTCTCCACGAAACACGCGTCTTTGAAGAATGACGCGGTGCCGTCGCTGTTCGCGTACCATCCGCCGGCTGCTCCAGCAAGATCGGCCGGACGCAGCAGCTCGCGGTTGATCTAACTAGCGTGCACATAAAGGCAACTTAGCTTTAACAACTTAGGCCGCTTGTGGATACATCTGTCCATCAATCTCCCATTATTTCTTTTTCTCTCGGTCCACGAGCAAGAAACAAATACAGTCACGCTGCGCCGGCACTGACCGCGTCATGTTTATTGCAGTCGGATTCGCTTTTCGGCCGGCAAATTTATAAATACACACTAAAACTTACTACATTTGGTGCATTATAACAAAGTGAAGTGGTAAAAAAGAAAATGTGCAGCTTATTTTCTGTTTTGAAACTTCACGTGCGACTGAGCCGACATTGTCGGTGCGTCGGCTCCGGAGCGCGGGACGAGAACTTGGTCATGCCGACAACGCGCCACTAATATCAGTGTTGCCAAGCTGCCTCACCCGGTAGTTTCGGTTTCGCCGTGCCGCCGGAACGATACTTGGATTCAGTGTATATCTACAAAACTATACACACTACCGTAAAACAAATTATATCTCGTGATTCAGGGTCGCCGACTACGACTAAACAGATCATAACCCAAAAATTGTAAAAATGGAGTGGAGTTGCCCTTTAAGGTGTCGTCCGATCTTATATTCACTGCCTAGCTGCGTTCAATAATGATGTGCACAATTTTTGTAATTGATTTTGTAACATGTTATGACTATTTTCATTGTCGGCACACCGGATAGGTGTGAGAATATTAGAGGTGGCCCAGCAAGCACAATTAACAATGGTGAACAATGAGTATATGTCAATGACCATGGTTACACGAACGTTGAGAGGCCAATTACTTATGCATGCGCATGTGTGCTTAGGGATAGTATTGAAATTTTCGCAATTATAATCGCAAGGTACGTTTATGATCGCTCATTTATGGTTTGAAAAAGGGGAAAGGCGCTCTTGCAAACAATGCGAAGCACATAGCGCTGACCGCATTCGCTTCCCGGTAAAGATTACTGTTGCGCAAGCTGCCGCGGCGTCAGCAGCTTGCAACGTGGGAAGTAATGTGACTAGCCTTTCATATATAAAACAATTTGGTACAGTGCATTTACTTTTCTTTCGTCAATCATTTGTTATAGTGTAGTGGGAAATCGTTGCAGGGGATACCACAGCTTCGCTGGACAACCACCTTCACAGTGTGGGGTGGAGCCCCAACGTTTTGTACGAACTATCTTGAATAGAATACAAACTCTTTGAAAAAGTAATTGAATAACATTCGGAGATATAAGAATAAAAAGTAATGTATTGTAAGAAGAATGAAAAAATAATGTATTGCATGTTGACATGACATCTGCCGTGCTTTAGTTTGACGGCAGGTTAGACTGATGACGCATTCCGCGATAAGTTCATAGTATACCCCGCCGCGATTGGGGGGACTTTACATTTAGTCCGGCATTGCATATCTATAACAGCCGAACTGGATGTTGAAAAGTCAGTCAGTCAGTCTTGTTGAGGAGCACGCGAGGGAAGCACACACGTGCACACTCAGGAGAAATATTGACTTGAGGACAACAACCTCTGTCGCTGATTAACAATCATGAGCGAGCACTTCGTCCCTTCAGTCAAAAGCGAGAAGGAGCACCTGTACCTTCAGACTGTAAAAAAGAAGAGGAAAAAAAAATTGGAAGGTTAAGAGGGAAGCACAAGTAACATATGAGATCGTCCACAAAACTGCTTCTAAACCCTCATCCCCTGCCCCCTTCTGCGCCGTTTCGAATCCTTCTTGACGAATTGAGACCAAGATGGTCAAGATTCCAGAATCAGAATTCACTGGTTTATAAATGACTCCACCTGACGGAAAACTGGTTTCGAGGATTTTGAGGACGAAGCAATGCGCGCATTCGGAAGAAGGTGAAAGAAACGCTTTTGAACGAGCTGCGGAGCAAAAACTAAGCCTCAATATGCGCACAAGGAGACTCGGGGAAGCCCATTCTAGGTAACTGCAGCTCAATAAAGCCAGCAGGACCTAGCTTCTTTGGCCGAGGGAGTGACTGTGCTCGCACAAAAATGTGTTCGCGCATTTTCACACTGGAACCCCCCGAATCGACGATTTCCGAAAAATGTTCATTCTGATTGCACCGAGCGTCACAATCTTCCGCAGACGAAACTACTCAATCTTCAGACAAAGGGTGGGATCTCAGTTTAAAATCCGGATGGCGTCACCGGCACTTTGCTAGATCCAAGCGTGACGTGCCATTCAAAAACTGCGAAATAAAAATAGAGTGGACAAGAAGGCAAGAAGATACACAGAGGCGGGCGTACTTCGAGCTGTCCATTTGGCCTTTCGTTGGCATTCAGAGACTGCATTCTGCTCGTGCCTTTTTTCCTGTTCTATGTTCGGTCGTTTTGCTCCAAGTTTGTGATGGCGAACCATTGAAAAGCTGAACAATCACCATGGCTATGGTTCAGCTTTACCCTGTAGTCTGACAATCGCTAGTCGCATAGATTATTCCGGCGAAATTTGTTTTCCAAGGTTGCAAAATGTATTTGAAATACTGAGTGCAAGATAGAGAGAAATGTAATTAAGGTAGAGTAGCAAATACTCTAGACTAAATGTATTTGCAAGATACCAAAATACTACCAAAGTATTTGAAATGCAGTATCTTGAGTAGAATATTTAAGATGGGCACGAGTCTGATTTTATCTTATGCTAGGAATAATGCTAACATCAACATCAGGCGAGTTTTTGGTTCATGCTATTAGACCCAACTGTTTTATACTGCTTCATCGTTGTTTTGCGATAGAGGCGTCGCTTGATCGGTTTATTTATAAATTTAACAAAGCTGTCTGTTCGGTTCATGCCTGTAGTCATTCAAGTAGTTGCGTTTTTTTTAAGACATATAATTTTATTTATTTATTTCAACACAAACGTCGGGACTTCCCGGGTGAAACATTTATCAAAAACAGAATAAAAGTGCCTGGAGTTCCCAATATGCCGACGAAAAGGGGTCATCTGCATGAAGATCACCCGAGTGCAGGTTGACAATGCCGGTTAGAGATTTTCTTTCGTGTTGTTGCCTATGTTTGTATAAAATTTAGTTTCTTTCCTTAGACCAACATTTTGAAATGCTGGTAAAAAGTACTTAGCAGGCCTGACCATTCAAGAAATTTCCTGATCGCCCTAGGATAGGCTATCAAAATATTTGCCGAATACTTGATTTCTTTAAAAAAAACCGAGACAATACAACTTTTTTCTAGATCCCCTGTTTCATCATGAGTCTCAAGTCTTGGAAGTTCACAAAAAAATCTGGGATAAGCAAAATTGAGAGGGAGTTTTCAACTTTATTTGTACCCCGCGATTCAGCACAACGTTAAGCAGGTTTTCGACCTACTCTTTAATTACACGCCCGTGCGTTAGTCTCTTCGTTAGTTGATTTTATTGAAGACTAGTGTCATCGGGTGCAGCTGCAGCCGATGTTAACCCTCCCTATGCATTAGTTCAGTCGTTTCGCCACCGAACCTGTCTGAAATTAACGACAAACATAACCAAATTCATAGAAAGTTTTTCGTAAAAAAAGCCTGCAATTTAAGTTTGAAACCACTGGGTGGTTCTCAAAGCGGCGTAGTACCACTGTTTGTCGGTTGTGTGTGAAAAGAGAAATATTTTAGTCACAGTATTAAGTTAAAACGACATAAAACATCAGCAGAGCAACATGGATGATCATACTTAAACCGACCAAATCGAAGCCACACAATGGTGGCAAATACGTCAGCGCCTTCTATTTGCCGGTCAGTAAACTGCCGAGATGAAAATGTCTAGACTATTTAATTATAATAGCCCTACATAATACTGCGATTCATTCTTAGATCATTCTCGTCTTATTGGATGTCAGGCTATTCCTCAATATCAATCAATTATCAATTGGATGTCAGCCGTTCTCAAATTCTGATTACTTCATTGCGTTGTGTTACTGCTAATATTAAATTAGTTATCTTCGGCGGCTGAAAGCCTATGGTATTCCTAGTGTGAATTATGCATAATTTGTTTGTGTTAAGTGGTTGGCGCGCAGTGGCCTCAAAATTTGATCATGCGTGATCATCTTGAGGTTATATGTTTGTCAAAAAGACACATAAGTAAAACCATATTTGCATTTCTGTAAATAAAAAAAAACGAATAATGTCACAAAAAAAAATTAAGAAGGTACAAAGACCTCGCCCTCATTATGTTTCAAGTCAAGAATAATGGCGTTATTTATTTGTGTATAACTAAGAAATCATGCTGAAAAAAATTATGATATATATAAAGTGTGCGGACCAAAGGTGAACACGCGGTTTCATATATAAAGAATTCCCGGGAATCAAATAAAGGGAGCTGGGTTTATTAAAAAGACAGAATGATAATTGTAAAGGAAATATTGAACACAAAAATCCACAGGTGACGTTGCTATTTTTATCCATCTTCAGAAACACGTGTTTCCAACTCCCTGCTGATGTTGTGAGCAGATTAAATACACACACACAAACACACACGTTTATTTTCATTTTCATTCAAAGCGGGAGCAACGCGTAGGTACTTTTTCGGCGTTTGGGATAGGGTGTGCGATTTTTATCTCACATGCTCAGCTTTCTATTGCAGATTAAATTTGAGCACAAAAGTATTATTACTGTTGAGCAATTTGCAAGCAAATTGCAATAAGTTGAACGATAATCTACGGCGAAATATGTGCATGTGCCTGTTGAAAACCGAAGCTTTCTTCTGTCATGTAAGCTTGGAAATTACATGCAAACGGCCGACTGCAACTTCACGCAGTTCTTTGTAATTGGCAATTACACATAAAAGTGGCCATTACACATTTACGTGGCGAAGGCGTCTTCTACCATGGAAAACTGCTTGACCTTAGTAACGTTTCTAGAAGACCAAGACCAAAGATAAACTAACATTGCATCAGCAACAAAGAACCAGCAGAAGCCAGCAAAGATATCCGTTCGTTGCTCCTCTAGCCGTCATTTCAGCTGATGCCTATTGACTGAGCATCACCTGAGAGCCTTAGCAGGCAGCCATGGGACGTGCATAAAGAGAGGAGAAGGAAGGCCACGGTAGACTTTCTGTTCGCTGCTTGTATTTTGCAAAGTTCTCTGACGATGAAGATTATCTTCGTGTGCTCCGCTTTGGCGGCTTTCCTTACTCTGGTTTCGTCTCAGAAGTTCGACCTTTGCGGTACGACAAGTTCAATATTAGTATAACTTAAGTTCTCAGCAAGGTGCTTATAATGTTTTCGTGTAACGGTGGCGCATATTTTGTTCTAGATAAAACTGATGATCAAATAAGCGAGGTTTGTGCCTGCATCCGTTCTCATGCAACTGAAGGCGTAAGTATTTCGTTGCATTAGTTGGTAAACGTAGGTGGAGCACTTAAATACTGGAACAAAGAACCATGCCCCACGAACATGATTTAACTAAAAAAAAGATATTTCCTAATATACGATTTTGGACGCTTATATTTTGCTGTAACTTCTCTGCTCAATTGAGCCACATACAATGTATGATCCAAAGCTACCAGTACAATTTTACGCTTTATGTGTCCGAAGGGTGTGGAGGTTTTGAAGAGGGGATGCAATTTGAGTACTCTTCCTCCAGCTCCTTTAATTATTCATCTGCCATACTGTATTACAATCCTAAGTAACTATATTTAATCACTGCACTTTCATTGCACTGCAGATAGAAATATGCATATAACTAATTTACAAGACATTTATGCGATTCCTTTTCGCGGTTTGCTTTTAGTTGCAGAGGGGCTTGAAGAGCCTTTGGGACTTGACAAAGTGCACCACGGATGTTTGCATGGCGCGCACTTTCTGCAAGAATCCGGAATTTGTAAGTGTCTCAAAGATTAAAAGCGTTCTGAGTGGTGATAAGCTTCTTATAGATGAGCGTCTAAACCCTGTTTTTAGCAATAGTATATTAAGATTAGTGTGCCACCTCCGCATAGAGCGAGACGCTTTTAGCTTTTACATGAACCGTTTTACAACGCGTGATTTCTTCTTGCAGCCCGCGGAGCTCTATCCATTCCTGACGGTATGTACTGACTTTTTATACTTCAACGGCTTTTATGTACACAAACATTTTTATATATATAGTCGTCTTACTTTGTTTAACCCTTTGGAGAGTACAGAATTTACTCGGAGAGTTTTAGAAATGTTTCCGAACATATACCGCGCTCTTATACTTGAGAAGAGCACGCCAGTGTTTAGTCATTGCTATCAATGTAACTTAGCAAAAATCTAGTCACAAAACCACTGTTCCATAAATGTAATTTAATGTGTGTTATGAGCATCTAAAACATCGTGCAGCATCCGAGCACCATTCTGGCGTACGTTGTAAGAAAAGGTTTGCGAGTTCGCTTTCCTGCAGAACACAAGTCAATGAACCAAGAAAAACAACACATGAATCCCAGCAAATTATGATGCTCAGAAGAGGATTAAACCAAACAAGTCGATGTGCGCAAAAAGAATCAGCATGACGTTCTATTTTCTTATCGTTACTGCGCATATCACATTTTTCAAATCGAATCGTATTACGAACTTCGTAATCGCTGAAATCTTTACATTTATTACTTTAATTCGTCCGCTTGTGTTCCGCAAAAAAAAAAAGAAAAAAAAAAACATCGAATTCATGTAACTTTTTTGTGGAATTTATATCACGTAAATTTATTAGCGTTTCCCTCGCTCTATGGAATAGCAGCTTCGCGGACTTTTGTTATAAATCGGGCTGTCACTATACGAGAACCACAAAGGTTAATTTAGAATGAAATTCCATCAATAACATATATTATTTATTAAATATTCGCTAAAAGCTTTAGTTTTTCTTTTATTATATTTTAGCACATCGGAGTAACCGTACGTTTTTGAGTCTATGGGTATAAAAAAGAAACAAAAATTTACGCCCGAAACAGAACCATAGAGAATTAAATTTATTTTATTCCGATGTTCACCAAACTATCTGCCGCAACAGTCTGTGCTTGGATTGCACTCGAACAAAATAATTACTCGTAGGGCTTTGTATTTTTATTCCCTGTCTTTATGATGATGTACTGACACGTTTTGGTTCAGTATTAAAACACAGATACACAAAATGCAATTTTTTATGTGTGCGCTTTTCTTTTTTAAAGCACGAGAATTTGCGATGCGTTGACCTCAACAGACTTCAAAAACTGGAATTTTTGAGGGCCGCTGGGCTTCCCGAGAAACCCTATTCGCGGGCGTTCATGCGGTATAAATTCAGTTCATTTCACTTATTTACACCTTAAGGGCCCGTGAAAGGCATTACATAAAGGGGGGGGGGGGGGGGTATTCAAGATTTATACAATACAGAAAACGCAAATCCATGAAAAACACAAAAGGAAACTTAAAAAATTAACACACTCAGGACTGCTCATAATTACACAAATCATAACACTAGTAAGAAGAAAAATGAAGTTTAATACAAGATAGAAAATTATTCGGGTCCAGTGTGGTGACAATAGATGATGGGAGGTTATTCCAATCGCTGATGGCCTGAGGAAGGTATGATCGATTAAATGCGTTCGTCGAGCCTGAAATACCTTTGATGGCACGTGTGTTGTTAAGGCTCGATGATGTTCGGTCGGGGGGTGATAGCAACTCATTTTTAAGTTCTGGAATGTGGTAGTAGATTTTGTGAAGAAGGCAGAGCTGAGAGACTTTCCTGTATTGAAGACTCCGCTTGACTTTAATCATTTGGGTCTTGAAGACTGCTCCATGTATAGTCTATCGATCACATAAATATCGAAAACTATATTATTATACCCACTAACAACATAAAAAAAACAATTGATGGAGGCAAGTCCCATTTATCTTATTACCATGAAATAGCCAAATATATTGTAGTATTACCCAAATCAAAATATCGAGGACGAAATTCCGACGTGACAAATGCCCTAAACATTATCCGGCATCTGCCGTTAGTAAACGCACTCAATAACTTTGGGATGTTTTCGGATTCAACATGTGTGCTTTTAATGTTGACTGCTTATACTAAACCTGAAATTTATTTTACAGCACGAGCAGTACGTCGAGCTCGAGAAACTGCTGGGAGAGTGTCTGGACAGTCTGCCCAGAAGCCACCATGCCATCGACATGTCCGGCACCTTGGAGTGGATCATGAGCTATCTCTACTGAGAACCGCTTGCTGCCCCAATTATATTTTAATTGTAAATAGATATATATGCATGTAGGAAAATGCCTGTACTGTCAGAATTACTATGGAGGTGAATGCAATGTTTAGGTCGACGACTACTCGAAACATAACATGATGAATTTTACCCGAGACTGTGACAGAAGAAGGATTAGAGGCATTGTCCCTCCCTGTTTCTCTTTGTACCACTGTCAAACATTTTCTTTCTTCTGCCCCTGTCTCGGGTGAAATTCATCAAGGTAAATTTCGACCAGCTCACCTGAGCACTGACTCTGCTCTTGTTGCACGAAACGTCGCATTACCATTAACGTTGCTTTAAGAGTCGCATTAATTGTTGTACGGACGCTGCAATGAACGTTGCATTAAACGCGGTATTAAACGTTGCTTTAAAGGTTGATTAAAACGTTTCATTAAACGTTGAATTAAACTTTCTTGTTATTCTGACAGCACACCTCTTCTTCGCAGTCTACTTTGCTCATTGTGTTTATCTTACTTTTCTGCATCTTATCTACGATATGCTCTATATAGGGTGTTTTCAATATCGGCGTTGCTTTCAGATTGGCCCAAAACATTTGCCTGCACATTGCAATCTGAAATTTTCTTCAAATCTTTTGTTTAGTGGTGTAGCATACTTTGTCAAATTTCAACGCGTAGCTCCCTTTCTGTGGAAAATGAGAACGACATACCCGCCACGGTCAACGGCGGACGCCGACGTAGACGACCGAGATAACGAGGGTTGTGCCTGCGGCGTCACCATCCCATTAGCGCAGTGCGCAGACTCAAGTCTGTAGTTCTTTTTTCTTCGGAGAGTGTCGTCTGCTTGCTGCGCCTATCGGGAGATGGCATCAGAAGCACACACCCTCGTTAACTCAGTCGTTTGCGTCGTCCATCGCAATGCGGAGAGCAAGCTCGACTGCTTCATGCGCAGGAGTTGCGGTGACGTCAGAACGACGGTGAGTGCTGATTGGTTTTGATTGAAAAGATAGTGGGTAGACCTCAATGCTTGACGCCTTGAGGTCTACCCACTATTTTTTTTCCATAAGCCAATCAAAGCTCGGCGTTCTGACATCATCGCAACCCCTGTGCAAGAAGAAGACAATCTTGCGCTCCGCATTGACTGCGGCACGTTGGTTGGTCTCCTTTTTCATGAAACGAAAGTCATGCCTTGAAATTTCATCGGGTAAAATCCCCCTTCAAAAAATACCTTTCATTAAAATGTTTGGATTGCCGCATCCGAATTTTCAGCCAAAATTAAATCCGGCGTGAGTACTGAGCACACACTTAATATAAATTTTGCTTATGAACATAAGGATCAATCGAAAAAACAAAATACCATTTTGAAGAATGTTTCGGAACAAATACTTTTTGTTGCCATTCGGGGGGAATTGCTTTAAAAAAAATCTTGACTTACTCAAACGTCATTGCAATCGCTATGGGTGCAATAACCCTTTTATATTCTTTTTTTTTTGCTATTTCGCGGGTTTTTAAGTTGGCTGTATCTTTTATTTCTTGTTATTTCTTAGATAGATAATATGAGCTGCCTTGTATCGCAGAAATAAAACCAAAGTCCCGTGTACCTAGTTCTTTCTTTTTTTCGGTTGTCACAATTTGAAAGTAACAAAGAAACCATTTTGCAACAAACCATGTTTGCTCCTCGTCTGATCCCCAGCGCTTCGAACAAAAAAAATTAAACGGATTATATTATAGTATGCAAAGGTCATTAAGATGGTTATGAATATTATACTTCAGTGCAAACCGCCGCGTACGACAAGAAAGAGCTCCATAACCTGAAATACTCTACGTAAAATGCCATAAGTGGTTCTGAGATGACACGACTTCATTGGCGGTAAATACGAGGCAGTTGTGCCTAAACTCTCGATATCCTTCATCAGTGCTTCAGTTCACAGGTTCACTGTTGCTTCAATTTACAGGTTCACTTTTGCGTCTTTTGGGGGCCGGTTTCTTACAAGTCAAGAAAAGTGGATAAATCACCGGGGGCATTACAAAACCTTTTCGAAAGTCCCGGAAACGCTGCGCGCCAGGTACGCAGCGAATTGTGGGCACGACTTGCGTGCTCATTCTTGCTACTGTTGCGCCTACCACTTGACACTGAAGAGGACGCAGAAAGAGAGCATAGCGTAGCTAGAGCAACTAGATTTGAGAGTGTTTTCAAGTGTTTAATCTGGGTCACGAGATTTATGCACCGCGTTTGCAATACGCGAAAGGTGCGAGGACATGGCGAAAGCGTCTCCATGCTTTGCACCGAAAGTTCAACCCGCTATCCTGTTCGTCACGTGGCAACGCACACCTGCACTGGGGAAGCTGATTTGTATAGGTGGGACAGGAAGTGTCGGCCATTAAATTGCCAGCTCTGTCCATGGTTTGAGTAGCACCCTCTCTTAAATCAAGGGTCTCTAAGCGTAGCAAGCGCAGTTTATTCGCCTGACGCCACCCTTCGCCCTCTTGCCTATGTTGCCTCCGACGTATGCTAGAGCCGGTTCTATGCGGAGCGCAAGTTCGTCTACTTCTTGCACAGGGGTTGCGATGATGTCAGAAAGCCGAGCTCTTATTGGCTGATTGAAAATAAATAGTGGGTAGACCTCAAAGCATCTAACATTGAGGTCGACCCACCATACTTTCAATCAAAGCCAGTCAGAGTTCGCTGTCGTTCTGACGTAACCGAAACACCTGGGCAAAAAGCAAACGGCTTGCTCTCCGCATAGATCCGTTTCCCAGAAAACTTTTCGACGCCAGTGGAAGGCGCTGCGCGTTCAGCAAATGGTTCATTACCAACCTCATAAGAAACGACTCACACGGACAAGTAGGTGGGGTGTTTAAACGTTAACAAGCTGTGTGACAATGTAAATAAAAACAACTTTCAACCCATAACCTTCCTTTGGACTGTATCACTGGAAACTTCATGCCGTAATAATTTAGGAGAATCTAAAACTGCTGTTATTCTGAATTTACATTTATTTTCTACGCGTTAAAACGTGCCGAAACAGGACATGTTTTCTGCAGTCACAGCATTTGCGTTACGGAAGCAGAGGTTTTCCTCCAAATAAAATCCTCCTTGACGTGTTGTTTTTGCTTGTTTGTTTGTTTTTTGGGAGGGGGGGGCGGGGGGGGGTGGGGGAGAAACAGCTTTTTTTTTGTTGTTTGCGTCCTTAGTCAGAGGCTTGGCGCGTGCTCATCACGTGGGTCCTGACAGCAACTCACACGTTCTGCTTTCGGTCGTCAAGTCCTCCACTGTTATTGTCTTTCCCCGTTTTTTTTTTTTTTTTTTTTTTGTAAACGAAAGATAGGAGAAGATGACCGCAAGGAGGTGAAGAGGAAAGCCGTGTTGTTTGCATGGTTCATGGAGCCAGAACTTGCACGCTTTTCAAGAGCACACGCGTTTTTCTTTTTCTTTTTTTCTTTTTTTCTTTGCACATTATTTGCTTTATTTTTCCTGGACAACCCTTTACACGCGTTTTCGCGTCACGTTTGTTCATACTTGTTCAAGGTAAGCTGCGAAGCCGTCTTGAAGCGTCGCGATAAGATACAAAACTGCGCACTCTCCCTAATTTGCTGCGTAGGTACTAGCTCAGTGATAATCTACTTTGTCGTGGAAGAATTATTCGTGCCATTAGAATGTGATTCGACGGACCTTAACGGATGATGGTGGTCTCAGACAGCCGATAAACCTCGAAACAAGTATCAGACTGTTGAGACTCAGAACGTGCTTTTACTTCAACATCAAATTGAGAGCTACCGGGTGCTGAACCACCTTTATTTATGACACTGGAAATCCGAAGTTACTGCAGACAGTGGCACCGCTATCTCAAGGACTTTTGTACACTAGTTGCTTAACACGGATGGCTCCCCTACGTAAGAACTTATGTATGCCAAGTTGCAGGGGAAAAAAACGATCCCCGTGAAAGGGCCCGTAATTTGGAGGAGGGCGGAGGCTGATGCGCATATAACTGAACTATTGGTTGCACTTCAAAAGATCTCGTGGTAGTCTTGAATTAAATCCTCGGTCCTCCGCTGGTGCTTAACAAAATTATAAACTATTTCAACAATCTAGAATGCGCCTGGCGATCGGAATTATTTTTTCATATGTAGTTCAAACAGCAAGTTGGGAGAGAGAGATTGGTAACTTGAACTTGAACTTGAACTTGAACTTTATTTCAGCAACATTATGTCGAGGACACCGGACAAAAAGCTAACAGAAGTAGCTTGACTGGGCCCGGTGCCCTTGCATGTACAGGGAACACAATCATATTTAAACAATCCTAAATATTTCTTACAATATTCAAATCAAACAATTTAAAACGTTCCTATAAAATTTTAAGATCACCGACAGTAGAGAACAATTTTTTTTCTTAATTTAACAACACAAAAAAGTACGCAATGTTTTCTTAGTTATACAATGAATATCGATGCGGTTCATTACAATGTTGTTAAGCAATGTAGGTAGATGATGAGCAAGAGACTGCAGTGCATAATTTGTACGGAAATGGGGAACCTTCCAGAACTCTCTACGACGAACATCGAAGACTGATTCACGCTCAGTCAGGTTTGCTAGCTGTGACAAAAAAGCAATAAACTCCAAAGTTGAAAAGACGTAAGAAAATAGCAAACGATAGCCATAAATACAAGAAACTTTCATGATATTGTAGCTCAAATAGAATGGTTCAGCATGTGTGTCGTATGGAACATTAGCAATGAAACGAATAATTTTTTTCTGAAGAGTTATTAGTTTGTTGACGTTACTTTTGGTCGTTGTGCCCCAAACTAAATGGCAGTAGTTGATTTGTGAGCCGAACAGAGCATGATAATTTTGAATCTTAACTTTTGTAGGCAAAAGAGAGCGACAGTGACCGATGATGCCAGCTACCTTTGCCAGTTTGTGAGTTAGAAATTCTATATGATGATCCCATTGCATAAACTCTGAAAAAATTATGCCTAGCGTTTTATGATGACTTACTATTTCAATTTCTCTGTTTCCAATCTTAAGAGCATAACTAGCATCAACATGTTTATTTACAGGTCTAAAAACAATCGCTTTTGTTTTGGTAGTATTTATTTCGAGGCCATTTTTTTCTGACCATAAAAGAAACTTTTCTAAGATAAAATTACCTTTAATAATCAGTTCATCGATATTCTTCGCAGAAATAAAAATACTAGAATCATCTGCATACATTATAAAACGTGAGTGTTGACAAATGTTGACGATGTCATTTATGTACACATTGAACAGAAGTGGGCCAAGTATGCTGCCCTGCGGAACACCAGACTTCAATAGTTGCAAAGATGAGGTATAACCATTTATTGAGACACACTGTTTGCGATGTTGTAGATATGACTGAATGAGTGTCAAAGACGTGCCCCCGTACACCATAACAGGAAAGTTTATCAAGAAGCGTTGCATGGTTAAGAGAGTCGAAAGCTTTGCTAAAGTCAATAAAAAGTCCCAGCGTCATCTGTCGTTGCTCTATATTTTTTAATATTAGTTCCTTCTGCGTTAACAAGGCGCATTCCGTAGACTTTCGCGAGTTTCATGTTATCTGGGAACTTGCCAGTTGACAAGGCCAAGTTAAATATATATACTAACATTGGGGCAATTATATCAATCACAAATTTGACGGGCTTTATTTGTATGTCATCAATGTCGTGACTTCTGCTATTATTAAGTCTCATAAATACATTAAACACTTCTGACTCGTAAGTAGGGGCCAGGAAAACAGATTCGTCTACTCGACTCGAGATAGACGAGAAAGCACACGCATTGTGAGCGCGGGTAGGTAAGTTTGTAAAATGGCGATTAAAATAATCAGAGAGCGGTATTCCCGACACATTTTCACCAGATATCGAAAGCGTATCTATTGATTGTTTTTTATTGTTACGTTGAAGTACTGTGTTTATGGACTGCCATACAATGGCGGGGCTCTTTTTGTGCGCGGCATGAAAGAGACGTTTGTGATAATCTGACTTTGCCTTTTTTAGTGTAGATGTAAGTTGATTGCGACATTTCTTGAACGCAGTATTATCATCGTCATCTCTTGACGAGAGGTAGGTGTGATACAATCGATATTTTTTCTGTATCATTGCTAAAATAAACGGGGTAACCCATGGTTTTCTTATTCGCTTTTTAATCGTGACAGTCTTGTACGGAAAAGATGCGACGTAAATTGACGTGAATGTACTTATGAACTCATCATACGCGCTGTTCACGCACTTTCTCAAGAATACAGGGCTCCAGTTAGTTTCCATGACTGTGCTTCGAAAACACCGCAGTTGACGGTCTGTCACAGGTTGAAAAGTAAAATGTTTACTAGCGCCGCTGGATAATTGTCGAGTTTTAAAACATAAAAATATAGGTAAATGATCGCTTATGTCACTACTTATCGTACCTGCGCTGGCAACAACAGTGTTTATATTTGTAATGAAAACATCAATAGCAGTTGATGTAGAATCTGTAATTCTAGTAGGAGACGAAATGACATTGTAAAACCCGCTACTACTGAGAGTGTCCTTAAGTCGTGACGAAACAGACGAGTTCTCCAAAATATTCACATTTAAATCACCACCAAGAACAAGCAAATAGTTATTAGCACTAACAAAATCCAAATATTTTTCAAGAAAAAGCAAGCAATTATTCAGATTGCCAGCTGGAGGGCGATACAATACAGATAGTAGCTGGCGCCCATGTTTCAGACTTAGAATCTCATAGTCATCTATGATTTCATTAAATGGGCCAAGTATTTCACACGGAATATCTTCTTTGACATAAATGCAAACCCCGCCCCCTCGTTTGCCACTCCGGTTTAAGAAAAAATGATTGTAGCCAGATAAGATAAGAACATCGGCTTCGCTTTGGTACCATGTTTCGGAAAGCATTATTATTTTAAACATAAAACAAAACTGGTGTAAAAGTGTAATAAAACTATCCGTTTTACATTTCGCAGGACGTATATTTAAATGCAAGATAGAGGTCATGCCATCTATTTCCGCGTGCTGCTTTACTTCATCGGGCAACTAATTCTCAAGTATCACATACAGGAGCAAATAAATACATATATATATTATTCAGCTCGATATATTACTCTCCAACTGAATGCTGCAGTTCAAGCTTCATTCATTACAATTTCATTTAATAGCTGTCTATACTGCAAAATATAAATTGTCGACCAAACTCTCACTCTAATTGTTTCACTGCATTGGCTTATCTAATCTGCGGAGACAGGGCGACTTATGCCAAGTATAAATTGTGTATTAATTGTTTACACTAAGTGTTACCTTTTTGTGCAGTAGCCTCAGTACTGGCTTAAACATTACTCCTTCATGCGTACTTTGACCAAGGGGAAATACATAAATAAAAACATGCAGGATTTATATTTTTCTATTTCCTCAGATATAAAACGGTGCAAAGAAGAGAACGACTGAAAGGTAATTTAAGCGCGATATAAACAGAAACCTCGCGCTTCTACTTTTCGAGTTAGAGAAAAGGTTAGTTATTTCATCAAAATTTAAAAGGCATAAAATCTAAACAATATATTTTATGCAGCCGTATTCCCGGGAATCAAATGAAAAGAAGGCTGTGTAACAAACACAAGAAACATTGGGTTTTAAATTTTTATGGGATATTTCAGTCAAATATTTGTTAATAAAGTCTCTTGTTTTAGTTATTTGAAAACGCGTGTTCTTGAATCTGTTTGCATTTGGAGTAAACACATTTATATGTATTTGTTTATATATTTATTCAAAAACGTGGGCAGCAAAACATACAAACCTAGAAAGACGACGCCAGCCCAGTATTTAGGTTATGTGCACTTCTTTGAACATGCTTGCTTTGCTCAGCGTTCAGCACAGATCCCAATTAACCACCAAAATATCCATCTAATTTTGAAATCTGCCAAAGGAATTGTAGTAACCAAAAGTATCAATGTGAAGTCCGGAACATGTCCGTTTACATTGCGAAATCTTCTTCAGCTAGTTACGTTTCTGGTGAGCTTAACCTCAGATTCACTACCGCACATGCAAGGATAAATACACAATAGCACTGCATTAGCATAAAAGAACCAGCACAAGCCATAAAAGATATCGGTTTGCGACACCCGCCTTCATTATTTTAGGGGATGTCTATAAACTGGGAATCACCTGAGCCTAAGCAAGCAGCCACGGGACCTCCATAAATACGCACAAATAGGCACCCACGGCAGACATTTTGTACGCCATGTGCATTTTGAAAAGGTCTCTGGTCTGGCTCCCCTAAATACCAGTAGAAGTCTCGCTTTATGTGGCTGAAGGGGGTGGGGTGGTGGTTTCGAAAACGGAATGAACTTTGAGCACTCTTCCTCCACTTCATTTGAATTCTTTATCTGCCATACTGATACAACCCTAAATAATCACATATAAGCACTGCACTTCGATTGTACTGCAGATACAAACAAGCTAAAATAAGTCACAAAATATAATGTCATTATTTTATTTATTTTCTTAGATGCAGTGGGGCTTGAATAACATGTGGCCCTTTACGAGGTGCTTTACATAAGATTGCTTGCTGCTCACTTTCTGCAGAAGTCCGGATTTGTAAGTGTCTCAAAGCTAAAAACCCTTCTAAGCGGTGGTAAGCCTGTTATAAATAAACGCCTCACCCTGTTTTTAGCAATAGTAGATTAATCGTTCTGTACCACCTCCGCATAATGCAAGATGCATTTAGCCCTTACATGTACCGTTTCACAACGCGTGATTTCTTATGGCAGCTCCCGCAGCTCCATCTACAATTATTGGTACGTTCTTATTTTTTGCACTTCGACAACTTTTATGTAGAAACGCTTTTTTTATATAAACGTCTTGCTCTGTTTTACGCTTTGGATTGGACAAAATGTGCTCGGAGGTTTTAAGAGGTTCTTCCCAACATATTCCGCGTGTTTACATTTAAAAAGAGCACGACTGTGTCCAGGCTTTGCTATCAATGTAACTTAAGGGGTATTCACACAGGGGTATTCTTTCGGGGAGAGATGTACGTTACGTCAGTGACCGTAGAAATCAGTGGACTTGCTCCCCGTCTTCAACATTCACACAAACGGTGGGAGCCGAAAGGGATGTCGGTGTTATCAAACGCGTTAGGCAGTATCATTCTCGACAACAGGGCTCGGTGCGCGCTTACGATAGTTGAAATATTGAGGCGTATATAAACGGTGATACGCAATTATGGCAGCAGCGCTGTTAGCCAAAAATTGCGAACCATTTCCTACTAAAAAAACAACAGCATATGGTTGCTTAATGGGCGGATCAAGCACCAACGAACCTGGAATCCCAAACCAGTTCTATGAGGAGCGGCTTGAGGAGGGCATCGATCAATATCGAAGACTCCTTCGGGTTCTCGGACGGCATGAGCAGCAATGCAAGCCAACCCGAGTTAACCGATCCCGATGCCACCGCCGGTATTCCACAGAGTAAAATTTGTAAAGTTGCCAAACACGCGAACAAAATTACGCCAATTGCGAAAAAATTCCACGCCAAGGCGGTGACCGTTCGTGCAGCCCTAGCAACAGCCCCACATCCCTCTGGGATATCTACGTCAGCAAGGCTCTGCGCAAAGGTGTGACGTTTTTACTACGTGATGCGCATCACGTAGCATGACGCAAATGGTGGGAGTGATTTCTGCCCCGTATGAATACCCTTTTAGAGAATAACGAAGCACAAACGCCTTGTTCCAAAAATATAATTCAATTTGTATTAAATCGTGTGATACATCGAGCAGCATCCGAACCTTATTAACTCGTGTATTCAAAAAAGGGTATGTTATAGTTCGCTTTCTGCAGAACACAAGTCAATGAATAAAAAAAAAAAAAAAATTACGATGCTAACAATACGATTAGACCAAATCAAGGCAATGTGCACAAAGGGAACGAGCATGGTGCTTCATTTCCTCTTTGTCACTACGCGCATCGCAGTTTTCAATCGAATCGTAATAGGAACTCAGTAGCCTAATCTTCTAATATATTTTCATCTATCACCCTAAATCATTCTTTGCGCTCGGCAAGAGAAGCGAACTGACATAAATTATTATAGAGATCACATCTATCTTTTCTCGCCCTGTATGGAACAGCAGATACGTGTTTTGGCCATAAACCTTGACGCCTGACGGTACAGTAAGTTCCAATGTATTTCCATCAATAACCACCATTGTTCAATAAACATTCACTAAAATGTTTGGTTTCTATTTAATGATATCTTAGTCACAGTGTATTGTAGTAATCGCACGTTGCTGGTTCGATGGGTAAAAATAACAGGAATCTAAGCCCAGAAATATACCGTAGGAAACTAAATAGTTTATTCAAGCGTTCACTACATGCACTATTTTCAAGAAACACTTTATGCCTGGATATCACTTGGACAATTACTCGGGGCACTCTGTCTTTTATTAAGTGTCTCTATAGGAAGCGGGAGAGCCAAACGCGTCGCGGCGGTCGCCTATTGTTCGCCGCCACCTAGCGGTAGCCGGCGCAGAATCATCGGGAAGCAATGGCGACGGACAGCACAGCAGACAGTGTCCACGGCGTGATTACGACGGCATTTAAGGTGGTTACGTATCCGGAAATCTTATTCGGTACCCACGGCGCCGCCGGCGCAGGAAGCAATCGGGAAGAAATGGCGACGAACATCTTATTGGACCGAGTCCCCGTCGTGATTACGACGGGGTTTAATTAAGGCGGTTACGAATCCGGAAAGCTTCTTCTGTGGCGCCGATATGACGAAAACTCCTTCACGAATCTGGCCTCGTGTACGACGTGAAGGAGGTCCGTTTCGACGGGCAAGTGGATGTCACGGGGCACTGTACTCCGCAGACGAATTTGACCGCGCCCGCAATGTCGAGCTTCGCATAAGTACATCAGAGGGTTTTCTTAGTTGGCGTTGAGTTGACTGCGCTAATGATGTATGTACGTTTATAGCTTTCTGAATCAACTTGACTACAGCCGGGCGATTGTTTTTGCGCCGTTCCATGATTCCTAACACTGCTTTCTTCCTGTCGGCTGATGGAAACATCCAAGAGTGGGCTGTAGCTTGGATGGGCGACCTCATTCCGCTTCTAGTTCCCGATGAAGTACTTGCTGCATATTTTAGAGTTTTATGTAGGTGTCCATGTTGTTCCATCGTCACTAGAAAAAAATAATTGTATTATTCGTCAGCAGTCTAAAGCAAAACATGAACTGCAAGGTGAGAAACGCCACTTACTTGCATCGTCGCACAAGTCGCACAAAGGTAGCGCGGCGCTCTGCCTCGTACGGCTTCGAAGGGAAGCCGTAAAACTTCGTGCCGTGCGCGTTCTTGTACGTATCATTGCAGTCGACGACGCAGCGATTGTTGTTACTTTTTTGGTGCAGAATAGCCATCTCAGACATTACAGCGCTAACCCGCTACAACGCACAACCAACGGAGCGACTGGCAGGAGCTTCCCGATAAAATGGACTTGAATTAGGTCCGCCCGGTGCCTATGATAATGGGCTGGTAGGTATTGGGTCAGATCTTCAAGAACGTAGACACTATATTAAAACTTTATTTTTATATGTGATTTTTTTTTTAATGCACGAGAACTTGCGATGCGTTGACTTCAACAGATTTTAAAAATTCCACTAATTAAGGGCCATCGTGCTTTTTAAGAAAAGACCCTAATCGCGCGCGCCTATTTAATATAAATATAAGTTGGCCTTTATATTGCTCGACATTGCTTATCTGGGTCTGCTCCACTGTATAGTCTCTTAATCACATATGGATCGAGTAGTTTTTTTAATACACCCAATAACAACATAAACAACAAGAGATGAAGGCTAGTCCCATTTATTTCATTACCATAAAAAAGTAAATTATATTGTAGTATTACTCAAAAATAAATACCGAGGGTAGAACCCCGATAGGACAAATGCCCCTAAACATCAGTCGGCCTCTGTCGTTAGTGAACGTACCACACAATAACTTTGGAATGACGTCCAATTCAACATGTGTGCTTTTTATATTGACATCCTATACAAGTCCTGAACTTCACTTCACTACAAGAGCACTACGTCGAGCTCGGACATCTGCTACAAGAGTGCCTGGACAGTCTGCCCAGTAGTCACCGTTCCATCAAGATGTCCAGTGCCCTGATGAGGAGTGCCCTGGAGTTTAGAATAAGCGGTCTTCAGGAGAGGTTTCTGAGGACCGCTTAATGTCTTAATTATAGTTTTAATTGTGATTTTTTCAGAATATATATAGCTATATAAGTATATGCATGCATTTAAGAAAATGTCTTTACTTTCGGAAATACTATGGAGATTGATGCAATGTTTTGGTTTCTGCTCGAAATGTCGCATTAAACTCGATATTGACGCTGCATTAGACGCCACGTTTATCTCTGTTTTCACGTTGCACTGAGCGTCGAGTTAAACGCTGTAGTGATCCTGAGAGCACACCTTTTTTTCGTATTAACTCTATTCGGTTGGCTCATTGTTTTAGCTTGCGTTGTTTCACCTTTTACGTATATTCATTATAGATAGAGTATTTTTAATATTCGAGTATCTCTAAAATTGACCTAAAAATTCTTTTACCTGCACATAGCAATCTCAAAGTTTCTGCAAATGCTTAGTTTAGTGGCGTATTTTACCATGTCAAATTTTAACGGGTAGCTTAATTTCTGTAAAAACGGAGACCAAAATACGCGCCACCGTAAACGGCTGATGATTTTAGACGACCGAGATAGCGAGGTTTGTACTTGTGGCGCCATCTCCCGATGGACGCAGTGTACAGACAATCCTGCCTGGTTTTAACTGAGTACGTCGTCTCTTTTCTGCGCCTATCGGGAGATGGCACCGCAAGCAAAACACTCGTTAACTTCGTCGTTTGTTTTGTAAACTGGCTTGGACCGTGGCAAGTTTGTCGATGACATTTGTTTCGAAAATCAAGTTATACGCATTGAAATGTCATGACGTGAAGTAGGCCTACTAAAATACACCTTTTATGAAATTATGAAATTGCTAGAAGCCGAATTTAACTCTTAATTTGAGTTCAAAGCAGGCGTGAGTATTTAGACATGCTGTGTTCTATATTTTGCTTAGGAACAAAATATGTTATTGAGACAACTAAACAAGATTCTAAAAACTGTTTTGGAACAAGTGAATTCTGGCACCCTTTGCGGGGCATTCACTGCTTTAAAAAAACTTAGCCTATTTAAACTTCGCTGCGATCGCCACGGGTACGCGAAGGCATGTATTGATTTATTTACTATTTCGCGGGTTTTTAAATTATGTGTATATTTTTTCTAGTATTTGTTTTTCTTAGATAGATGGTTGAGCTTCCGTTTATTGCTAAAAAATAAAATAAAAAAGTTTATGTTCTCAATTTATTTCATTTCGGTTGTCACATTTTAAAATTTCAGAAAATTGCTTCCCACGTTCGTCATCGGACGTAACTGGCGCCGATTTACTTGACTGAGCAAGGACCGCCGGGCCTCGCTTGTTGGAGCGATTCAACTAGACTTCTTTCGGTTTTTCTAAGTCCAGACTACTGCCATCTTTGCTCCGCGTCTTATCCAGAGAGCTCCAGAAAAAGGAGACGGATTATAGTATAGGATGCAAAGATCCTTCAAATACCATTGAATATTGCATTTAAAATAATTGAGTGCAAACGCCCGCTAGCTATCGCGAGGAACAGCTCAATAACCTGAAATATTCTGGATGAAATGCCGTAAGCGGTTCCGAGATGACACAAGTTTATTGGCGTTGAATGCAGAGCAGTGGCGCCTAAGTTCTTAACGTCTTTGATCACTGCCTCAGTCCACTGGCTCACTGTTTGTCTTTTTAGACACTAAAAGCGAATAACTGTCCGCGGGAGCTATGCACCAACACGGTGTTGACAAACAAGCCCGCGTTTGCCCACACAAGGTGTAGGCAATGCACGTGCGCAAACAGGTTCGTGTCAAGTGAGGCGTCTGCGCATGCGTAGTGCCATAGCCTTGTCTATACTCACAAAACCTGGCAGTTCGACGACGGAGCCATAGAGTGCCCGGTCGCAGATTTGGAGCGCGAGGATCTGGTAGCACAGAGCATCAAAGGGCCATTTCTCGAGGAACCGGCACGTCAGCGCACAGCGTTTGCTGCGGCGTAAACCCGAAACACACATGTTCGCTCGGGAAAGTGTGTTTCGGCGTCTCACAGCAGCGGGGCGCCAGTCACGGGGATCTCCTCTCATCCGTTGTCTGCTGCTCCACATTTTCTATTTCGGCGGCCGCTTCACAACAGCGCCACCGCAGTGCCGTGACGTCAGAGAGTGGAGTTTGCTTACAGACCATTTGCAGAGATCCCAAAAGGCAGCGCGCGAAGTAGCGCAGCGACTTGTGTGAACGACATGTGCGATTCTCCTTGCTACTGCTGCATCGACCACGTGACACTGGAGAAAAGGGGAAGGGAGGGGGGAGGGGGAGAGGATAGCGTAACTCGTGCGCCTAGATTTGAGAGCTTTTCCGACTGCTCAATATAAGCCACGTGGTTTATGTGCCGCGTTTCTAATGCGTGAAAGATCCGAGGAAGAGACGAAAACCTCAAGTGTATCCAAGCTTGGCACCGCTTTTCTGCCCACTATCCTCCGTTCAGTGTGAAAACGCACAGCTTGCAACGTGTCAACGCCGGCATTCAGCGTTCCAACTCGTTCGTACAGAGAGTAGAGGCAAAGGCAGCTAGCCTCTCACCGCGCTCTCACCGTCTCCTTTCCCTCAGTTACTCCCCGTAGAGTGGGCGTTCGAAACACGTGCGTTCTAACCTATGAGGAGTTTGGGCAGAGTAAACACATTTATATTCATTCTTATTTTTTTTTTAAGCGTAAGCTCAAAATCTAGGATACCTAAATTGGCTACGCCGATCCAAAATATTATTTGTGCTCAGACGACCTTCTTCACTTTGCGAGCTCATTTTGTTCCAGCGCAGACCGAATTTCAGCGCCGAAGCATTATTTCCGCTCCATAATTTTCAAAACAATTGCAACTAGTGAAACGATCCTTTGTAGAAAAATAGGTCCATGTTCCTTTCGGGAGTTCGAAAGCTTGTACTGCTATGTAAGTTTTGTGGTGTTTTTGACGAGGATAAAGAACTGCCGCGCGTATCCTTATTAACGGACCTACATGGGCAAAGACAAACTATATTCTAACATTTCCTCCGCAGCGAATAACCAGCGGAAGACAGCAAAGATATCCGTTCGCAGCCCTTGCAGTCCTTATTTCAGTTGATGTTTACGAACTGACTATCAGCTCCGAGCCTAAGTAGGCAGCCATGGGACGAGGAGAGAGAAGCGAGGATGCCCACACCAAACTCTGTTCTCTGTGACTATTGTAACCGAGTTCTCTGGCAATGACGGTTCTCTTAGTCTGCTCTACTTTGGCAACCTTCCTCGTTCTGACTTCGTCCAAGAAGTTCGACCTCTGCGTCCCGACAGATTAATCATCGTATGCGGAGCGCAAGTTCGTCTGCTTCTTTCACAGGGGTTGCGATAATGCCAGAACGCCGAGCTCTTACTGGCTGATCGAAAAAAAAAGTGGGTAGAGCTTAAAGCGTCTAGCATTGAGGTATACCCACTATACTTTCAACCGAATCCAATCAGAGCTCCGCGTCATTCTGACGTCACTGCAACTCCTGCGCGAGAAGCAGACGACTTGCTCTCCGCATAGCTTACACTCGGTGACAGCTTAAGAAACACAGGGCGTGGGTTTACTATTCTGTATTCTCTATTCGTCCTTAGAAGTTCTCATCGACTACTGCCTCCACCTCAATGGGTGCGGATGGATAATAAGATGCTCACGAGTCACTACACCCTGTTTTTTTTTTTTTTTTTTTTTTTTGTTTTTAAGCTACCCGTGACTATAGTTTTCGACAAGGTGGCTATAACGTTCACACGTGACTGTGGTGTGTATGTTTTCTAAACGTTCACACGTGACTGTGGTGTGTATGTTTTCTCAACGTTCCCACGTGACTGTGGTGTGTATGTTTTCTCTAGACAAGACTATCACAAGAAGTTTGTGCCCGCATCCGTTCCCAGGCAACTGAAGGCGTATCTTGCTGCATTAGATGGCAAACATGGGTGGTTACTTACAAATTAAGACGAAGAACTATGTAACCTATACATTTTTATCACAAAATGAATAGGACATGAAAAAATTCAAAATATTAATATCGCATTTTACCTAAACCCTTTGCCTTATTGAGTCACCTTAATTGTAAGTACACTTCTGATCTTCATGTATATTGCAATTATGGGATTCATGTGATTGAAAGGGACGAAGCTTTTTCTTTAGAGGAAATAGTTGTTAACTCTGTACTTCCTTTTCGTTAGAATTCTTTTTCTGTTTTCGCAATGCGCTGCTAAATAATAGTAATCAAGTACTGCGATTGAATAGTACAGAACTTGCGCATGCTTCATCGGCTAAAATTACAAAAAGTGCATGTGTTTTCTTTAGCTGCAAAAGGTGCTTGAAGACCTGGCCTTTGACAGGGTGTACCACCGGTGTGTGCACGGCCCGCATGTTCTGGAAGTATCGAGAATTATTAAGTATCCCGAAGACGAAGTACATATTCAGTGGTGATACGCCGCCTATCAATAAACGCCTCTCCGAATTTGTAACCATAGTATTTTTAATTGTATCATTTACGCATGGAGCAAGATGCCCTCATCCGCCATCTTCCTTATTTCTACCGTTACCCGAGGGGTGATTTCTTTCTGCAGCCCTCCTAGCACTCTCTATCCGTACCTGACGGTATACGTACTGATTTATTTTTCTTCATCCACCTGTAAATATAAACACTTTATCATAATGCATATTGTTTCATTTGACGCCCTAGGATCATACAGCATTTTCGAGCAGAATTTTCAAAAGTTTACAAACATTTTCTAGGTATCTAAATTTTTGCAGAGCACGCGTCTCCAAGCATTGCACTCAATTACATATAAATTAACAAAGAGCAGGGCGCAAAAAGTTTTGACCAGAATAAAATTCCCGTTTTTTTGTTTTTTGTTTTAGCGAGAAACGTTGGGCAGCGTCGCGGCCCCATTCCTGCGTAGATCAAATATATTTGCTATAATTTTTCTTTATGAGAATGCAGATACTCGGACTTTGTCCATGTCCGGGGAGAAATTTTTTGATAACGGGCGGTGATTTTTAATTGGTTAACATCAATAACATTTCTTATTTCATAATAATATGTAATGAGTATTAAATACAATCGCTTAATTGCTTTTATTTTTTATAGTCTATTATATTGCAGTAATCGTACGTTGTTCAAGTCGATAAAAATCATAAAACGTTGCGCAGGAAGTAAATGTTTGTTACTTGAAATGTCTTTATCTAATATTTACAGGTCGTTTGACCAAATTTATCAATCTCTACTGAAACTCAGATAAATATTTGTGATAGCTTGCCCGATAACCTGTCGTTTTAATGAGGAAGACTTTCAGAGTAGGAATGTGAACAACTTAAACGCTAAATGCATAACCTTTTTTTAGCTACAATTTTATTAGGTCTATTTTAAATCTTCAATTTCTTGACCTGGTCCTCTAAACTCGTCAAACACAAAGTTGGGGCCGAAGTTGACGGAGCGCACCGATTGGCCCATCACGACGATGACTTCGCGCTTCTTTAGCCGACGTTAAATCGGCGCGCTCCGCGAACTTTCGGCTCCAACTTTGTGTTTGACGAGTTTAGGGCCCCTGAACGCATTCTAGAAATTCCAGTTATTCATGGCCAATTTTCGTGTTAGAAACAAATAAAAAAGAGCTTACATTTATTTTCTGTCAATTTGTCATATCTAACCTGGGTTCCGAAGACTGTTCCGATCTACTGTCACTCAATCGCACAAGTCTCGAATGATATATTACCATAACCGGGAAACAAAAAAAAGAATGAGGCTAGCCCCAGTCACCGTTTTACATCAAGGAATCCAATTATAGGGCGGTCCAGGTCACCAGGCTCGATCTAAAATGGACCGTAAAAATCGACACCTGCACGTAGCAATCTAAACTTTTCGTCAAAGGTGTATTTCACAGGTCAGTTTTAGAGCGCAGCTCTTAGGCGCCCGTTTCCGGCTTGAGCGGCGTCGGCGTCGGCGTAACCGTGAGGTCACGTGACCCCCCCCCCCCCCCTTTGAGGAAGAGGGGGAGGAGGAGACGAGGGGAGGAGGTTGAAGGATGAGGAAAGGAGCAGGAGGTGAAGGAGAATGAGGGGGGAGGAGGAGTAGCTGGCAGGATCACGAGGTGAGGAGGAGGGAGGAGGGGTATACCCTCCCCTCAGTACCCTTCCCTCCTCCTCCTCAAGATCTGCGCTCGAATTTGGTGTTACAGGGTGTTGTAAACGGCTTTCATTTTTTTTTTCTTGTAAAATTACAAAGCGTAGCTCTCTTTCTGTAAAAAATAAGGCCAATAAACTTGCCAGGGTCTACGGCGGGCAGCGACGCAGACGACATGGGTCCGGTAGCGGGGAGTGCTTGGCGTTCGTATTGATAGATGGCGCTACCTCCTTATTGCGACTAAACCCCTCTATCCTGGGAAAAGTGGCGCCATTCTTTGAACTAGCCGCCGCGCACACTATTGGCCGGTCGTCACGTGACATCTGGCTTTCGGTTTTGGACTTCCGCTCGCCATGAATTTCCCAAGATGCTACTACGCCGCAGCTGACGAGCTGCTGCGCCTATAGAAATGTCGGCCGGAAAGCATTTCAGTGTTCCCTCTGGAACGGAAAATGAACCTCGGAGGAAGATCTTGCTTCACCGAATCGATCGAAAGATTTCAACCCGACGGGAGACGCAAAGTTATGCGAGGTTAGTGCTCCGCATAAAGCTCACCAGCATGGCCAGCATGCAAGAAGACAGCTGTTTAGAGCGAGCTATGCACTCCATTCCACCGTAAAAGCGAGCGATGTAATAGCGAGCACTACATTGCCAACTTGGAATGCACGGACGCCCGTGCCGTGGAAGTAAAGGCCCCTACGCACAGTTGCGTTTGAGGGCGTTCAACTGCGTTGCGTCGAGAAACGAAAGTGAGTGACCGGCACATCTGTGCTTCGTATGAAGCGTGGAATCCAATTCAAGGAATGGCTTGGCATGCGACAAAAGAGGTACGGATGTCCTGCGTTCTCGCAGTCTCAACGCAGTGAGACGGTTTCAAACGCAACTGTGCGTAGGGGCCTTAAGTAGTTCAAAACGGCCTGCTCCTGTTCGTGCTTGTGGTGGCATCGGCGCCGCTCCCAATTACGGGTGCGTGCGGAGTACGCGCTCTCGTCAAGCTTTGCGTACGTGCTCGCGTACCATACTTTGTTTCGCACACATAGCTTGCAACGCTGCCGCGGCTGCGGACCCGAGCATGTGGATGTATCTGTACTCCGTTTCAATATAAGTGCGAGCGCAGCCAGTGCGACAAGCACGAGTATGTCTCTGACGACGCTCTTACTGGACGAGCGTGTGTGCTTAGCCCGCTCAAAGTGCGTTCGCTCTCGCAGTGTCAATAGGGTCTCCTTCGCTCGCAGTCTTATTGAAACAAAAACGCAAGCAAATAAAACATTTGAGATCAACCCCACACTCGCGCGAGCAGCTTTGACAGCGCAAACTTTACGTGCAGGTCTTTGGCAGGCTAACCTGGGATCTGCAGAAACGGGCGTTTGAGGTGGCGTTACATGATCTGCTCTCGACTAAAATCCGATCTCTTCAATCTATTACAGGACCACTTCAGTATCAACCAATTCAAAACACTAATCATGCAAAACAAAGGAGAGCAAAAAATTGAGGAAAGATGCTCTCCCAAACATTTCTTTTTTCGTTACCTTCAACCAAGAGAGTAAACCACCACTGCAAGGAAACTGGAAATGCAAGTGGTATGTACATCTCACAAACCATTTTTTTATTCAGTAAGACACATATCTGTTTTACATTACAAATTCAATACACAAATTGATGATTTTGGATGCCTCCTTTACAAAATGCAGTTCTATTTATTTGTTTTTTATGTTGGCTCCCTAAAGTTACCGAGGCACCCCCAGCAAAACCTGAATAGAACACCACAAGGCAATGCCCACAGTACTGAAACATCGCCAGAACAGACTGCTGCAGCAACCGCAGCTGCTCTTTAGTTTGGCTGTCTGATACTATTACTTGGTCGACCGAGGCACACCTACCACTAGTGCCATCTCTGTCCATTCTAGGAGTGTGTGTCCATTGGAGGGCCCCCAGCAAGGTCCAAGCGGAGCTTTTCCCTCGGGGCAATCTGCCGCAGTGATCGCAGCTGTTGGTGAGTTTGGCAGTCCGATACTCTTCCCAGGTCAACTGAGGCTCACCTATCACTAGTGCCATCTTTGTCAATTCTAGGCGAGTGTGTCCTCCTGAGGCCCCCCAGGAAGTTCCAAGCGGTGCTGTACAGAACCTAACTTTCCCAGCTTCCCTAGAGCAGCCTAATTTGGCAACCCCCCCCCCCCCCCCCAAGTTGCTGGTGAGTTTAGCACAATGATACTGTTTCCAGGTCAACCGAGGCACACCTCCAACGACTGTCGTCTCTGCTCATTTATTCGTTCTAGAAGTGTGTTGGTGAGTTTAGCACAGTGATACTGTTTCCAGGTCGACCGAGGCACACCTCCAACGACTGTCGTCTCTGCTCATTTATTCGTTCTAGAAGTGTGTTAGTGTGTTGGTGAGTTTAGCACAATGATACTGTTTCCAGGTCGACCGAGGCACACCTCCAACGACTGTCGTCTCTGCTCATTTATTCGTTCTAGAAGTGTGTTAGTGTGTTGGTGAGTTTAGCACAATGATACTGTTTCCAGGTCGACCGAGGCACACCTCCAACGACTGTCGTCTCTGCTCATTTATTCGTTCTAGAAGTGTGTTAGTGTGTTGGTGAGTTTAGCACAATGATACTGTTTCCAGGTCGACCGAGGCACACCTACAACGACTGTCGTCTCTGCTCATTTATTCGTTCTAGAAGTGTGTTAGTGTGTTGGTGAGTTTAGCACAATGATACTGTTTCCAGGTCGACCGAGGCACACCTACAACGACTGTCGTCTCTGCTCATTTATTCGTTCTAGAAGTGTGTTAGTGTGTTGGTGAGTTTAGCACAATGATACTGTTTCCAGGTCGACCGAGGCACACCTACAACGACTGTCGTCTCTGCTCATTTATTCGTTCTAGAAGTGTGTTAGTGTGTTGGTGAGTTTAGCACAATGATACTGTTTCCAGGTCGACCGAGGCACACCTACAACGACTGTCGTCTCTGCTCATTTATTCGTTCTAGAAGTGTGTTAGTGTGTTGGTGAGTTTAGCACAATGATACTGTTTCCAGGTCGACCGAGGCACACCTACAACGACTGTCGTCTCTGCTCATTTATTCGTTCTAGAAGTGTGTTAGTGTGTTGGTGAGTTTAGCACAATGATACTGTTTCCAGGTCGACCGAGGCACACCTACAACGACTGTCGTCTCTGCTCATTTATTCGTTCTAGAAGTGTGTTAGTGTGTTGGTGAGTTTAGCACAATGATACTGTTTCCAGGTCGACCGAGGCACACCTACAACGACTGTCGTCTCTGCTCATTTATTCGTTCTAGAAGTGTGTTAGTGTGTTGGTGAGTTTAGCACAATGATACTGTTTCCAGGTCGACCGAGGCACACCTACAACGACTGTCGTCTCTGCTCATTTATTCGTTCTAGAAGTGTGTTAGTGTGTTGGTGAGTTTAGCACAATGATACTGTTTCCAGGTCGACCGAGGCACACCTACAACGACTGTCGTCTCTGCTCATTTATTCGTTCTAGAAGTGTGTTAGTGTGTTGGTGAGTTTAGCACAATGATACTGTTTCCAGGTCGACCGAGGCACACCTACAACGACTGTCGTCTCTGCTCATTTATTCGTTCTAGAAGTGTGTTAGTGTGTTGGTGAGTTTAGCACAATGATACTGTTTCCAGGTCGACCGAGGCACACCTACAACGACTGTCGTCTCTGCTCATTTATTCGTTCTAGAAGTGTGTTAGTGTGTTGGTGAGTTTAGCACAATGATACTGTTTCCAGGTCGACCGAGGCACACCTACAACGACTGTCGTCTCTGCTCATTTATTCGTTCTAGAAGTGTGTTAGTGTGTTGGTGAGTTTAGCACAATGATACTGTTTCCAGGTCGACCGAGGCACACCTACAACGACTGTCGTCTCTGCTCATTTATTCGTTCTAGAAGTGTGTTAGTGTGTTGGTGAGTTTAGCACAATGATACTGTTTCCAGGTCGACCGAGGCACACCTACAACGACTGTCGTCTCTGCTCATTTATTCGTTCTAGAAGTGTGTTAGTGTGTTGGTGAGTTTAGCACAATGATACTGTTTCCAGGTCGACCGAGGCACACCTACAACGACTGTCGTCTCTGCTCATTTATTCGTTCTAGAAGTGTGTTAGTGTGTTGGTGAGTTTAGCACAATGATACTGTTTCCAGGTCGACCGAGGCACACCTACAACGACTGTCGTCTCTGCTCATTTATTCGTTCTAGAAGTGTGTTAGTGTGTTGGTGAGTTTAGCACAATGATACTGTTTCCAGGTCGACCGAGGCACACCTACAACGACTGTCGTCTCTGCTCATTTATTCGTTCTAGAAGTGTGTTAGTGTGTTGGTGAGTTTAGCACAATGATACTGTTTCCAGGTCGACCGAGGCACACCTACAACGACTGTCTGCTCATTTATTCGTTCTAGAAGTGTGTTAGTGTGTTGGTGAGTTTAGCAGAATGATACGGTTTCCAGGTCGACCGAGGCACACCTACAACGACTGTCGTCTCTGCTCATTTATTCGTTCTAGAAGTGTGTTAGTGTGTTGGTGAGTTTAGCAGAATGATACGGTTTCCAGGTCGACCGAGGCACACCTACAACGACTGTCGTCTCTGCTCATTTTTTCGTTCTAGAAGTGTGTTAGTGTGTTGGTGAGTTTAATGATACTGTTTCCAGGTCGACCGAGGCACACCTACAACGACTGTCGTCTCTGCTCATTTATTCGTTCTAGAAGTGTGTTAGTGTGTTGGTGAGTTTAGCACAATGATACTGTTTCCAGGTCGACCGAGGCACACCTACAACGACTGTCTGCTCATTTATTCGTTCTAGAAGTGTGTTAGTGTGTTGGTGAGTTTAGCAGAATGATACGGTTTCCAGGTCGACCGAGGCACACCTACAACGACTGTCTGCTCATTTATTCGTTCTAGAAGTGTGTTAGTGTGTTGGTGAGTTTAGCACAATGATACTGTTTCCAGGTCGACCGAGGCACACCTACAACGACTGTCGTCTCTGCTCATTTATTCGTTCTAGAAGTGTGTTAGTGTGTTGGTGAGTTTAGCACAATGATACTGTTTCCAGGTCGACCGAGGCACACCTACAACGACTGTCGTCTCTGCTCATTTATTCGTTCTAGAAGTGTGTTAGTGTGTTGGTGAGTTTAGCACAATGATACTGTTTCCAGGTCGACCGAGGCACACCTACAACGACTGTCGTCTCTGCTCATTTATTCGTTCTAGAAGTGTGTTAGTGTGTTGGTGAGTTTAGCACAATGATACTGTTTCCAGGTCGACCGAGGCACACCTACAACGACTGTCGTCTCTGCTCATTTATTCGTTCTAGAAGTGTGTTAGTGTGTTGGTGAGTTTAGCACAATGATACTGTTTCCAGGTCGACCGAGGCACACCTACAACGACTGTCGTCTCTGCTCATTTATTCGTTCTAGAAGTGTGTTAGTGTGTTGGTGAGTTTAGCACAATGATACTGTTTCCAGGTCGACCGAGGCACACCTACAACGACTGTCGTCTCTGCTCATTTATTCGTTCTAGAAGTGTGTTAGTGTGTTGGTGAGTTTAGCACAATGATACTGTTTCCAGGTCGACCGAGGCACACCTACAACGACTGTCGTCTCTGCTCATTTATTCGTTCTAGAAGTGTGTTAGTGTGTTGGTGAGTTTAGCACAATGATACTGTTTCCAGGTCGACCGAGGCACACCTACAACGACTGTCGTCTCTGCTCATTTATTCGTTCTAGAAGTGTGTTAGTGTGTTGGTGAGTTTAGCACAATGATACTGTTTCCAGGTCGACCGAGGCACACCTACAACGACTGTCGTCTCTGCTCATTTATTCGTTCTAGAAGTGTGTTAGTGTGTTGGTGAGTTTAGCACAATGATACTGTTTCCAGGTCGACCGAGGCACACCTACAACGACTGTCGTCTCTGCTCATTTATTCGTTCTAGAAGTGTGTTAGTGTGTTGGTGAGTTTAGCACAATGATACTGTTTCCAGGTCGACCGAGGCACACCTACAACGACTGTCGTCTCTGCTCATTTATTCGTTCTAGAAGTGTGTTAGTGTGTTGGTGAGTTTAGCACAATGATACTGTTTCCAGGTCGACCGAGGCACACCTACAACGACTGTCGTCTCTGCTCATTTATTCGTTCTAGAAGTGTGTTAGTGTGTTGGTGAGTTTAGCACAATGATACTGTTTCCAGGTCGACCGAGGCACACCTACAACGACTGTCGTCTCTGCTCATTTATTCGTTCTAGAAGTGTGTTAGTGTGTTGGTGAGTTTAGCACAATGATACTGTTTCCAGGTCGACCGAGGCACACCTACAACGACTGTCGTCTCTGCTCATTTATTCGTTCTAGAAGTGTGTTAGTGTGTTGGTGAGTTTAGCACAATGATACTGTTTCCAGGTCGACCGAGGCACACCTACAACGACTGTCGTCTCTGCTCATTTATTCGTTCTAGAAGTGTGTTAGTGTGTTGGTGAGTTTAGCACAATGATACTGTTTCCAGGTCGACCGAGGCACACCTACAACGACTGTCGTCTCTGCTCATTTATTCGTTCTAGAAGTGTGTTAGTGTGTTGGTGAGTTTAGCACAATGATACTGTTTCCAGGTCGACCGAGGCACACCTCCAACGACTGTCGTCTCTGCTCATTTATTCGTTCTAGAAGTGTGTTAGTGTGTTGGTGAGTTTAGCACAATGATACTGTTTCCAGGTCGACCGAGGCACACCTACAACGACTGTCGTCTCTGCTCATTTATTCGTTCTAGAAGTGTGTTAGTGTGTTGGTGAGTTTAGCACAATGATACTGTTTCCAGGTCGACCGAGGCACACCTACAACGACTGTCGTCTCTGCTCATTTATTCGTTCTAGAAGTGTGTTAGTGTGTTGGTGAGTTTAGCACAATGATACTGTTTCCAGGTCGACCGAGGCACACCTACAACGACTGTCGTCTCTGCTCATTTATTCGTTCTAGAAGTGTGTTAGTGTGTTGGTGAGTTTAGCACAATGATACTGTTTCCAGGTCGACCGAGGCACACCTACAACGACTGTCGTCTCTGCTCATTTATTCGTTCTAGAAGTGTGTTAGTGTGTTGGTGAGTTTAGCACAATGATACTGTTTCCAGGTCGACCGAGGCACACCTACAACGACTGTCGTCTCTGCTCATTTATTCGTTCTAGAAGTGTGTTAGTGTGTTGGTGAGTTTAGCACAATGATACTGTTTCCAGGTCGACCGAGGCACACCTACAACGACTGTCGTCTCTGCTCATTTATTCGTTCTAGAAGTGTGTTAGTGTGTTGGTGAGTTTAGCACAATGATACTGTTTCCAGGTCGACCGAGGCACACCTACAACGACTGTCGTCTCTGCTCATTTATTCGTTCTAGAAGTGTGTTAGTGTGTTGGTGAGTTTAGCACAATGATACTGTTTCCAGGTCGACCGAGGCACACCTACAACGACTGTCGTCTCTGCTCATTTATTCGTTCTAGAAGTGTGTTAGTGTGTTGGTGAGTTTAGCACAATGATACTGTTTCCAGGTCGACCGAGGCACACCTACAACGACTGTCGTCTCTGCTCATTTATTCGTTCTAGAAGTGTGTTAGTGTGTTGGTGAGTTTAGCACAATGATACTGTTTCCAGGTCGACCGAGGCACACCTACAACGACTGTCGTCTCTGCTCATTTATTCGTTCTAGAAGTGTGTTAGTGTGTTGGTGAGTTTAGCACAATGATACTGTTTCCAGGTCGACCGAGGCACACCTACAACGACTGTCGTCTCTGCTCATTTATTCGTTCTAGAAGTGTGTTAGTGTGTTGGTGAGTTTAGCACAATGATACTGTTTCCAGGTCGACCGAGGCACACCTACAACGACTGTCGTCTCTGCTCATTTATTCGTTCTAGAAGTGTGTTAGTGTGTTGGTGAGTTTAGCACAATGATACTGTTTCCAGGTCGACCGAGGCACACCTACAACGACTGTCGTCTATGCTCATTTATTCGTTCAAGAAGTGTGTACCGTCCCATGGCTGCCTGAACAAGGTCTGAGCAGCGCCCAACAGGCCCTTGCTTCTCCAGCTTTTCCTGGACAGATTGCCGCAGCAACAGCTGATGAGTTTTCATTTTCGACTGCTGTTTATTTCCTGGCAGAGTGCAGACAGTTACACACTGTTACTTACATCCGATTTTATTGTCTCACTCTTAGCCACTTGACAAGACTAAATAATAATCTTTTATTCTTTTTCAGGCACACTGTTTACACTTGGCATCAGGCCGTATCATCAGAATGCAGGTCTTTCTGGTGTACTGATGAATAACAAAGAGCTACAAAGACAACTATATTCTATGCAGATAAAACTGATAATGGCGCAACGACAGGAGTATCAGGTGCAACGTGAAGAGAACAATTTAAAATTTGGACTTAAGCGCTTTCTCGTTGCAGAAAGTCCACTATGAAAGAGGACTGCATGAAGTAAAGGCATCCTCGAGAAAGTTTTTAGGATTCATCTTTCTTGTGTTTCCCATGGTTTCAATGTGGTACTAGGGAATTGGGGTAGCCTTTGCCTGTAGAACGCACACTTCATTGGCATCTCCAGGACTTCAGGTTTGTGTCAGACATAATTCACGAGCTGATGGACTCTTTTAGCATACAAGGTGAGTCAAACTGCAGCATATAACACACTCGTGCATCCTTATCTCGAGTATGCATCTGAAGTCGGATACCTGCAGACCCGTCTCATCAAGCAGCTCGATGTTTAACCCCATGTGGTTTGTGCAATTTATTGTCTTTGGCTACACCATACCAGTAACTGCATTAGAAGGTGTAAGGGCTTTAGAAGTACTTTATGAAATGTAACAGTGACTGCACCTGTCAGTAAAGCAACCTGCACATTCGTGAACTACTAAAGTATTTTGATGGTGTCATCTCCGTGTCATCAATCTCCTTTTTTTCATACTGTGATCTGTTATGTACTCTGCATGTGTTCTACTTGTAGTGAATACTCCTGCCGGGGCCTTTTACTTGGCTGGCAGTTTTGTGAAATGAATAAAATTGTGACTTTGATTTTGTTCTCTTTAATGTCATCTGTGCTTGTGTATTTTCATGGAGATTTTGATCTCGCATTCGCTTGTTTTGCATTGCTCTCTGGATGAGATTTGAATTATTTTTGGCTCACTCATTCCCTTTTACTGAAATAACCTGCAATTGCTTGACTCGATTAGGTGCCGAAACCGAGCGCTGGTTTCCAAGTCTGCACCAGGTTTCTAGACCTAGGACGCTGGCCCAGGAGTCTAAAAGCAGCGTAAATCGTAATTAAACCTGGATTTTTTTTAGTATGAACGATAAACAGAAAAGAAACAGACACTGATAAAATTACGGAGTAACAAAACTAAACGAAAACGGAGTTTTCATGTCTAAAAACGGTTTCATCAATTAAAATAACGAAAATGGTATGTATTACGCTCGGAAGAAAAGCGACACCGCGTAGCCCCGTAGCGAAAGGCCCGCGGTGCCGCAAATTTTTACAGCATGCACAGAATACACGCACAGAAATCGTCAACCACATCACCGCTGCCCCAACTAGAAAGAAAATAGCATCTTGCTTTCTAGGCCGCCAAATTGTTTTTAGCGCCCGTAGGCCAAACCCTCCCGAAAGCTCGCCAAGGTCACGTATTATAAAGTAGTCAATCATTTGAAATCGTTGAGAATAAAATTGCAATTTGGCGGTTTGATATGATGATTAAAAGCGACTTGCAATTCCTGTGAAGCCGAACACTCACGAGACACTGACCTAATGCAACTCGGTAGGGACGATTATCCAAAGCACTTTCGGGATCCACGGTTGGACGAACAGATCTCGAGCGGCTTCAGGACGGTCGGATACGAATGCGGGCTCTAAATGAGCCCATTGCCACACTTATATGACGAGAAAAGTCCACACGATCGGCAACTCGCCCGCTCCAGCTGCGAAGCCGAACACTCACGAGACACTGACCTAATGCAGCTCGGAAGGGACGATTATCCAAAAGCACTTTCGGGATCCACGGTTGGACGAGCAGATCTAGAGCGGCTTCAGGACTGTCGGATACGAATGCGGGCTCTAAATGAGGTCACTGCCACACTTATATGACTAGAAAAGTCCACACGATCGGCAACTCGCCCGCTCCAGCTGCGAAGCCGAACACTCGCGAGACACTGACCTAATGCAGCTCGGAAGGGACGATTATCCAAAAGCACTTTCGGGATCCACGGTTGGACGAACAGATCTAGAGCGGCTTCAGGACGGTCGGATACGAATGTGGGCTCTAAATGAGGTCACTGCCACACTTGTTTAACGAGAAAAGTCCACACGATCGGCATCTCGACCGCTTCAGCTGACCGAGACGTCGAGACGCTTGGGAAATTCCAGAGGGCGCCTCCGTCGCAAACCGGAACTTAGAGGTGGGGTAAGGAGGGTTTTTAGAGGAGAAGGAAAGAGAATGCGCCACTTTTCCCAGATACAGGGACTTTAATTGCGATGGCTCGCGACCACCGTGGTTTATTAAAATTAACATAATCCTTTTGAAATGTAGCTTCGGTTAAAAATAAAATAAAATAAAGTGTAAAAAACGCGTCTGCATAACTACGGCGCTTTTGCTGCCAACGGATTTCGTCTGCGAATCGTCTGCTTTCTTTCGCCGGTCGGCTGTACCTTCGGACACTGCCCCCGACGCCATCTATCAATACGAACGCCAAACACACCTCACTACTGGGTTTGGTCGTCTGGGTCGTCACCCTTCGTAGACCCTGACAAGTTTTTTGGCTCTATTTTTTACAGAAAGAGAACTACGCTTTGCAATTTTACGAGAAAAAACCGACCTGTGAAATACACATTTAACGAAAAGTATAGATTCCTACGTGCAGGCGTCGATTTTTGCGGTCCATTTTAGATCGAGCCTGGTGAGTCGTGACTTGGATCACCCTATATATTGTAGTTTTTCCCACAAAATACCAAGGTTCAAGTCCGAAAGTGACAAATGCCCTAAACCATCTCCAGACTCTGTCGTTAGTGACCGTACATGAGTAGTTTAAAGTGTCGTCAGATTCACTTCAAGTTATTTTATAATTGAGTCTTGCTCCTTTGGTCACCGACATTTTTAGAAACGGAAGGCGTGGATTATTGTGTTCACAGTTCTTGCTGTGGGACTTGGTCTTCGGTGTTTTTATCGGTTAAATGGGATTCCTTGGAGTCATGGAGACTCCTGCGTGTCTTTAGTTGTCAGTGACTCTATAGTTACTTTCCTTCGCAGCATGACCAGTACGTCGAGCTGAAGCAGCTCCTGGGGGACTGTGTGGTCGAGCTGCCCAGAAGTCACCGTGCCATAGACATGTCCAGCGCCTTGGAGTGGATCATAAGCTATCTTTACTGAGGACTGCCTACTGGCCCAAATATGTTGTTGTTTATGTCAGTTTGTCATATCTGAACTGCGGACCGCCTATTGGCCACTTAATTTTTGTTATTTTATTTCAATTCGCCATATCTGAACTGGGTTCCGAAGACTGTTCCGATCTAGTGTCACTCAATCGCACAAGTCTCGAATAATATATACCGGCACTGTTTACAGTGAACTGAACGGTGTCCTCCCACTGTGGCTCCGAGAGGGTACCTGCGCTCACAGAGCCTATCGTTGTCGCATCCTTTTGTACCTTTTTTTTTGCGCTGTTTTATATCATTATATTTCATAGGTTAAATTAATTTACCACATTGAATATGTTTTATAATATTTCTTGCCAATCTGCTTTAACTGTCGTAGTTCTTTTTCTCACCGGCAGCGACAGCAAACTTTAAAAAAAGGTTAGTTGTCGAAACTTCAATGACTGGATTGGCACGTGAACACAACAGAAAACCAATGTCGACCGGTCACTGGTACTTCCTTGTGGGACCGGCCAGCGAAAACTGCTGAAAACCGATGTTGGCCACATTGTAAAAAAATGACTACGTAAAAAATGCGTGTATTTTTTGCCATTCAAAACTACAAGGCACAGGGCCAGATAAACACGTACAAGGGCCCTGTTCCAAAAACAGTAGTTTTTTTTTTTTTTAGAACTGGCTTTTTTGTTTTTAATTGATTGAAGCGAAAAAGCATCGATCGTTTATTTTCTTGAATTTATACATATACTTCAGCTCTTGTAGAATTACATTAGCATTAAAAATATTTATGTCAAATTCACATTCTTTCTCTTCGCCAAATTAACGTCACTAAAATACCAGAAGTTTTGTTACTTTTGGCATGAGAAGAAAAAACGTCTTGACAGACAACATCAGGACAAATCGGACACTACATCGAAGTCCCTTGAACAAATATCTAACTTTATCAACATTTTCTTTTAGAGAATGTCAATGTATTTATATTCCTGCCAGCCTTTAGGACTTTTTCTTTTTAACCAGTTCTCGGATTTGTTTTTATTATTGAACCGGGGAAATCAAAATTTCCTTGTAAATCCTTAACTGTCTTTCAGTATAGGCTAGTAAAATGAAAGCATTCAAAGCTGTCATTTTCGGTTCACGTTAAATATGCCAAGATAAAGGTCTTACTAATATTAGACAAATTTGACAATTAGGTGACAAAAAGCGACTGCACACAGTAGGAAACACCCCACTCAAATATCCCACAGGAAATTATGCAAGGTGTCAGTTAAGTATATAGAAGGCATGCTTATATTTAAGGTGTTTTCTTTTGTTAGAACTTCTCAGAGTTGCGTCGGCATTGTTTTTTTAGCTTTCTAGGCTGGTGTCGGCATTTTGGAGAGAGCATTTCCGTGGGCAGAGCGGCCGAGCGGACGGAGCGGGTCCCCCGCGGTCGTTAGGAAACGTCTCGGGTTTCGGGAGTCTGCTCGGACAGACCGCGGGACGGCCCGTTCTTGGGGCTGTTTGTGGATGTTAACCGAGTGTGCCTGTGTGTAGAGGGTTTTGCCGCTTAGTGTGAATTTGTCGCTCTTTGCGCGATGCAATAATTTAGTGGTTGGCGCCAGCCAGACTGGAAGGCAATGTACAGAACAACTCTACAAGGAATTTGGGTTTGGCGGTTGCAGCGCCAGCTTGACAGCTCGCCGACCATTGGAGAACCATGTACCCCGTGTGAGTGGTGGAATTTGAAGAGATTGGTCGGTTCCTGAAGGTAAAGGAGGCCCGAACGGGCCTACAAAAGGAGTGCGGAGAGGATTTTGTAGAGATTCGGACTTCGGATTTGATTGAGCGAAATTGGGGACGGGGGTCGAGACTTGAGACGAGGCAGGATGGTCGCCCAAGTTGGGACTTGTAACTAGAGTGTAAATAAATGCACATAGTTTTATTAAAGCAGTGCGTCGACCCGTCATTCAGCGACGTTCGTGCCACCACGCTCCAGCCCATTGGAGCGGAACCTGCCTCCAAGCCTACCGGGAGGAAACAACAAACAACATTAACTGGCGCAGTTGGCAGGATGGTGGCGCGATTTCCAATGAGACGACGTGGCGGCGACCTGCGGGCAAGTACGTGAGCTTCGGCTCAACGGCGGACGAGGCAACATACACGTGAGAAGCCTCGTGGGCTCCGGCCCGAAGTGATTAAGATGACATCCCCGTGAGAGGTCTTGGGGGGGGGGGGGGGGGGTTCGACCCGAAGTGGACGAGGCGACATCCCTGTGAG
>JABSTQ010010764.1:170000-255081 GCA_013358835.2 Ixodes persulcatus | reverse complement strand
TCCGATGAATAAAATGTTGGTGCGGATTCTTGCGCTGGAAGTAACAGTGTTGCAATGCAGACTTTATTTTACTCGGGAGAAGTTCCAATCGTGACGGGGTTTGTAGAGAGACTGCTTGCGAGCCGCCCCATAGAGTATTTGTTTGGCTGTACAAAGAATTAGAATATGTGTTTCTGTGGTCTTAAAATCATGTTTTTTTTATTCTGTTTCTTGTAATAATGGAGACGTGATGCAGACTGCAAATTTCCCTTAAAAATGTTGAGCTCTGGGTTGTCATTGCATGCGACAAAGAAGGAAGAGTTTTTTTTTTTTTTAAAATATCTACTTCATCCGTATTTTGGGGATTTTTTTGGACGTCTTTGTTTAATTCAGGTCTTCTGTCGGAGAATTCAAACTTGTGTTTTGCCATCTATGATGTAGGATCCATAAGTTCTGGGACTGGGCCCGTAAGTCCAGAGATTGTCAGAGATACAAAACTGGAAAACACATCCTCCTTCAAAATAAGCCCCACCCCCCTTGTAAAAGCAGATTTCTACCAGAGGGTGTTGATCTTGTCCAAGCATTTCTGTGACCCATTCTGAACAATGTCCTTCAGTTCAACCAGTGATGTGTTTTTGGCTTTTTTTGTCCTTGAAAACCAACAATCTTGATGTCTGCGTGCAATGTTGGTAAACAGTTGGAAGTTAAGGAAGCAAGGTCAGGTGAGTTAAAGGGGCACTAAAGAGGATTCTGCGATAGTCTGTTCTTTGTCATAACTGATTCTAAGGGCCCTAAGCATCCTAAAAATATAAAAATTACAATCACGGACACGTCCCCTTAAAGGGCAGCGCCGGTCAAATTTCGACGTTGAGAAAACAATGCAGTCCTACGTCGTATCATCTGAAAAGCCTACACATAAAATATTACAACACAATTCCGCCTAAAAGTTCAATAAACCGGCCAACGAAGTCGGAATGCTCCACTACCACCAAAATCCGCCCAATCCAGCGGGCGATGCGCGGCGTGCAGAGCAGCGCAGTCAATGTTGCTGTGTGGACACAGCCAACAGTGCGCGAAAACGTCAACAACTGCAAGAATTGTTTTGTTTGTTTCTTACTCTTCAAGGAGCGGGGGTGAGAGAGAAAAAAAGAGTGTGGGGCAGAGAAGGAAAGCATGTCTCCGTGATACTGCCATTGTGTGACCGTGCCGGGTCAACAACGCCGTCACGCTGTCTGCCGCTTTCGTTGATGACACAGCCGACGTCTCCGTACTACGTGATGTCCAGTAGTTGACGAGCAGGACCAATGTTGCCTGCCAAGGGCAGGGTTTTGGTTCGCCTTGTGATTTTTGCTTAAACGAGGTTTGCAAGAAGACTATTTAACTTTTCGGAAAATGAATGACATGGAACCGTTTATTAGTATTTTTGACTCGATAGTCACCGTAATCCCAGAATTTTCGGAATTGACCGGAGTTTCCGCTTAAACATATGCCAGTGGTTGTGCACAGTAAGCTCCCAGAAGAGGGCATTTGTAAAATATGTCTCTAACAGGGTAACTTGCATCTGCAAACAAACCATTCGTGACCTGGCATATATTGCAGAGGTTTTCTTCGGGCACATTGGTTTAACTGATAAGAAAGATAACTTTCTTGCATTGTACTTTTGTTTATAGAAGTACCATGCGGCAAGTTGCCTTTTTTCTTTGCCGCCATTGCAGCCTGTAGACATTGTGAACACGTGACACATTAATAAATTCCCAATTTTTATTTTCAGGTCAATCTTCCTTGCATTGTCTCGGAGCGAATGCAGTGAATCTGCTCAATGCTACTTCGTAGAATGGAGCCCCCACCAGTCAGGCCAACTTCCTGCAGCTTGATTCTTCGCATTGATTGTTTATTCACATAGATGCGACGCCGTTGGATTAGATTGGATGTTGCCATGTTTTGGCCAGTTATGTCCATTTTATCGTCTGTTTTGCCAACCACGAGTAGCCGACCACCTGATCCAATCCACTAATGTCACATCTGTGTAAACTAAACCATCATGATGCAGTAGCCCTCTAAAGGACTTCCCCTAAATGACTCTGACTCTAAATGACCCTAAATGAAAGGAATAGTGCCCTGTCATCTTTTATTATATTGAGGGGTACATCAGTCCTTCTAACAGGAAATATGCCAAGTTGCTTTGCATTACCTCCAATCATAATTTTTTAAATTTTGTGTTGCTAGTGTACAATATTGTTCTATATATTCAGTGATGATGCCATTTGTCCTGCTCGTGCTTTCCCTGTTTTATCACTTTTGGGTTTAAATGTTCTGTAATAGGTGCGACCTGACTATCACTGGAGAGTTTTTTGGCACTGTTAGTACATATTCTTGGACACCACCAGTGTCTTGGTTGTGGACATGTGTTGTGTGCCATACCATTGCATTGAGATCTATCATGCTTCTCTATTCAGCCTCTTCTAAACCTTGGTAAAAATATCTGTGACATTTTGCTCAAAGAAAAATCTATGGAATACATGTCCTAGGGAATGCATGGGTTAGGGAGGGCTTCACCCCCACCGGCCTAACTTTTGGTGTGATCAGTTCTTTTCGACCATCCCTTTTTCCACCAATCGTGACAGCATAAGGATTGAGTGTGGCCCAAGCATGGAAAATTACACACAACTGTTCTCTCTGTCAAACCAAACCACCATACTAGATCCAGTCCACTAGTGCAGTGTTCATGTGAATGAAGCCAGTTTGAAAGTGCTGTGTTAAAGTTGTTTTGCTTTCTTTTAGCCGAGTGGCCTGTCGCTCTCTACACAGTATTTACCTATATGTTTTTAGTAGTGTAAAACATGTTGCCTACGAGGCTGCGAGCACTATTTCAATGTCAGCTTCACTAGTTAGGTGACGGTAGAGTGGGAATAGAAACTGGAGATTTCGAGTATTCATTCAGGCATGAAATAGAAAAATTAGTTAAAGGGGCACTGACACGTCAAAATCATATTTTTTTTTTTATTATGTGAAATTATAGAAAACAATGCCTGGACATTACCCTGAAAATTCGAAACTTGGGAATTCAGTATTTGTGAAGCAAAAAAAAAAAACAATTTCCAAATGCCGAATTTGAAGTTCTCGCGCGATCTGCGCCAGAGCAGTGACGTCAAATATTGATCCGTCCTGCGAGTCGACTTTCTTTCACGCCTCTGCTTCGAACCGCCGTTGCTGCCGCGACCCGAAGTGTCGTGTTCGCCGGCGTTGCGTGAACAACCGGTTTCCTCTTGTGCGTGCCGTGCCGCCTATCACTGCGATCAGACGACGCTTGACTTTCGAGTTTGAAGTTCTTTTAGGGCCCGTTCAGTGATCTCAAATTCTTTTAAACGGTGCGAGGTCGAAGAGAATGTGCAGTCCACTTTTGTGAGCGACGTGAGGGGCCGCGTCTCGCCGGTTCTGCATGAAAGGCTGCCCCGGTGGAGTCGCAACCGAAACTACGATACAGCAGACACCAAACCCAGGTGTTTTGACCGTTTGACGATTTCCTTTTCGAAGTCTGAGAGGTCGTCAAGCACCTAAAAAAGACCAATTCGTCCGATTCTTTGATTCACCGATCATCCTCTGCTACACGCGTCGAGCGCTGCCATGTTTTCCGAGGGAGGATAAAAATCCAGGAGGCGAAATCACACCGGACTTGGATTTTCGGTATTTCAAAAAGAAGGGCAGTAGTGCGTTTGCAATTGCGTTAAAAAATGTTTTATGAATGCTGTTATTAAATGTTACAGAAATGTTTCCTACAAAGCTTCTAAATTTTATGATTATTTGACGTCAGAAATCAAAAGAGGCGAGGAGGGGGAGAGAAAGGCGCCAAAAATAAAAAGGCGCATGCGCGCTTGGGAAATTGTGTTTTTGTGTTGCGGTTTTTTTTGTGAGTCTATGACCACAACTTGCACCGTTTCAGACAATAAAAAAAAAAAACCACCTTTGGGGTGTCAGTGCCCCTTTAAGTGCCTTGAAGTCTGTAGGCAGTGAATGTGGGAGTTTTATTTAGTTTTAATATGGAGAAGGTGCCTTTATTGGCAATGTACGTAAAAAAATGTACTTTCCCTGAAAAAAACAATATTAATCCAGTATTTATCTTGCGATACACATTTCGAGTACGGAACAATTCTGAAATGTGGTTTGCTTTTGAGACGTTGACACTGAAACTAAAGGAGGTTTACGAACTGCTCCTAACTCAAAATGAGTCTCGTAACGTAAATATTGTGCTAAATATTTTTTTCTTTTCGAAAAAGTTCCTTTTGTGACACATGTGTCCTATCCAGGCACTAAAAAACAATGTTCCTTGGGAGTGCAGCATTTGTTTAAGTTAATGACCACCCCCCACCATGTCAGTGTTCATGTTCAGGTACACTTTGGTCTTTAAGCTGCTTCTCTTGGTAAAAGAAGAGGCTGTTGAATAAAATTTGGCTTGTTTTTCTTGCAGGGTCTGTCATGCGAGCCATTAAAGTCGAAGAAGGGGCACTTGACTGTAAAGATGCCGAGGGCGAACACACTTCTGACAATGGCTCGTTCCCCATGCGGCAGCAGATGGCACTCCATTACCAAAAGAAGAAGTATCGGTGCCGGTTCTGCCCCTTCTCCAGCTCTTGCCCGTCGGGCGTCAAAGCGCATGAAAGGACGCACACAGGCGAGAAGCCCTTCAGCTGCCGCGTTTGCTACAAAGTGTTTGCATTGAAGGGTAACCTGCATGTTCACGAGAGAATTCACACGGGTGAAAAGCCGTTCAGGTGCCAGACTTGCCAGAAGGCTTTTGCGGGTAGCAGTGACTTGGTGCGTCACAGAAGAGTCCACACGGGCGACAAACCGTACAGGTGCAGAACTTGCGGGGCTGCGTTTCAGCGGCGGTTCCAGTTGAGGTTTCACGAGGGGCTTCACGGTGGAGATCCGCCATTTCATTGCATGCAGTGTGGAGAAACGTTTGTGCAGAAATCACATTTAAATGCACATCAGAAAGAGCATCATCCGTGAAAGACGTCCGCAGTGTAGTGAAGGGCGGTGTCGCTCGACATATTTGTACAGTGTCATTTTACCCTTTTATTCAAGACCATCTTGAGTGGACTTGTGAACCGATCGCCCATTCTGAGTCATCTATGAGCTACCAACACTGACTTCCATCTATCACTCGAGAGTCGGGACAGCAAAGAGAACTATCACTAATAAAGAAGCCCTCAGTGCCCATCGCAATTTGTATATACCATATTTTCCTGTATTTAAGTTACACCTTTGCATATGTGGCGCCTCACTGTAAACTGCAGTTTTCAATAAATTGTTGGTAAATAGGCCGCACATTCAAACGAGTTGCACCTACATATTTGTGTGATCGGCAAAGCAAAGATTGATTGAAAAGCCACCATGTGTGTATTATGATTGCAATATATCTGCAAGCTAGTGCACGTTTTAGTATTCTCGTCAACGAATTGAACGAGAAATATAACCCCTGTGGAAAATTTTCATAGTTAAAGGCCCGTTCACACTCTTGCGACCTCTTAAACCTAGGTTGCTTAAAACTTCTTTAACCAGAGGACACACTGGCGCCATCTATTGGGTAGCAGTGTAAACTCGGCGGTCCGGCATATTTTTTTATTTCTCTCGCGCATTATCCTTTCTTTCTTGGCTCGAAAAACTTTTTTCAATGTTATAAACGAGCCTTTCTATGGGTATTACACACATTTGACCTCGGAAATACCGCAAAACCTTCGCTCTTGTGAAATGCAGTTCCAGGGTCACCGCATAGATGGCGCCACAATGCCAGTGTGTCCTCCGGTTTAAGAAGTTTTAAGGAACCCAGGTTTAAGAGGTCGCAAGAGTGTGAACGGGCCTTAAGACTCGTATAGAAAATATTGTATATAAGTTCCGTCATTGTATAAAATGCTCCGATGGAAATTCTTTAAAAACAAAACGACTCGCACTAGGAAATACGGTAGGTGCGTTTTAGTTCTGCCATGCCCCAGAGTACTTTACTTTCTACCATTCCTGGATACTTTAAGTTCAACACTAGTGATGGACCGAATCTGCCAAACTTCAGATTCGGCAAGGTTTGGCAAATGCCGAACTTTTGAAGGAAAGTTTGGCAGAGATTCGGCAAAAATTCGGCAAATGTCTGCGCACGGGCGAGAGCATGATGAGGCCGTGGATTGCAAATTGATGCCGTCCAGTCGTGTGGTTACCATCGTGCAGTGTAGTACAACCAGTGCCAGCGGTTGCGGCGCGGTGAAAAGTAGGCAGCACGGTAACTGCGCGTTTGTGAGCGAGTGTGGTTCCCTTCATTATTTTCTGCCTCAAGAATAGAAGATCGACCAGTATTTTACGCAGTCCACTGCGCAAGTGACAAATGATGCGGTATATTCTGAATAAAGTGGTTTTCAGTTGACCTTTCCAGTGATGCAACGAGGTAATTGAAATATTGGCTGACAATTACTTTAAAGAGCTTCTCGCAATTATAAAAATCCTGTTTTCGGCTCAGAAGTAGTGTGTGCAAAAACAATATAATATTGCTTTTTCAAGTAGCGTTTTTTCACGATTTTCATGTATCTGCATAAAACTAAACACAACTATAATGCTCGACGTTGCTTATCCGACATTCCCCATCTTCCTAAACGTCCGTGTGTGTCCTGACACCAAAAACCGTCATTTTAAAGGTTAAAAACGAGACGTTGCGAATATGGGACGCACACTTCCATGTAAAGCTGACGTCAAGTGACTGAAATCGAAAAACATGCATATTTACAATATTATTGTTATCTCTTCAGGTGAAGGCTCAGCAACCGTTGCATTTGTTTTCGCGCACGAAACGGTGACTCCCAGAGAAAGGAAGAATGCAGTGTTATTGCCTTTATTTTGACAATGTACACACACTTGCAGGCTTGCACTGATGATGCCTCATTGAGATCAGTGGGTGGGTGTTTGTTGCCTTGTCTGGATGAGGTTTGATCAACTGTGGTTTGATCATCTCTAGCTTCGGGACAGCGACTGGATCAATCATCCAAACTCGTCTTAACTGCAACTTCGTGTCTACGTTCGATGATTGCACGATTTCCTGAAATTTGAATGTGTCGCCTGATGTTCAGAGAGTGCTGCGTTTGTGCTTTTTGCCGACATGTTGGCCCGGGTGCTTTGTCATTGAACTTGGCAGTTCTATACTCTAGGCAATTCCGTTCTGCTCCTGTGCACGAAACAGCTCGCACCATGCGCCAGACTCTGCTTCATTCGACTGCGAGCAACAGTCGGGTCGACGGTGGGTGAGTGAAGGAGACACAGGCCTCGTCGATTCATACTTATTGCCGACAGGGCGTCGGGGAGAAAGATCCTCGGGTGATCGAAGTTAATCCTCTGTTTTTTGCTGGGACCCGTTAGATACCCTTCGTTTGTTTGGCAAGTAAACCATTAAAAGTTCATTTTGTGTTACCAAACTTTGTCTCTTTGCGCAGGTACTGACGTCGTTTCCTTGAAGTGTTGCTTCAAAGCAACCCGTCCGCGTAAACGACTGCATCAAACTTTTTGGGCAGTTTGAATTCTTGGCACTTGCAGTGTTTCTGCTGCAAATCACGAAGTGATCAGTTCATGGTCTCTGGATGCTTAAATGACTCTGTGTGTATCACCGACAGATGTTTAGTTATGGTGGTTAGAAAAAAAAAGACTAAAAAATGAAGGTACCCCTGTCTGCACCTGTGTTAGCACTGAAATTTTAACTCAAATTTAAATTAAATGAATAAGGTAAGTGTACCAACTACTTTGTTTTTAAAGCCAATTAGGAGTGAACAAAAAAAAAAGGTATTGAGACCTCAGCTACACAAGAGACCTGGTCAGCAGTTATTACATGAAATGTGCCCCAGTCCCTGCCTTGATTTTTTTTTTTTTTTTTTTTCCTGTTGTCTGGAGCTTGTTTTTGTACCTGGTTGTTTTGATGGGAGTTCTGATGTAATCATGCAGACTACTTTTCATTCCAGTTTTTCAGACAAGAGCACCCTGCCTTTCTTTCCTGATGCTCCAACATAGTAGTCTAGTGCGATAAATTGGTTTTCTCCCATGCATGAAACTTGGAAAGTCCATTAACAACTTGTAAGGCACAACCACTACCGTCTCCGGAATGAATAAAATGTTGGTGCGGATTCTTGCGCTGGAAGTAACAGTGTTGCAATGCAGACTTTATTTTACTCGGGAGAAGTTCCAATCGTGACGGGGTTTGTAGAGAGACTGCTTGCGAGCCGCCCCATAGAGTATTTGTTTGGCAGTACAAAGAATTAGAATATGTGTTTCTGTGGTCATAAAATCATGTTTTTTTTTATTCTGTTTCTTGTAATAATGGAGACGTGATGCAGACTGACAAATTTCCCTTAAAAATGTTGAGCTCTGGGTTGTCATTGCATGCGACAAAGAAGGAAGAGTTTTTTTTTTTTTTTTAAGATATCTATTTCATCCGTAATTTGGGGGATTTTTTGGACGTCTTGGTTTAATTCAGGTCTTTTGTCGGAGAATTCGAACTTGTGCCATCTATGATGTAGGATCCATTAGTTCTGGGACTGGGCCCGTAAGTCCAGAGATTATCAGAGATACAAAACTGGAAAACACACACTCCTTCAAATTAAGCCCCATGCCCCTTGTAAAAGCAAATTTCTTCCAGAGGGTTTTGATCTTGTCCAAGCATTTCTGTAACCTATTCTTAACAATGTCCTTCAGTTCAACTAGTAATGTGTTTTTGGCTTTTTTTGTCCTTGAAAACCAACAATCCTGATGTCTGCGTGCAATGTTGGAAAACAGTTGGAAGTTATGGAGGCAAGGTCAGGTGAGTTAAAGGGGCACTAAAGAGGATTCTGCGATAGTCTGTTCTTTGTCATAACTGATTCTAAGGGCCCTAAGCATCCTAAAAATCTAAAAATTACAATCACCCACACGTCCCCTTAAAAGGCAGCGCTGGTCAAATTTCGACGTTGAGAAAACGATGCAGTCCTATGTCGTATCATCTGAAAAGCCTACACATAAAATATTACAATGCAATTTCACCTAAAAGTTAATTAAACAGGCCAACGAGGTCGAAGGGGCTTCGCGGTCATCAATCCGCCCAATCGAGCGGGTGATGCGCGGCGTGCGGAACAGCACAGTCAATGTTGCTGTGTGGACACAGCAACTGGAAGAATTGTTTTGTTTGGTTCTAGCAGTTCTAGCTCTTCAAGGCATGGGGGTGAGAGAGACAAAAGAGTGTGGGGCAGAGAAGGAAAGCATGTCTCCGTGACACTGCCACTGTGTAACCGTGCCGGGTCAACAACGCCGTCACGCTGTCTGCCGCTTTCGTTGATGACACAGCCGACGTCTCCGTACCACGTGATGTCCAGTAGTTGACGAGCAGGACCAATGTTGCCTGCCAAGGGCAGGGTTTCCGTTCACCTTGCGATTTTCGTTTAAACGAGGTTTGCAAGAAGACTATTTATCTTTTCGGAAAACTGAATGACATGGAACCGTTTATTAGTATTTTTGACTCGATAGTCACCGTAATCCCAGAATTTTCGGAATTGAACGGAGTTGCGCTTTAACATATGCCAGTGGTTGTGCACAGTAAGCTCCCAGAAGAGGGCATTTGTAAAATATGTCTCTAACAGGGTAACCTGCATCTGCAAACAAACCATTCGTGACCTGGCATATATTGCAGGGGTTTTCGTCGGGCACATTGGTTTAACTGATAAGAAAGATAACTTTCTTGCATTGTACTTTTGTTTATAGAAGTACCATGTGGCAAGTTGCTTTTTTTCTTTGCCACTATTGTAACCTGTAGACATTGTGAACACGGTGACACATTAATAAATTCCCAATTTTTATTTGCAGGTCAATCTCTCTCGCATTGTCTCGGAGCGAATGCAGTGAATCCCCACATTGCTACTTCGTGGAACGGAGCCCCCACCAGTCAGGCCAACTTCCTGCAGCTTGATTCTTTGCATAGATTATTTATTCACATAGATGCGACGCCGTTGGATTAGATTGGATGATGCCATGTTTCGGCCAGATATGTCCATTTTATCGTCCGTTTTGCCAACCACGAGTAGCCGACCACCTGATCCAATCCACTAATGTCACATCTGTGTAAACTAAACCATCATGATGCAGTAGCCCTCTAAAGGACTTCCCCTAAATGACTCTGACTCTAAATGACCCTAAATGAAAGGAATAGTGCCCTGTCATTTTTTATTATATTGAGGGGTACATCAGTCCTTCTAACAGGAAATATGCCAAGTTGTTTTGCATTACCTCCAATCATATTTTTTTAAATTTTGTGTTGCTAGTGTACAATATTGTTCTATATATTCAGTGATGATGCCATTTGTCCTGTTCATGCTTTCCCTGTTTTATCACTTTTGGGTTTAAATGTTCTGTAATTGGTGTGACTTGACTATCACTGGAGAGTTTTTTTGCACTGTTACATATTCTTGGACACCACCAGTGTCTTGGTTGTGGACTGTGTTGTGTGCCATACCATTGCATTGAGATCTATCATGCTTCTCTGTTCAGCCTCTTCTAAACCTTGTGGTAAAAAATATCTTTGATGATTTTGTCAAAGAAAATTTATGGAATACATGTCTAGGGGAATGCATGGGTTAGGGAGGGCTTCACCCCCACCGGCCAACTTTTGGTGTGATCAGTTCTTTGCGACCATCCCTTTTTCCACCAATCTGACAGCATAAGGATTGAGTGTGGCCCAAGCATGGAAAATTACACACAACTGTTCTCTCTGTCAAACCAAACCACCATACTAGATCCAGTCCACTAGTGCAGTGTTCATGTGAATGAAGCCAGTTTAAAAGTGCTGTGTTAAAGTTGTTTTGCTTTCTTTTAGCCAAGTGGCCTGTCGCTCTCTACACAGTATTTACCTATACAATTTTAGTAGTGTATAACATGTTGCTACGAGGCTGCGAGCACTAGTTCAATGTCAGTTCACTAGTTAGGTGACGGGAGTGTGGGAATAGAAACTGGAGATTTCGAGTATTCATCAGGCATGAAATAGAAAAATTAGTTAAAGGGGCACTGACACGTCATAATCATATATATATATTTTTTTATTATGTGAAACTATTCAAAACAATTCCTGGACATTACCCTGAAAATTCGAAACTTGGGAATTCAGTATTTGTGAAGTAAAAAAACAATTTTCAAATGCCGAATTTGAAGTTTCCGCACGATCCACGCCAGTGCAGTGACGTCAGATATTGAGCCGTCCTGCGAGTCGAGTTTCTTTCATGCCTCTGCTTCGAACCGCCGTTGCTGCCGCGACCCGAAGTGTCGTGTTCGCCGGCGTTGCGTGAACAACCGGTTTCCTCTGGGACGCTTGACTTTCGAGTTTGAAGTTCTTTTAGGGCCCGTTCAGTGATCTCAAATTTTTTTAAATGGTGTGAGGTCAAAGAGAATGCGCAGTGGGCTTTTGTGAACGACGTGACGGGCCACGTCTCGCCGGTTCTGCAGGAAAGGCTGCCCTGGCGGAGTCACAACTGAAACTACGACACGCAGACACCAAACCCAGTTGTTTTGACCATTTGACGATTTCCTTTTTAAAGTCTGAGAGTTCGTCGGGCACCTAAAAAAGACCACTTTGTCCGATTCCCCGATCATCCTCTGCTACACGCGTCGAGCGCCGCCATGTTTTCTGAGGGAGGATAAAAATCGATCGAGGAGGCGACATTACACTGGACTTTGATTTTCGGTATTTCAAAAAGAAGGGACGTAGTGCATTTGCAATTGCGTTAAAAAACATGTTTTATGAGTGCTGTTATTAAATGTTACAGAAATGTCGCCTACAAAGCTTCTAAATGTTTTGATATTTGACGTCGCAAATCAAAACAAGCGAGGAGGCGAGGAGCGGGAGAGAAAGACGCCAAAAATAAAAAGGCGCACACGCGCATGGGAAATTATTTTTTTTTGTGTTGCGGTATTGTTTTTGCGTGTCTATGAGTACAACTTGCACCGTTTTAGACAATAAAAAAAATTGACCTTTGGGGTGTCAGTGCCCCTTTAAAGGAGCCGTGCAACGATTTTGACGTTGAAAGAATTGGCATCTTTTATTTTAGAAATTGTTCACCTTGTCACAAAGGAGAGAAAACACACCTCCTTCCTTCGAAATGTTGCGATTCCGCCGCGTAATCGCGAGGCAAAAATTAGAATATTCCCAGACCTGCAGCCGCGAGTGGCAGCCATAAGAAACACGCGGCATGACGTCAATGGGGGTCTTGTAGACAGATAGCAAGTTGTGCGAATACCTGCTCGATAAAAGGTAACTTTTCTATAAATCTTGTCGTTCCAACATAAATATAAATGCGTCAAAAACCTGGTATCATCGACAAAACTTTTATTATACGAAATTTTAGTGGCACCATCTATTCTACGTCCACAAAACCGTCGTCTCTATCTGGCACCGCGAACAGCCGCCAGAAGCCGGAGGGGGACAAGGCCGGACGATATGGCCGGACCCGGATGAGACTTACCTCCTTTCACCATATTGTTCGCGCTGTGCCCACCAGCACGTGGTCACGCGGTCGTGAGTGGATGAGGTCTCGCTGCTCACTGATGGCTCTAGAGAGAGAGAGCTTCACCGGAACCCCGCGCTGCCCCCATTGACGTCACAGCGCAGTGACCCGGAAGATGGTGAGAGTTGAGAGGTGCCGAAAACCTCAATCTTTGTTCATTTTTAAAATAAAAACTAGAGCAGTAGGCAAAAGCAGTTTTTTGTTCTTTACTTCAGAAAGGTCGAGACACCAACTCCCAAATTATTTAAGCAAAGCACTGAAACTGTTGCACAGCTTCTTTAAGTGCTCTGAAGTCTGTAGGCCATGAATGCGCGAGTTTAATTTAGTTTTAGTATGGAGAAAGCGTTACAGACTTAAAGCATTCTATGTATGGAATCTACTGTCCTTAAAGAGATGCTGAACTTGCACAAAACATTTTTTAAGTGCCTTTATTGGTAATGTATGTCAGAAAATGTACTTTCCCTGAAAAAAATATTAATCCAGTATTTATGTTGCAATACACATTTCGAGTACGGAACAATTCTGAAATGTGGTTCGCTTTCGAGACAATTGACCCCGAAACAAAAAAAAGAGGTTTACGAATTGCTTCTAACTCAAAATGAGTCTCATGACATAAATATTGTGCTAAATTCTTTCTTTTTTTTTTCAAAAAAAGTTCATTTTGTGACAGATGTGTCCTATTTAGCCACTAAGACAATGTTTCTTGGGAGTGCAGCATTTGTTTAAGTTAATGACCACCTCCCACCATGTCAGTGTTCATGCTCAGGTACACTTTGGGCTTTAAGCTGCTCCTGTTAAAAGGAGAGGCTGTTGAATAACATTTGACTTGTTTTTCTTGCAGGGCCTGTCACAGTAGCCATTAAAGTCGAAGAAGGGGCCCTTGACTGTAAAGACACCGAGGGCGAACACTCTTCTGACAATGGCTCGTTCCCCATGCGGCAGCAGATTGCACACCATCACCAAAAGAAGAAGCATCAGTGCCGGTTCTGCCCCTTCTCCAGCTCTCGCACGTCAGGCGTCAAAGACCATGAAAGGACGCACACAGGCGAGAAGCCCTTCAGCTGCCGCATCTGCTACAGAGTGTTTGCAATGAAGGGTAACCTGCATGTTCACGAGAGAATCCACACGGGTGAAAAGCCATTCAGGTGCGAGACTTGCCTGAAGGCGTTTTCACACAAATGTACCCTGCGGGCTCACGTAAGATTCCATACGGGGGAAAGGCCGTTCAGGTGCCAGACTTGCCGTATGGCTTTTGCGAGTAGCAGTGACTTGATGCGTCACAGAAGAGTTCACACGGATGACAAATGTGGCCCTGCAGAAAGTGCGGGGCCACATTTAAGTGGAGGCTCTAGTTGATGTGTCACAGAGACTTCACAGTGTAGACCCGCCATTTCAATGTGAGCAGTGTGGAAAAACGTTTGTGCAGAAAGCACATTTAAATGCACATCAGAAGAAGCATCATCCGTGAAAGACGTCCGCAGTGTAGTGAAGGGTGGTGTCGCTCGACATATTTGTACGGTGTCGTTTTACCCTTTTATTTAAGACCATTTTGGGTGGACTTGTTAACTGATCGCCCATTCCGAGTGATCTATGATCTACCAATACTGACTGCCGTATATCACTCTAGAGTCGGGACAGCAAAGAGAACTATCACTAATAAAGAAGCCCTCAGTGCCGATCGCAATTAGTATATACCATATTTTCTGGTCTATAGGTTGCACCTTTGCATAAGTGGCGTCTCACTGTAAATTGCTATTTTTATTAAAACATTAGTAAATAGGCCGCACATTCATACAAGTCGCACCTACATATTTGTGTGATCGGCAAAGCAAAGATTGATTGAAAAGCCACCATGTGTGTATTATGATTGCAATATATCTGCAAGCAAGAGCAAGTTTCAATATTCTCGTCAACGAATTGAACAAGAAATATAACCCCTGTGGCAAATTTTCATAGTTAAGACTCGTATAGAAAATATTGCGTATAAGTTGCATCATTGTATAAAATGCACGGATGGAAATTTTTTAAAAACAAAAAGCGACTAACACTAGGAAATATGGTAGGTGCATTTTTGTTCTGTCATGCCCCAGAGTGCTATCTTTCTACCATTCCTGGATAATTCAAGTTCAGCACATTTCGTGACGCTGCACTCAAGCAGCTAGGCACCCGCTAAAGTAAATTTAGAGCACGGAATGAAACCAGAACTTTCCATAAAATATTCTGAAACCAGATATTTTTGTGCAGCATGTAACCTTCAACCAGTTCTCCGCACAATTCCTTCAGCATAATGTCATTGAGATAACAAATACTATTTATCTGAACCAAGCTCCGCCATCTAGAATTCATTGACCTATCTGAATGATTTTCCTCCTAAGCATGCTTAGTATGCACTTGCATTGTATTTTTTCAGTGGTGTTTTCTTTCATTTGCTTTTTTGTATATTGATGTAATGTTTTGTGTTCATGTTTTGCATATCATACAGCAGATCAGCAGAAGTCTGCGGTCATGGAAAACAGAAAGTAATTATGGTCTTAGTATTTCTCGGTAATCTTTTATTTGTGGCATAAACCTCCTTCCGGCGTAGGAATGTGCTAAGGAAAGTTATGAGCTATGGCGAGCAAATAATTATACTTGTTTGTGAGCTTATCATTGTCTCCTTTTACAGATTGCAGAGAAATATTTTGTGTTTGGTAAAGTAACTACTAAATTCTGAACAAATGGGTTCTATCAAGTGATTATCATCACAAGCATGTCATTCAGTCCTGTCATATAAAACATTTGTTTTGCTGTTTTTATTCGCAGCTCTTTAATAAGAACTCACCTGGTATAGACCAACACGCGGCCCTGACGTCACGCGGCTGCGGTGGCGCTATCGACGGCACGTCACATGCGCGGAGGTTTCACTTCACGCGGGTTCGGTTTCTATGCACATGCAGTGCTCACACCTGGTGTGGGCAAACGCAGGCTTGTTTGTAAACAGCATGTCGCTCTACAAGGAAATCCTTGCTAACTCGAGTTTTAGAGCTGCCATGACTAAGTTGTTTTTGGTACAGTGTCCTACATTTTTTTGTTGATGTTGCCGTGTCTTTATTTTTTTTTTTTATTCTTAACTAGCCCACCACACTCCTCTGTAATGCCTTTGTACCTGAAGGTAACTGAATAAATAAACACAAGGAGAAGAGTGAAAGTGCCAAACAGATACAACCCTGCATTTCTTCAGTTCTTTTACTCTGTACCTGTGTTTTTTTTTTTTTTTTTATTGGAATACCATGTATTATCTAGTTCAAGTTCATACATTGCTGCAACCTAATAATACAGCATCAATATAGTCTATGTCTCTGGTGCATGTTTCTTCAACAGCCTTACGTAACAATACGCCAGTAGCTGTACACAGTAATCCCCCTGAAGACAGCACTTGTAAAATATCTCTAACAGGGCAGCTTGCATCCAGAAACAAATCATTGGTGACCTGGCACACATTCCAGGTGTTTTCGTTGGGCACAAGTACTGCAACTTTACATTGATTTGGCTGATGAGGTGGGAAAATTTCTTGCTTTGTACTTTTGTGTGTAAAAGTACCATGTTGCAAGTTGCTTTTTTTTGCTGCTGTTGTAGCCCGTAGACATTCTGAACGCAGTGACATGTTCATTAATAAGCTCCCAATTTTTATTTGCAGCTCAATCTTTTGCATTGTCTCGGAGCGAACGTAGCGAATCTGCACATTGCTACTTCGTAGAACGAAGCACCCACCAGTCAGGCGAACTCCTGACAGCTCTGATTCTTTGCATAGATTGTGTATTCACATAGATGCGACGTCTTCGGATCAGATCGGATGTTGCCATGTTTCTGCCAGTTGTGTCTAATTTATCGACTGTTTTTCCAACCCCAAATAGTTGACCCGTCGAATCCAATCCACTAACGTCAGATTTCTGTAAACAATACCAGTGTGGTGAAGTAGACCCCCAAAGGACTGCCCCTAAATGACTTCCTCTAAAGTGCATACCTTTAAATATCATGCAAAGGAACAAAATTTTTTTTCTTTTAATTAAACAGCCTGGATGAGAAATGGATGTCATAAAATAAATTTACAATGAAAAAGCATTTCTTTTAGAACTATATTTATGGTGCGAAACGAATTTGTAGTAGGCACCCGCGGGAGCATGCGGAAAAGTGACTACAGTAAACTTTCGTTAGTTCGACCTCGGTTAATTCGACTTTTGGTTTAATTCGATCCTGTTCAAAAATCCCGGCGAGCGCCCATACATTTCTATGGGAGGAAAAGTCCGATAGTTTGAACTCGGGACGACTCCACATCTGATAATTCGTCCCGAGCGAATGCGTGCGGGCTCACATTGCCTGGCACCACGGCAGAAAAACCACCAAAGTACGGCGAAACACGGGCCCTTTGCTGCAAAGCCGAACGTGGGCAAATATGCGCCTGCTCCTCTACGCCGTTGAGATGGTGAGATGGACCGTAGCGAATGACACGAGCCAGCGCAACCAATTTGGCGTGGAGTAGCGCAGAGAACATAGCACGTGGTCAGGCGCGGAGACAGCGCGCGCTCTGAAAGCGCTTTTCTGTAGCATCGATCGTGTGCGGTCCATCTTGCGCGCCGGAAAGCGCGAGTTCTCTTTCTTTTTTTTTTCGTTTTTGTTATTTTTTTTATTTATTTCTTTCAGTCGTTGACGGTCTGGCTGCCTGGCGCCAAAGTCGGCTCGTAAAGCTTTCTCGGCGCGCGCTCAAAGCACTTTTCTGTAGCATCGTGTGTGGTCCATCTTGCATGTCGAAAAGCGCAAGTTCTCTTTTTCCTTTTTTTTTTTTGTAATTTTTCTGTCGTTGACGGTCTGGCTGCTCGGCGCCAAAGTCGGCTCGTAAAACTTACTTTGTTAGTTGTTTTTTTTTTGTACAGGATTTTTTTAGTATGTGACGTTTAGTTTTGCTGCTCTCCGGAGCATGCTTCTGGACACGCGTTTTAAGCGCAGACGGCAGCAGACCACCCGTGAGTACTTTGGACAATAAAATGAAGTTTAAATTTAACCGTTCTTCTGTCCTTTTAATTCGATCATTCGGATAATTCGACCAAATTTCAAGGTCCCGTCGAGGTCGAATTAACGAAAGTTTACTGTAATAGAGTCACGTGACTGGCCACTATAGTCGCATGGTACTTGCGCTTTTTCGGGAGCTTCCTATGGGCTCTAAAAGTTACTTATTAATCTTCATTTTAGGTGCAACAAAAAACAAAGATTAATAGGTAACTTTTACAGCCCATATGAAGCTCCCGAAAGAGCGCAAGCACCACGTGATAGACCTGTATGTTGGTCAGAAATTGATGGCGGCGGCGTGTCAGTGTTCTCTTCTGGCGGCGGCGTGGAGAAACGTCGCTAAGCAATGATGATAATAACTTTTTACCGAATTTTTCATATTTTTAAAATTTTTATCAGGATAGGACTTGCTAAGGTTTTTTGTTTTATCTGAAACAATATTTTACTTTTCTGGTCGACAGCGCGCCACACTGAGCAAGTGGCTGTGGCGGTGATGGTATGGTGCCTGGAACGCGTCTCCGACTGGTGTCTTTACCTCATCCAAAAAAGTGGTCCCTCGATTTCCGCCTGATGACGTCGTAGAAGTGTCATGCTGTCGCCAGTCGCGATCGTGGCAGCGTCCCAACAGCTGTGGTGTATGTGGCAGACGCCTGTTTTCCTGCAGGTCGGTCTCCAGTGTGGAAGTCCACGGATGGTTCGGCAGCCAGAATTTGGGATGCTGTGACGACAGCGACGCTCGCATTTGTTCATGCTACTCGCAGCTTCTTGTTAGAATTTCTACGACCAACCGCCAGGATCGCGACAGGCGACAGCGTGACACTTCGGCTTCTGTGACGTCGTTTGTTGCCACTTCAGGACCACTTTTGATGTATGGGCAGCATAGGACGCTAAAGACACCAGTCATCGAAGACTCGCTCTGGTCACCATAGTGACAAGGGGGTACTTGGGACTTCGGCGGCAGTGCTGAATGGCTCTGTCGTAACTTGCGGCAGCTGAGGCTGACAGGTCTACCAGGTGACCAGTGGTCAGTCACGTGATTGCTATAGCCACTTTTCCGTGAGCTCTTGTGGACACCAACTACAAATTTGTTTTCGCACCGTAAATCTAGCTCTAAATCTTTTTTTTTGCCAATTTTATTTATGGCATTCTTAATCCATATAGGCTGTCTAAACTTTTTTTTTTTCTTGGCATGTTTTCAAGGACTTTTCCTAGAGGTCTGCATCTTTTTTTAGCAATATCAGATAGTTGCCTGTCATTTTTTAATCTATTACATCCATGCTGCCCCAGTCCTTTTAACAGGAAATATGCTGACTTGTTTTGCATTGCCTCCAGTCATATATATATTTTTTCTTTCATTATGTGTTGCTGGTGTATAAAATTGTTCTATCCTAATATCCAGAGAGATATCCCACCTCCCGCCGTTGTTAAGTAACAGCGTTTTTGCCAAGGTCACCATTCGCCAGGGCCCTGTAATTGCTAGAAGTGGGCTATCTTTCCGTGTTTTAGGAAAAATAGCAAATCATGCCAAAAATAGGGGTGCGCTATCTTTTGGGGTAGGGGCCTCTCTTGGTATATTATGGTATATATTCAGTGATGATATCATTTGCTCTGTTCATGCTTTCCCGACTTTACCACTCTTTGGTTTAAATGTTCCGTAATATGTGGGATCTGACTATCACTGGAGAGTTTCTTTCATTGCTAGATATTCTCAAACACCACCAGTGGCTTGGTTTGCGGAAATCGGCCTTAAATATGGACAGTGTTGTGCGCCATACCATTGCATTGAGATCTACCTTGCTTGTCTACTCAGCCTCTTCTAAACCTTGTGGTAAACATCTGACCATTTTCTCAAAGAAAATCTAGGGAATACATCCTTAGGGAATTGTATAGGTTACGGAGGGCTTCCCCACCACCGCCCAACTTTTGGCATGACCAGTTCTTTGCGACCATCACCACCAATGTGACAGCATTAGGATTGAGTGTGTTCCAAGCATGGAAAATTACAGATAACTGCTCCAAACCAAACTACCACACTAGATCCAGTCAACTAGTGCAGTGTTCATGTGAATGAAACCAATTTGAAACCGCTGTGCTAAAATCAGTTTTCCTTTAGCCGAGAGGCCTGTAGCTCTCAACACAGGATACAGCTATGAGTTTTTACTAGCGTATGACATGTTGTTACAAGGCTGCAACCACTATTTTAGTGTCAGTTCACTAGTTGGGTGACGTGATAATGGAAGTAGAAACTGAAGATTTCGAGTATTCATCAGGCATGAAGTAGAAAAGTTAGCTAAATGCTTTAAAGTCTTTAGGCACTGAATGCCAGAGTTGTATTTAGTTTTAGTATGGAGAAGGTGTTGCACACTTAAAGCATCTACATAAGAAATCTGTCCTTAAAGAGAAGCTGAACTCGCACAAAAACATTTTTTATGCGCCTGGTTTGGGTATGTAGGTACGTCAGAAAATGTACTTTTCCTGAAAAAATATTAATGCAGTATTTATGTTGCGAGACAGATTTGGAGTTCGGAACAACTCCGAAACATGGTTTGCTTTCTAGACGTTGACCCTGAAACAAAAGCATGTTTAAGAATTGCTCCTAACTCAAAGTGCGTCTGGTGACATCAATATTGCTCTAAATATTTTGTTTCTTTTTCAAAAAAGTTTATTTTGTGACAGATGTGTTCTCTCCAGGCACTACAAAACTGTTTCTTTGGAGTGTGGCACTTGTTTAAGTTAATGACCTCCTCCCACCGTGCCTGTGTTGATGCTCAGGTACACTTCGGTCTTGAAGCTGCTCCTCTTGGTAAAAGAAAAGCCCGTGGAATAAAGTTTGAATTGTTTTTCTTGCAGGGCCTGTCCCGAGAGTCATTAAAGTCGAAGAAAAGGCCCCTGGCTGTGAAGATGCCAAGGGCAAACACTCTTCTGAGAATGACTTGTTCACTGCGTGGCAGGAAATAGTGCCCCCTCACCGAGAAAAGAAGTATGAGTGCCGGTTCTGCCCTTTCTCCTGTGCTGATACAACGGGCATCAAGAAGCATGAGATGACGCACACAGGCGAGAAGCCCTTCAGCTGCCGCGTCTACCACAGTGTTTGCACTGAAGTTTAACCTGAAGGTTCACGAGAGAATTCACATGGGTGAAAAGCCGTTTAGGTGCGAGACTTGCCCGAAGGCATTTTCACACAAAAGCACCCTGCAGGCTCACGAAAGAATCCACACGGGGGAAAGGCCGTTTAGGTGCCAGACTTGCCATATGGCTTTTGCGGGTAGCAGTGACTTGATGCGTCACAGAAGAGCCCACACGGACAACAAACCGTACAGGTGCGGAACTTGCGGGGCTGCGTTTCAGCGGCGGTTCCAGTTGAGGTGTCACGAGAGGCTTCACGGTGGAGATCCGCCATTTCATTGCAAGCAGTGTGGAGAAAAGTTTGTGCAAAAAGCTTATTTAAATGTACACCGGAAGGAGCATCACCCATGAGGGACATCAGTCGTATAGTAAAGGGTAGTGTAGCTTGACGTGTTTGTATAGTGTCGTTTTACTTTTTTATTCGAGACCATCTTGGGTGGACCACTTGTTAACTCATCGCTTTTTCATGAATCATCTATGATTAGGGTTCCCTGTTTTTGGAGATTTTTTGTTATTTCTCGAATTTGGGAGTATTTTTTTTTTTGGGGGGGGGGGGGTTTAATTGTTCGTACAGATTCGGTGTTTTTTGTGTAAATTGGTTTTGACTTAAACCAATTTACACAAAAACACTGAATCTGTGGGAAAAATTAAACTGAAAAAAAATTACCCCCATATTCGAGCAAAAAAAAAAAAAAAGAAAAAACTCCGTAAACATGGAACCCTATTTATGATCTACCAGTACTCGCCGCCATTTGACACTTATAGTGTTAGGACACTATAAGTGTCACTAATAGAGAACCCCTCAGTCCCCATTGCAATGAGCATATACCATATTTTCCAGTATATAAATCACACCAGTGCATGAAGGCCGTTCACACGCTTGCGACTTCTTAAGTCCGAGTGCCGTGGAACATCTTAATATCTCTTACGACGAGAGGACACACTGGCACCATCTACAGGGTAGCAGTGGAAACTTGGCGGTCCCACATATTTTCTATTTCTCTGGTGCATCATCCTTTTTTTTTCTTGGCTCGAAAAACTTTTGTCAACGTCATAAACCACCACTTCTCATAGGTATCACACACATTTGACCTCGGAAAACCTTCACTCTAGTGAAATGCAGTTCTAGGGTCATTTATAGATGGCACCAGCGTGCAAGTGTGCTCCCTCGTTCTAAGAAATTTTAAGAGGTTTCTAGGCACTCCGTTCTAAGGAGTCGCAAGTGTGGGAACGGGCCTTCAGTAGTGCCGCACTATAAAACGGCTGTTTTCACTTAAGCGTTGGTATATAGGCCGCATTTTTATACGTCGCACCTATATATTTGTACGATTGGCATGGCAAAGATTAATTGAAAAGCCAACATGTGTGTTATGATTGCAATATATGTGCAAGCGAGAGCAAGTTTCTACAATCTTGTCAACGAATTGAACGAGAAATGTAACCTTTGTGGCAAATTTTCATAGTTAAGGTTCATACTTATATGTAATAAGTTGCATCGTTGTATAAAATGCACCAATGAAAACAAATTGACTCTCACTAGGAAATACAGTAGGTGCATTTTTGTTCTGCCGGGCCCCAGTGTGCTTTACTTTCTACCATTCCTGGATGCTTCAAGTTCAACACCTTTCGTGACACTGCACTCAAGCTGCTAGGCACCTGCTGAAGCAAATGTAAAGCATAAAATGAAACCAGAACCTCCCATAAAATATTTTGAAACCAGATATTTCTGTGCAGCATGTAGTCTTCGACCAGTTCTCTGCACAGTTCCTTCAGCATTATGTCATTGAAGTAACAATACTATTTGATTATCTGAACTAAGCTCTACCATCTAAAATTCATTCACGTATGTAAATTATTTTCCTCCTAATTACGCTTAGTATGTACTTGTGTTGGTTTTTATCTTTCATATTTTGTGTGTTGATGTAATCTTGTGTTCATGTTTTTCATGCCACACAGCAGACGAGCAGAGGTCTGTGGTCATGAAAGACAGAAAATAATTGTTTTGTATTCCTTGGTAATCTTTCATTTGTGACAGAAACCTCCTTCCAGCATAGGAATGTGCTAAAACAAGTTATGAACTATGAAAAGCAAACAATCATAGTTGTTTGTAGGCTTATCATTACCCCTTTTTATACATTGTAGAGAAATAGTACTTTGTGCTTGGTAAGGTAACTACTAAATTCTGAACAAATGGGTTCTATCAAGACCATACATTTCAGTATGCATTGATTACCATTACAAACATGGCGTTTAGTCCTGTCAAACGAAATATGTCATCTTATTTGCAGCTGTTCTGCAATGCGGAATTGCCTGGCCAAAGCCGAATCCTTGTTAACTCAAGTTTTCAAGCCGCCGAAACATTTTTTTTTTTTTGTTAACATGTCGTACAGTTGTGTTTATTTTTGGTGATGTTGCCGTGGTCTTTGTTTTTTGTTTATACTTAGGGTTTTGCGTTTTCGGTTTTTATTTTTTCAAAATTCGGCGTACTTTTTTCAGTGTTTATTTTAAAATTAAATTTTCGGTTTTTTCCGGTGTATATTTATTCCAAAAGAAGTTTACCGTTTTTTCTCTGTGAATATGAAAGAAACACCATCGGACACCGGATCAGATGATCCTTGTAGCTGTGATATTTGTGATTACTCAAAGAATAACAGCACATATACATACGTGGTCGTCGCTACAACTTCCGTCGGGACAGACGGGCATAATCTTCAGCGCGCTTCATTTTCCTTCCCATTCTGACGACGTAACCGTCCGAGGTGGTAATCGTAAACAAATCCAGCGGAATGGCAAAAAAAAAAAAAAAAAATCCGTTGTGTTTATGTTTTTAACAACAGGGAAGTTTGAGAGAGCGTGTTAAGAAAGGTATTAACGGCGTTCCTCGATGTCCTCTGAAGTGCATGAAGCGAAAAACCTTATACTAGGCCACATCTGAACCTTTTTTTAGGGCCGGGAACTTGACACATTAAAGGGGCCCTGCAATCATATTTAAGCGTCTGCCTTTTTTGCGGTTTCCACGTCTCTTGGGGTTCAGGAAAGCCAGCGGGCACGGAGAGAGTAACTAAATATCAGTGCGTCATATTTTAACCGGACGACGCGGAAACCTCCTCCGCCTACGAGGGCGACCCGCGTTGCCGAAAGCGCGCGAAATGTGACGTCTTTGGTCCTGGGCTTACAACTGGTCAGAGCCGCTAAAAGCCTTTTTTTTTAGTCGAGATACAAAATATAAGTGTCGCGAACCGTTTCAATTATGTATGAAACTTGTTTTTGTTCAGTATTTTAGATCAGAAAAGAAACAAATGCAGTTTATAAAGTACGGAAACAAGAAATGACCCGTCGACATACCCGCCACCAAGTGGCGGAAAAAACGGCACATACTAGAAAGGGCTAGTGGGATGAGGCCCCGACGAATGGCGAGCGTAGAAAAATCCCAGATGTATGCGGCGGTGCTGCGTTCGTATACCGGCTCCAGGATCCGACCGGTTCCGAGCGTTCCGAAGGCCTTCGGCGCGGGCTTGGTTGGCGATTTGGCCATTTGGTGGTATGGCAGCGCGAAGTGACTCCCGTTCTGAACTGATCTTTACCCCGTGTTTGCTGTCGTTTGTGGCCAATGAAGTGTTATGCCGAATTAGTCTTTAATTGCACAGCAAATGCAATGCGAGCCGCCCTGGCAGCCCGCTTCACACAGCCTATCCAACACATGCTTTAGTGGCGCCCTCTCGAGCCGTCGACACTGAGTGCGGCAGCCGTGAACGCTCGATGAGCCCACTACCCCTCCTCTAGTTCACTGCCACTCAAGCCAGGACCTACGACGTCATGAAGGAGGTTGTTTTTTTGCTTGTTTTTGTAATTCTAATTTGCCTATAACTTTTAAAATAAAGCAAAATTTGAGAAAAGAAAAGTTTCATTAAGTTACTACGTTCAGTGCACTCAGGTTCGGTGCAAAATAAAAACCAGTAAAAAAGTCAATGCAGGGCCCCTTTAAGCCCGATCACAGGAAGGACACAGATCTCCCGCGAAGGCCAATCCAAGACCTCTTTTGTTGCATGTTGAACCTTGGAAGAGGGCAATCACGAAGATGTCACACAATGTCGAACCTTGCAAAACCCCCCCTTCTCTCCTCCCCCACCCACCTCGACGCTGCTGTAAAAAGCTGACGAGGGTAGAAAGTTGGGAAAGTTGGCGATTCATGATTAAAAAGCGTGACAGGACAACGGACACGGAAGGAGACACAGACACAGCGCTACTTACAACTTAAAAGCTGACCTTTTTCGGTTAAAACCGAATTTTAGAAAACGGATTAGACATACTTTTATCGGTTTTTATCGGTTCAAACCGAAAACGCCGAACCCTATTTATATTCTTACATAACCCAGCACACTCCTCTGTAATGCCTTTGGTTCTGAAGGTAACTGAATAAACAAACAAACGAAAGGAGAGAATGGAAGTGCCAAACAGATAAAACCTTGCATTTGTCCAGTTTTACTCTGTCCCTGTGCTTTTCTTTTTTTTAATCAGAAAACCATGCATTACCTAGGTTAAGTTCATACATTGCTCTGCAAGCTAATAATACTGCATCAATATCCTATCTCTTGCTGCGATAGCTCTCTTTCGAGAGAAGAACCACTCCCACAGCCAGGTTGTGCATAGGAGACGGCGTACCAGCCATGTCGATTGCACCACGGTCATGGTCACGACTCCAGAACATTGCCTTTCAGAGTTGAGAAAGGTTAAGGGCGCATCTTGTTTGGAAGGACTCTCGTGCCGATTCCTGCAGATTTTCGTTGTGATGGGAGGCGAGGTTCTCGGAGCTCTGGGACAACAATGGACCGCAACAGTTGCGGCTCTCCACCTTTTTTTCACGGGAATTCCATTGTACCATCACGTCTCGGATGTGGAATTTGGTCAAGGACCTAGAAAGTCTCAGCATAAAGGTGCCATTTGCCGTTATGTGGTCCCGACTAACGTCTGTTGTTTATCCTCACTGACGTCAGTTTATCGTTACTAAGATCAGTTATAGGTCAAGGCCCAGCCCTGACTAACAACTCACGTTTTAATACATCTGAATAACAACGAGGAGAAAAATGTGAGGGAGATATAAAAGGAAACAAACGAGGAAGAAGACAAGTGTATGCAAATGCACCCACTTGTTTACACAAACTAAAGACCCGAGGCAGTTCCACAACTAGCGCTCGAGAGCTATACGGCGAGCAAGTTTTCTAAAGCGAGTCTTTCGCGCATCGGAACGCGAAGAGGGGCACGCCAATCAAAGGGCGACATGGATAATGCGTATGCAAATGCACCCACTTGTTTACACAAACTAAAGACCCGAGGCGGTTCCACAACTAGCGCTCGAGAGCTATACGGCGAGCAAGTTTTCTAAAGCGAGTCTTTCGCGCATCGGAACGCGAAGAGGGGCGCGCCAATCAAAGGGCGACATGGATAATGTGTAGATAATGCACATTGACTGGGCAGTCAAGCTCGTGCCATCATTGGTTGAGATTGGGGTAAACAAACGCATGGGGGTGCATTTGAGGGGTAAACAAACACGGGAGGTGCGCGAGTAGTAGATGAAGTTGCATGCCATATATGAAGTTAAAGTCGGTCATTCTATTCCATGGGAGATGCAAGGGTCGGTGCCTCTTCCGTGACAATTTTGGCAAAGGAATTGTTCTACTTGAACCTCTGCTCCTAAAGCTAAGCAGATACCAACCTTTATTTTATTTGTAACATTTCTTTGTGTTCTACTTGTTTGCCAGTTCATTTTTGAAGCGTTTTCTTTTTTGTTCCTTTCTTTTACATAAAGTTGAATAACATTTATTTTACCCTCGTATTTATTTATAGTAATTTTTATTCCAGATTGATAGCTCTTGTTTTCCTCGTTTGCTTCCTTTTACACCTCCCCCTTACATTTTTTTTTTCTCCTCCTTATTCTTGTGCACTAAACCTCAGTTGTTAGTCAGCACCCATCCTGTCCACTTCTGCTAGTCCTCGCCACTGCCACAATTTCACTAGATCAGAATTTCAAGTTTTCACTCCTCAAAACCTAGAAAACCAACAACGGAGCGTTGCCCCTCTTTGGTGCACAATTCAAATAGGCTGGTCATCTTTACACTGCTATTGTGACATCATGCTGGTTGTCTGCATTGTGGGGGCACCTGCTAGACACTTTCAATCTTGGTAAATAGGCTGCCAACTTGCAGGACAATGGCACCATATTTAAAAAGTTGGTACATTTTTAAGCTTTTCATTTGAGTCGTCCTGCTACTAAAATACAGTCGAGCCCGGTTATATCACACCCGGGTATTTCGAATTATTGCTTATATCGAACAGTCCAAACATCCCCTTGAAAATCACATGTAATAGTATAGGAGGGCTGTCTTTTTGTATCGAACTCCCAGGGACTCCCATGGCGGAGACACTTGATATAGCGAACGAAGCACGGCGGCCCTTCATTTCTGCCGCGGTCAGATTGCGCCCGCGGAGCACATAGCTCGCGTTTCCGGGCTGGCAGACCGCCAAGGCAGCATACGTGCACGGAAATACTAAAAAAAAAAAAAAAAAAAAAAAACTGTTGTAAAGAAAGAAGAGCAACTGTAAAAAAGAAAAGTGGAGGATGGAAAAAGCAAAGGGAAGGGCAAGCGCGCGCGTAGGGAGGGTGGGAGTGCTCCTTAGCCCCAAACTAAAATAAGCAAAAAAAGTCTTCCTCAAGTCGAGTGTGTCGACAACAACGGTTGAGCAATCGCACTTTGAACGCCTTATCTTTGTTTACCTTTTTTTCCCCCGTTTTTGCTTTGCGCGTTTTAGGGGCGAAGCTCCTTAGGGGCTAGCCATGTCCGTGCGCCGTAGGCCCGGCGTCGGGTGCTCGTGCTTCTGCTCGTGAGATCACGTGCTCACGATCACGAGCACGTGAGCACATGCTCGTGTAGGGCAAAAAAAAAAATTGAAAAAAAAAAGATAAAAAAATTATGAAAAAAAAGAGTAGGGGGTTTCGAGATGCCATCCCATCTGCCTGCTTAAAAAAAGAAAAAGAAGAAAACTACACATTCTCCTACTGACATGAATGAAAAGGCTCAAAGAAAAAGAAGAAAAAAATTACACCATCTTCCCGAGGGGAACCATGGGGTGATGCGGAGCATCGTGTTGGTTCCGAGGAAAGAGTCAGTTGCGTGCTGACGTCGAGAGATGGCGCCACCGACTGCCCTAGCGTTACCCCCTACGCGAGCCTTCGTCGCGGCTCGCGGCAGAGAAACTTGGAACGCTCGCCGCTTATTTTTTTTCACACTTGAAGGAGAGGAGACTAGAGGAGGAGAGTTGCGCGTGCGTGCGTGGTGTGAGGAGAAGCGAACGCACGCGCAGTGCACGCAGCTGGTAGAGAGAGAGAGCGGAGAGAGTAACGCGCAGCTGTTGGAGAGAGGGAAGGAGGAGAGTTGCGCGTGCGTAGTTCGAGTGCCGACTACAACGCCGACGCCGCGGGACATAGACCCGAGCAAGAGATGCTCCGCATCTAAAAAAGAGTAGGGGGTTCTGAGATGCCATCCCATCTGTCTGCTTAAAAAAAGAAAAAGAAGAAAACCTCACATTCTCCTACTGACATGAATGAAAAGGCTCGGCATGCTATGGCTCGGCGTCTACGCAGACAAGCACCACCAGAGCTTCGCCCCAAGCAACATCATTCACCACGTGGAGATGCGGTCAATTTTTTCTTTTTTGCCTTTTTTTATGCTACCTGATTTTAGTGGTTTCTTTTTTGTTGCTTGCTTAACTTTATTCTATGGATCGAGCGTTTTTTGTTTGTTTTTATGCGGCTCGCTTTTTCCGTTCTTTCATTTTTTTTTTTAATTCATGTTTTGTCGCCGGTGCTGTGTGGAGGTCGCGCGCGCGTAAACGATCGCAAACACCGTCGCGTAAACGCGGAGGTGTTTGTGATCTTCACCAGCTAAGCTCTACTGTATTTAGCGACTCTTAGTGGCTCTATTTGGTAAGGTCCCATTTGTCGCAGCCTTCCGTATTAGCAGAGACGCGCGGAAATTTCAACTGGGGCTTAAGTTAACATATTTTTTGTATATCAAATTATCAATATATCGAACTATTTTACGATCCCCTTTGAATTCGATATATCCGGGTTCAACCGTATACCCTCGAAAATTCGGGCTAGCTGCGTACAGGTGCCGATTTTTGGCCGGCCTTTCTACAGTGAGCCTCAGAACTGAAATCTCTCCATACTATAAAGATCGGCGAACATGTCAAAAAGAATATTTGGCAAAATCGAGGATCCTTTTGTTGGAAGCCCAACATATGCCTCCCAATCCAAAACAATAGAAGCGGCAACCGTATGAGAATCATTTTAATTTGCCTAGCCAAGGCATGCGCAGAAGTGTCAATTATAAAAAAATACAACGTAGAACCCAACTACTGGTGACCCATGCACCAGAACCCTATAAAAAATAGTCCACGAGTAAAAATAGACTCGACGCCGGCTGTAAATGAGTGCCGCAATTCGACGGCTCCAAACGAGCGCAGACCCAACTTCACTTCAACAGCGCCACTTCGTACAGGTAAGCCGCCAGCAACTTGGTCTGCAAAGATCAAGAAATAAGTAATGTTACCACGACGACGGATAAATTTTCCATGGAACGCAACGAAAATGGTACGACGGCATCAAGAAGGGTATCCAAAAACGAATTTGAGCAGCGACATTTTGGAACGGGCAACTCTAGAGCTACCTAGTAAACTACGCTTGCGGTACCGGCACTCCGCTCCTCGACTGTCTCGTGGGCGCCGTAATTTTGGTGCTTTGTGCAGGGCGGCCGCAATTGGCGACAGTCACGATTCGAGAATCCGACTTTCTGATCTCTGGATACGGCATTGGGGAAGCTCGGGAGATGTTCTGCTTCGTCGCGGACCGTTTTAACATTTCTGGAGGATGGAAAAGAGTTTCCTGAGATTTCAGATAAAGCTTGATATAACTGGTAACCCTGTTATTAGGCACCGAGAAGGCTGAACTGTCATCACTCTGAGGCATAATGGCTCTATGTAACGCATCAAAGCCATTTGGCAGACATAGATGTTTGGGTCAAGTTGAGCATTAATTTTTCCTCCTAACCTGTCTACTGAAGACATCTTATGGTTATTAAAACTCACAATAGCAAAAAAAAAAAAAAGAAAAGAACAAAAAATGTCTTTTGTGCCATTTTCAGAATTGGGTGGGAAGCCCTATCTAAAAGATGCTCTGTACAATGTATTCCTCGCCTCAAGCCTTCCACCCCACTCTCCAACGACAACCAAACTAGTTACGATGGCTTATGAACCAATTAGACGGAGGAAAAATCCGCATTACGACAGCGTCGGATTCAGTTTGGACAAAATATTGCGCTGCTACAGTGATGGAAGCGTACAGAATGATGCGCCACACTACGACAGAGTGCATCGAAAGGTTCTAAAGTTGGTGTGCCATCCACACATTCCACACAAGCGTTATCATAAAGAGGTATGCTACGATGGTGCTTTAACATTCTAAAGAACACGCTATTACAGTTGTCTCACTGTTGTAACTTAACAAAAAACAAGTTTTTTTGGTCCAGAGTTGCATTTTAGATTTGTCTAAACATGAGAATGCGACGCCAGCGGTCGACCGGTCGTGTCCGCTTGCATCGCCTCGGCAAGAGAGGTCTCGTGTACTGACCTTCGCACACCGTACCTTCGCCAAGAAATGTTTGCGCGTCTCAAGCATCAAGTTGTTGGTGATCGTTGCCCACCTTACCGGGTTTCCCAAACCGAGTGCAATGTCGTTCCATATTGAAAATCGCAGCCGTGAGGATGCCGCCGATGTCGCGCTCACGATGCACAAAGCGGCCGCAGCCATGGTCCTGGAAGCCGCCATTTTTTAACTGTGCTCGCCTTGGTTTTAGCTAACCTCTCAGCACGAATCCTTCTTGGAGAGGCGCAAAGACTGTGTACGCACGCAATATTCGACAAATAGCATACGCTAAAATAGCGCTTGCAAAGCACAAAACGTGGTTAGCGTTCGGCGCATGCGCAATTGCGACGACGCTATTCTTTACGCACGCAAAGCTTTAGCGTGCGCTATTCTAAAACTTCCTATTGATAAGGTGTCACTGTACCAAAGTCGCCGACACGACGAAAAAGGCAAAGAGTCTCTTTTGAATGCCCAGCCTGCAGAGTGCACTCTCTGCCTTCCGCCATGCATTGGCAGAGCTTGCACGCTAGAGGCTCGCGATACGGTGAGGTATTATCGTAGGTAGCAAGCTCACACCGAAGACAGAACAACTGAAACTCCTCCCTACCCTTGTCCTCTCAGTGACTAGTATAGTGCTTAAACCATTTAACTCCACGAGAATGGGCGCTATTAGGCAGTGTTACGGGCTTCATAAAAGGCAAAACTACAATGGTGTCTTGGGTTTTGTTTTAAAATAAAGCTAGGAGAACAGGTGGGATGCTACACTCTGGCCACCATTTCACAAAACAAAGTGTCGCATTCTGACGAGTCTTCAAGGAACAGACTGCGTACCCCTTCGATGTAGTTGCGCTTGTCGATCTTCTCGTTCTGCGAGTGGGCCCCGTCGTCACTGGCCCCCATGGGCAGGAGCATCACGTTCTTGCCAGTCACCTCTTGGAGGGTCAGGGTCACCGGAATGCTCCCTCCTTCCCGCGTCATGTCAGGCTCCACACCGTACACTGAAAGCGCAACAAAGAGACACACGCGAACACATATAGGCACGTGACACCCGAGAGTAAAGTTTGTGCAAATCTGATGCTGGCACCGGATTCTTTGGTTCTGGAAGTCGTGGCGAGACCTTTGGCGTGCCGAAGGTGCAGACAACATTCCGAAACGCGTGGGTGCATCGGATGCTCCCGTCTCATCTGCGCGCCCCGCAGCGTTCGGAGGGCGTCTAGACTTCGGAGGGTCTCTTACCGTGCTTTGTGGCCGCCTTTCCGGCTAGGAAGTGGGGGTGGAAAGGGTCGCTGACCCACCAGCGACCTCCGCTTGCCATGTAACACCTGCGAGCGTCGTCGGTCGAGAAAAAGAGTAGGCTAAGTACGTGGAATTACGAAACAATACCCGCACAAAGCTAGAGTCACCGAGCACTCGTGAAGCGCTAAAAGGTCGAGGTCGACACGTCCGTCAAATTCTACGCTCATCACATTGGACACAACGAAGTTGAGAGAATAAAAATTGAGGCGCTCCTTTGATCTACCGCCCGAGCGTCCCACGCGCGAAATGTGTCGGCGATATGGACGCACGAATCTGGGAAGCGTGACAGCGTCGTGTCACGGCGTCAAGTCGTGGTGCCGTGCGTGACAGCATGCGGCCTGACGGCGCATTACGCCGTGACACGACCGCCAATGTTGCTAAAGTCAGCGAGAGGATGAAAACGGCCGGGCGTGTATTCCCTTGTGACACGCTTTAGCTGCACCTGCACGCTCAAAGCCCGCGAGATGCCAAAGCGCTACTGAAAGTAGGTACCTCGTGCTGGAGGTGGGGCAACTGAAAAAGACCTCCCTGCCAGTCTGATCTTGACAGTGACTATGTGACACCATGACTTTGCACTGTGAGTCACGTGACTTAAACCTCACTTGGTCACATGACCACGTGACCAGTAGTCGCACGTGACCACATGACCCATGGCAACCCACTTAACTTTGCAGGGTGGTAGCTCGCTAAATTTAGCCAGTAATGCCACTTCTGCGTCGCTTCCATCAATACGGTACGGCCACAGGAGTTCCAACTACCGAGACGCATTCTGCATTAAAAAAGGGTAAAGGTAAAAACCCGTTTTTAGGATCCTTCCTACAACTTCTACCGAATCTGCATTTTGGGAAGGGGGGATTGCGGCCGAGCATGTGGAGCGAGAGCTCGCGCTGCAGATCCTGGGGATCCCGCCCGTTTCAATCTGGACGAGCAATCGTTTACCACTACTGCGCAATGCACGACGAAGATTCCGGGCTAGTGGTACTACCACACACTTGCCGCCGTCTATACATGCACACAACATAATTTCTTTTTTTAAGGGGGGGGGGGGGGAACTGTGTTCAAGCAGTGGCCACTCGCCTCATGGTGTTAGGACTGTTGCGTTGCTTCCATAGCACGTGCAGGTAGTCTTTGACCACCTTCTCCACCTTCTGGGGCTCCTGGTTCGGCACTATGCGAATCGAGAACTTGCCTGTCACTTTCCGTGGGATCACGGTCTTCTCGCCAGATCCGTAAAATGCGCCTTCCACACCTGCGAGAAAGGAGGTGCAGACTGTCGAGCGATGCATGGAGCACAAGCTAATGTTAATAGTAAGTAGGGTTACATACTTTTGGGGATTCATTTTCTCCCTATTCAAAAACATTTCTCTTTTTTTTTTCTTTTTGTAACCACAGAGATGGTGTTTTTGGTTGTATTTTATTGTGTTTGACCAGAACAAAAAAATAAAAAATTGGCGTTTATAGGGGCTTACATTGAAGAAAACAGTACAAGGGCATGGGTTCCCCAATGTCTAGGGAACATGCGCACGGCCTGAATACTTGGAAAACATACCGGTACCGCCACGAGAAGGAAATAAGACGAGGAGTGAGGTTCCCGAAGGGAAAAACCGTCCACAGACAGTTGGGTACAAAGGGACTGTATTCCCGATCAACCAAAAATAAAGCTGCAAACAAAGATTTCTTCCCACGAAGTTCAAGTTTCTCTCGTTCAAGCACAACTGCAATTCGGGGTTTTTCAGTTTTTCCCTTTATTTTGATGAAACTGGCTTCGGGGTTACTTTCCGGAGTAATCAGTACTCTGAGCCAATGAGTAAGCTACGCTCCAAAGTAACCACACTTGAGTCACGTTGCTAGCTCTTTACCTGAAATCAAAAGGAGCACCTTTTACTTCCAAAAGTTAGAACGGTCCGCGACGGAGAAAAACGATGTCGCCCGAGCTTTGGAACACCATATCTAAATTTCAGGAAATCCCATTTGCCCACAATTAAGCCCGCCCTAGACTAGGTAGATTGTCGACACGATGTACAGGTCGTCACTTGTATGTGAAGAACTTCGGACTGCTGGACGCCGCTCTCGCATTCATGGTGGAACATCGCAAATAAATTAGTGTTTTGCAAATACTTGGTAGTTTCAAAAATTATGCTGTTCGATATTCGCTTCGAGATGAATTGTAATATTCATATTTTTCGAAGTGTTAATCAAGGCACCGCACTGCACTGCACCAATGCAGTGCGGTGAAGCGATACCCACAAAGCCAGTTTCAGCGGGTGTGGCTTCTCCGCGGTGCACTAGTGCTAAGTAAGAAGGATGCTCAATGGGGATAACCCGCCGCAATCAACGCTTAGAGAAATATGAATAATGCAGCCACGTGCTTGGGAGGAAAGCTCATTTCCAAAGCAGGAGAGAGCACGGAAACTTCGTGAAAAATTATTATCTACATTGCAGTAAAATTTTAAAAATTATACTGGCACACACAAGTATATGCTGACCAGGGTTGTCCCGACAACCTGTGCTAATCGTGCGCGCTTGAAGAAAAGATAATTGCATATAGCAAAAATGTTTATACATCCCCTTGATTAGGTAGTATAGCTGGGCACTTCTGTAGGATTAACTTTTATGTCAAATGCATAGTTTATTTGCCATCCCAATGTAGGCATTGACCTTTCCGGAGGAACTCTCCGGAGACTGCCACGCCGCCTTCGACGCCCACGCCGCCTGTACCCATTTTTGTTTTGGGCACAAGTTCACCCATATTAAACGCTTAGTTTTATACTCTATGAAACATCTCTCTGCCTGTCATTCGTGACAATATGCGGCCAAAACCTCTGTTCACTTTGAATTTGAAGTCCACCATTCGCACCAGTGTTGCGGAGTTGCCAATCCGGAGTTGGAATGATTCCGGAATCATTCCGCATTTTCGCGACCCCGGAATGGAATGGGAATGGAATGGCGGCAACGTTGAGGGGAATGGAATGGGAATGGAATTAGATGCCTTTTGCCTGGAATGGAATGGGAATGGAACCTTTTTCTTCCGTTTTTTTTCTTTTTTTTTGTGTGTGTTTACGTTCAGTTAAATCGAGTCAGTCAGCGAGTCAGTTGCTCAGAAATAAAATGAGCGGGAAACTGCTTGCCCGGGTGGAGCCCTAACAGACTTATACGCAAAAAAAGTGCAATACAAAAAACAAGCACCAAAGCAAAGAGCAGAGGGGGGGAAGCGGAGCGGTGGCGCCTTTCACGGACACGCAGGCGAGACGGGCTTCACTGGCGTAACAAGAAACCAAGCACCAAGCAAAAGAAACAAAGGGAGCGGCTTGCATGGCTCCTCATATTCCTTAGTGTCTCGATTTTTTTTTTTTTTTTCGACGGCAAGGAGAATTTACGCGCGCAGGTTGAGATCTGGTAGGCGACTCATAGCTCGCAGACTCGTTGACTCGCGCGCCGCCGAAAGATGATCAGTTATTGTTTTCTTATAGTTCCAGGAGCGTTGTTTAGCAGGCGGCCAATCCTGCTGCCTTCCACGTTCATTCACGCGCCGCACTCCTTTGAAGTGTGAACTGTGGGTTTGTTTCGGCATTAAAAGAAAGCGAGATTCACTTCTCTCTTTTCCTCTTGCGCTTTGCTCCGACGCTCGTTTCTTTTATACTGGATTTTTTCGTATAAGTTTGCCTTTTACTTGGTCTTTGTTCCGATGCTTCTTTTCTGCGTTATATGTTTTACATTCAAGCGGGTTTGGGGCATAGCCTCCTCTATACTCATATGGCAGTATAGAGGAGGCTATGGTTAGGGTCGCAAGCAAGCTAGCGGATTCCCGCTCATTTCCTTTGACTTTAGTCTCTGCATACTTTGTTTCACCTTGCGATGGACCGCTGCGGACACTACGAGTCACCCCAGGCGATCCAGCACCGTAAGCGGGGCTACACGCACGGCGCGTTGCTGCGTTCCAGGGTCACGCGACACTCGGAAGGCACTGGGTTGGTTTCGATGGCTCTCGTGCTGTCTGTTGCAGTCCATCGTAAAGGGGTATTCACACGAGGGAGAAATCCCGGGGATCTCTCCACGGCACGCCCATCCCGCGATAAAAACGTCAGGCTTTGCGAAGTTCAAAAGCCTCGCGTTTTCGTCTCGTGATGCGCGCGCGCCGGGGAGAAATCGCCGGGATTTCTCTCCCGTGTGAATACCCCTTAAAGGGGTCATGAAACGATTTTCCTACTTCTTCCTCTTTAGCTTTAATCCTCAACTCAAACGCGAATTGTGAAATCACGTCGTCGTGATATCCTTCGCCACCGGTGCGATGACTCCTAGCTTCCACCGTGCTTTTTATGCACACCCTCGAACTTGTCATTCCCTAGTGACGATAAGTTTCGTCAGGGCACTCATTGGTCACGAACGCGAATCCAGATATTCGTCGACGGTTTGTTTGTTGACGAGCGCATACGTCCGAGTGACGCAGTTCTCGTGTCCAATGCGTGAGCTGGGCTCGGTTGAAGTCAGGTTGGCACCGCTGACGCGCTATGGGAACCGCGGATGTATCACAGTGAAAAGGCGGAGAGCTTTCGAAGGAAAGAAGGTACAAAATAGTCCGCTATGTTTTCAAATGTTCGTACTGAAAAGCTGGCTTTTGACTTTCTACCCTCTTCCTTTTGGCCAACTAAACGATATGCGATTAGTGAAGTCCCAATTTAAAATCATTTATCCCAGCCCAAAATTCGTTTCATGGCCCCTTTAAGGTGAATTAGACTATCGTCACCGCTCTCGTCACGTGACCGAACTGATTAGACCTGCAGGAAGACAGTTCCGCGCCAGACGAAGCACGACCGTTGCTGTGAGGGCCACTGAGAAGGAGAGCTGGTTACTAGCTGCTACTGAGGTTTTGGCTTCCGCGCGCTTTGTAACCTTGCATGAGAGTAATTGCTTTGTATTGGCTCATGTCCAAATAATTAGCGAGATGATTAACAAATGACAGGTAATAAATCGATAACGTCAGCATAAGGAACGAACCACATTGAACAAGCGTATATTTGAGCCCAGCAGACGTTCTATCGATCGCCTGGAAAACACATAAAGAATTGAATTGAATATGATAAGAAATATCGAGATTCGTAAAACAAGTGTGAACCTATGCGTTTTAAAACAGGTTTCGTGACATGGTCTATACGGTCCCTCGTTCTGTGCCGTAGAGGTTGCACTTTGTCAGAGGATGTGTTCTTGCCTCTGTGCATGGAGTCGCTTCCAGCAGCGTACTCGCCGTGTTGCTGTGCATGTATTTGAAGAATACAGTAATATAGATTATTTCTACGCCACGCACGAAGTGGATATCTTTATGGTCTTATCACACAAACACGCTGGCCGCGTTATGTCCTAAAAATCAAATGCAAAAAAGTTTGCAAAAAAAAAATGAGTGGATTTAAGTATTGCTGTTTGTTGCGAGCCACGTGGTCGCGAGACCGATGTCTTAAACAAGCATCGACATATCAAGGGGTCTTTCTCGATGTTTGCAGTACAATGTAAACAAACACTTTGTGCCACCAGCGCTCCGCTTAGTAAAATCAGTGCATTTTTGTGGCATTCAGCTTTTTTTTTTTTTTTGCAATTTTCTATGCGTTTGATAATGTCAGCTTAATGCTGCTTATGCCGGCAACACAATGCTGCTGTAAAGTGCCAATTTTTACGTTTAGGAATTGAAGGAATGGAATGGAACGATTCAGCCATTCCAGGAGTGGGAATGGGTCCAGTGTACCCATTCCTAGGAGTTGAAAGGAATTGAATTATCGAAAACCCTAATTCCCAGAAAATGGAATTGGAATGGAATGGGGGTGCCCATTCCGCAACACTGATTCGCACATGCCTACAAATAATTACATCTACTAGTCACCGTGCATTCCCCCGTAGCGAAGTGCTTCTCGCGCATCCAATCGTGGTCCCACGGTACTTGGAACGTGAATAGGCATCCTTTTCACGGACGTTCCAAGAACATTGACAAGTACACTTTTCACGGCACCTATCCACGCTCTTGAAACGATTGAGCAGGCAGAAAGCATGTGCACGGTAAAAAGAACTGAAGCTGTTCTTTTCTGATAAGCCGACAAAAAAATGTGCTGCAAATAAAACTTGGGTGCTTATTTGCTACGAGACATGGTTGGTCACCATGGATGCATAAAGATGGACGCCATCTCACCGTGAAGAGACAAAGAAGGGAACCTCCAGCGGTGCATCAAGATGTCCTCCTTGGTCTCGTGGAGCAGACAAGTTGCACCAATATCACTGCAATACTCTTTCTGCAAGCAGAATTGAGAAATGAACTGAACAGAGGCATAGTCAAAATATATACATTCTAATGTTAAAATAGCGATGAAATCGAAATAGTCAGGAGTCTGTTTAGTATAACGTATTGCACAGAAAAAAGGCTTGCGACGTTCTGGTCCTGGGCCGGGTGCCCATTTAGGAAAATGATGAACGTTCGGTTTAAATTGATTATTCGTGTAGTTAATTTGACTAATATTGAGTTTAAGGGCATGGTTCCACTTAGAAACTTGCTGGGCGTCATCGAAAACCTATATGTCAACCTTATTTAGACAGGTATAAAGCACAAGCAGGCTTTTATAACGTTTGAAAAAAATTTTTTTTCCGCATTCTTTGGTTTTGTTTTTTTATCCAAGCGCATCTTGGCGGCCGCAGTCCTGGCCGAAGCGCGGAGCTTCGGCAGTTGCTTCGGCTGCCTTGACCTCGCCTGCCTCCCCTCTTTCATAGGAAAGGAAGCGGTACGGGCGGCCGGAAAGGAACACCTTGCTGTTGAACGACCAGCTCATTGCAAGATTGAGCTTTTCTCTATTGGCTACGCACTTTGGCCGTGGGAGGGCAGGACTGCGGCTGCCAAGATGCGCTTGGATAAACGAATGAAATCAGCCTGCATAAAAATAAAGGAGGGTTTTTCCAAATGTCATAAAATGCCGGCCGTGCTTTATACCTGTCGAAATAAGGTTGACATACAGGTTTTCGATGATACCCAGCAAGTTTCTAAGTGAAACCATGCCCTTAAAGTCAATATTAGAAAAACTACACAAATAATTAATTTAATTATACCAAACTTTAATAATTTTTCTAAATGGGCCCCTGGCCCAGGACCAGAACGTCGCAAGCCCTTTTTCTGTGAGAGACATAATTTTGGCAGGAACGATTTTTTCCGCGTTTTGCTAAACACCCTGTATAATGTTTTATCCGCTACAAAATTCTCGTAATACAGCATCTTTCTATCACTGCTAACTACTAAATCGTGAATTGCACGAGGCATGGAAGCAAAACAATTTTTCGCAGGAGCAGTGTCTCAATAACATAACATACTTCATTCGGACAATTGTTTACCAGAGTAAAAAAATTACTATCGAAGATGCAAATTGCAATGCATTTCTACCATTTCCCCATAAAAAAAATCCCAACACCACCAGAGATTGTTTTTCGGCGGCTTTGTCCCATTTATTCCATTCGATCAGTATAGTTAATTCATTCGCACATTTTCTTTGGAGGCCGCGCAAGATGCTGAAATTGTCCTCTGTTACACTACACTGAAAAGCTAACCCATAGTGGTACAGCAACATGCATGTATAGAAAACATAAAATTAAACTTAAAAAATCGCCTCTATGTCCCCAGAGAAAACTCTGAAACGACACTTCCAGAAACGATCACTGCCGCCGACTGACCATATCGAAGTCAATCTCCTTGTACAGCTGACGTTCCTTGTCCGTGACGGGTGCAACGTCGTCCATGATTCCGGGAATGAGAATCTTTCCACTCTTGTCGGCCAGTTGACCCATAATGTAAACCAGGTCGGCCATGCATTCGTGTCTGCAACACCAACGAAGAAAAGAAGAGCTACATACCCCAGCGGGCACAAAGGTTTGAGCTGGTGCCACAAAAGTGGCAAGGATACACAAGACAAACTACAGTCACGGGACAGAATTAGAATGGCAGGGGTCCGTTCTTGGCCAAGGTGAGCTAGATCGTGCTTGGCAGCTGACTGGATGTGGCACCACAGCTTGCGTGTAATCAAGCAATGAAACATTTTTGACCCATTCGCGAGTCTGCAATTGGGCAGACATTTGGTGAGAATGTCTCATCTACGCACAAAGAGCGAGAAAGGTCTCACGGGCTCTGATGTGCTTGTCCTTAGTACTCCGTCCACCGGTCGATGTTGGCTCATGTACGGCAGCGGAACAACTTTAGGCTCGCAACGCAACGTGGCGGACAATCACAATTTCAGCCCGCAGCCAACCCCACTTCGCCGTGGCATTCGGTTTGTAGCGGACGATCACCTTTTTTTTATCCATCTGTTAGCAGACGATATATGGCGTTTCCTCGTTTTATTTCTGTCTGCGACCGACGTTTCGTAGCAGACAAACTGTCTACGAACACCATCCCCGCTGGCAAATTGGATCTCGCTCTCGCAGTGACCAAAATTGGACCCCAGGGAGGTATTTCAGCTGTCTCATCTCCAGCGCAAGCTTCCCATCTTCGATAGTGCTTAGACATCTCGTGAGGCTCAAGTGTGCCCGAGCAGCGAAAGCACAATGAAAGACAGCAAGCGCCAGGCTTTGAACGATATGTCCCGCTGTTCTCGTCCCGACAGAGATAATAGAGCACCATCCAGGAACACAGAACGTGACAGTTTTTAGTGTCTTCGAGACTGGACCTGCAGCGAAACACGACTTACACCGAGCCGCCGAAGACGCCGGAATGGAGATCCTTGCTGGCACATTCAATCTCCACGCCGAAGTAGCACAGGCCTCTGTTGAAGAGACGACGAGACACCTTGTCCAAAATGCTGCTAAAACACCAGCTAAGAACTGCTCACAATGACTGTGCCATTACACAAAACGGGTCTGTTGATCGTACCCTCAGTGCCTCGTCAATAGGTGTGATAACCCCCCTAGATAACAAGCCTCATACTGACAAATCGCAAAGTTGTCAAAGAGCCGGAGCTTCGCTAAGCCTCTTCGAGGACCAAGACCCCATACTTTGCTTCGCCTTACAAAAAACCGCAGTGGACGCTACTGAGCCATCAAAGCCGATTGGATGCCTCAAAGGTGTCAATGACCTACAGGAGGGGCACAGTGATGCGCGCTGTGTACGTTCACGCAATACGTTCGCAGCACTAGACTGGCCGAGGCGGCCCGTAGCGTTCGCCGCAGTTCGGTGCGATGTGAAACGCAGTGTGTCACTTCTGACTTTTCGGCATACCTACAGATTGACACGTAACTGGTTCAATGCCTGCTCCCACCAAAAAGGCAGAAAGTCATTTTGCGAGCATATTCTGCAAACAGGCTAGACTTCTTGCTTGTACCCGCACACACATGGACGTCTGCCTGTAGACGATAAACTTTGGCATTTGTGAACGGTGCCATGTTCATAGTGTTCAGAACTTGCTACTTTTACGCCCTTTATCTTCTCCTTCCACTCTTCTTTAGAGCTCTCGTTTAATCTCACCGTACCCTTTCCCCAGCACCGAGTAGCCAACCGGGACAATTCCTCGGGTTAACCTCTTTGACAGGCGGGACAATCCCCACCTGAGTCCGTAGGTGAGGCATGGCTTGTCTTTGCCCAGCCAGTAGTTGTCGGAGATGCAGACGTAGTCGACATCCTCGAAGAACTCTCCGCCCTTCATGCTGAACAAGAGCTCGTCCAGGCCAACTGAACCGGATTCCTCCATGCCCTCAAAGACAAACTGAAACGGTGCAGAAAGGACACGGCAAAGCTCGGCAATCTGGTTCTAGTCTGGACTTGAACGTCTCTTGAATGTACGCCGACATGCCAGAAAATCGTTGAGGTTGGTTTTGGCGCCAGGGGCACCACTCGGTCGGTGTCCCTGGCACCAACCGAGTGGTGACAAGACAAGTTACGGAACAAATACGCACAAGCTGCCCTTTAATGCAACTATGTGCAAATACGAAAGCGCGAGGCAGAGGCAAAAAAAGAAGACAAACACAACGTCTCGAACGCAGCTACTAAATTTTATCCACCACACTTCCCCCCCCCATTTCCACCCTAGCACCCTCTCACCAATTTGCACACGGTCCACATCGTCCGCTAGAGTTCAATCGGCCGACCTCCGTTCCCAGGTAATCTTTTCACCTCCGACAAAATCCTTTAGGACAAGAACCGCAAAACTTAGTAGCCGTGTACGAGACGCTGCGCTTGTCCTCCTCTTCTGCCTCCGTTTTGAGTTTTAGTACGCTTATCAACAACCAGCTGCATGCCTGTAGTTAAGGGGAAGCTCCTTCCACCTCTCTCCACTGCAGCGGAGTGAACGCTGGAGCCTCCTTCCAGCGTTCGCTCTGTAAACGGGTGGGAGGAGCTTCCCCTGAACTCATACCTGTCACCAACTATAGTAATGTCTTCAACGTAACCAATGACATACCTTGAGGTTCACCGGGAGCTCCACCTTGGCCTCCTTGTAAGACTGGATGGCGTGGAGCCAGCCAAGCACTGGGCCCTTGTCGTCCGAAGAGCCTCTGCCGTAAAGCTTCTTGTCCTTCTCCACCAGTTCGAAGGGCTCCGTATCCCAGCCATCGTCCTGCCGCGAAACGTGCGCGCCTTCGAGTCTCGAAAACTTCCAAGCTGCCAACGCTTGTTTGGTTACACGAAACTGCGGCTCACATACGTGAGCCACAGCAGGTGCTGTTACGTACAAGCGGAAATTTTTAAGGCGAAATGTGGCATAAATAACAGATGCCGGTGGCAAAACTAGCTGCATCAACAAAGCCAACAAGTAACCAAAGGGTTACAGTTTCTGAAGAGAAAACAAAAGGCCACGTGCTTATCGGATCGCGTTGCTTTTAGCCCTTGTACAATTGAGTTTAGGTGACTATAATCTAGCAGCCTAGAACATGAGGTCCAACTGTACCCAAGAGATATACAGTTTGTGCTCTCACATGAGTCTGGAACATGTAGAAAACCACGGAGATGATTTTAAACATCATAAACATTTTGACTTTGCTCGAGGATTCTTGCAGGTATTAGGAGTTATCCTCGCATAATGTGCAGCTGTCTTGTTCGACAAAAGCAGCTGAAAACATCACGGGCGAAAGCTGCGCACAGCTGAAACCAAATGGTGGAGTGTTTTGTGAGGACAGCCCTCTAAGGAAGAAAAAGGCAAATATGTAAAATGCACAAATAAACATACTTTCAGAATGTCAAGTATCTCATGAGCAATCTATTGACATGGCCACTGCATTTTGCATTCAGCTGAAAGATAATTCTATGGATGCTGCTACTATTACTCATAAAAGCAAAGAAATGGAGGCAATAAAGATCTCTCAAGTATTCTGTCTTACCAGACCAATCTTTTTTCTCTCTATGCTACATTTCCCTTTAATGCGATCGTAGCAGAAGCTACAAGAGCAAGCTTCGGGCTTTTGGCATCTCCGCCAAGCATGCACGCTCGTGCAGTGCAATCACTGTTCAAGGCAACATGCTAGCGTTTATAGCTTCAGCTTTGCTCGCACATAAAGCAAAACAGACGACCCCTGTAGTGCCCACACGTCTGGCAGCGTTACGACCAACACATTTTTCCTCTCCACAAGTGTATAAATTGCTTTTATGTATGTGAAGGCTATGAACAGTCACGACTGCTATGGTCCGAAAGCATCCACGCTAGTCTCCAAGTTCCATTCGTTCGTGATGTATCTCGGCAAAATGGAACTAGGCAAGAATTTATTTTACAACAAAGCTGTTTACGGTTAGGGTTCCGTAGATTTTTCGTGTAGGTCAACAAAAACTTTGAGAGGGCTCGCACCACCCCCTCTTTGTCGTCGTTCCAAGCGCTTGCATGCCTAGTTTCCTTTCCTTCTGCCGAGTGGCAGTCCTGTTGCCCATCTAGTTTCCTCCAGCTCCTCGGGGCAGCGATGGTCCTCGACATGAGTGTGCATACCTTTCGTCACGATGACCGCTGATCAAGACAATAAATCTGTTCACACCTTTCGTCGCGATGACCGTTGATCAAGATAATAAATGTGTTCGTACCTTTGTTCAAAATTCTGTGTCACGTCTGCGTCCTATGCTAAACAGCTTCGCTGGTCATTACCTTCACAGAGTGGAATGGCTCATGATTTTTAATGCAAAAGCATTAACTGTTCCATGGAGTGAGCCGACATCATCAGTTTGAAGCGCGCCAAACGGCACCTTAAATCCCTTCTCCAAGTGAAGCCAGCTCCCAGCTATGAAACCATGCGAAAAGCCTAGACAACGGCACCTAGTTTCCCCGATCCCAAAGGAGCGGAGTAAAGCTAATGAATTTCGGATTCAATCCCATTGGCTCGCGCGCGTCGACGAGGCTTCCACTGGCCGCTGAGCGTCATTTTCAACGACTGCCACCCCATGGCGCTGCGTGTCCGCGAAGCAGCGGCTCCACGCCCAAGGTCACCGCGCACGCTCAACCGTCGACGCAAGTACGAAGCAGATGACAGAAGGGAGCGGAGGAGCGGTGTGCATGCTTTCAAAGTCACAACTCATAAGAAGTGCTAAGGCGTACCTCCAGCCTTTTTATGTATGCACTATAAACTATTTATATCAACAAATATTCGCTCGTGTCGTTTCCGAAACATACCTTCAGTGCCGGCTGGACGTCGAGGTGGCCGTAGACACATATAGTCTTCTTCTTCGGGTCGCTGCCGAGCCGGCCAATCAGAACGGGCGGCAGCGCGAGGGTGGTCCCGTCGTGCAACGTTTGCATCCCCAGGTCCTTCAGCTCACAGGTGGCTCCCTCCTTTTCCAGCTTCTGCAGAGAGGCCACAAAACAACGCCCGTGTCAAATATGATGTCACGAAATCGTGGGCAAGAGACGACCCACCTTGCAACGGGTAAGGGGAACATCAAGGACGTTGTGCACAGAGTAGGAAGTTGTCACCAGTTACTCGTGCTACTTTTCTGACTGCCACAATTGTCAAGGGCACGGAAAGTAAAAATAGGGGTTGGGCGAATCTAAACTTAACAGTAGACTTTTCCTGGACGTGCCTCGTGCTGCTCAAAAACACTCTTGGCAAAGTGTTCTTGAGCCATTTAGGTTCAACAAAGATGTCACTTCATGAGGCGAGATGAGGACCTTGGTCCAACTTACCTCTTTCATCCACTGGATCATCCGAACCACCTCTCCCCGGACCTCCGGCCAGCCAGAAACGCTCTTAATGGCTACAGCTTCGCGGAGGACCTCAATCATCTTGCCCTGGTTCTTGTCAACCACGCTGCAAACCGCAGGACACGCACATTGTAAAACATTGAACACAAGCCTATAGTCCCCATTTTTCATAAATTGTGCAATCTTATACTATAATGTACACTATGTTTTGAACTACAATATGCAATACCTGACATCTTGAAATTGCTTTTCACTCAAAATAAGCCTCAGTATCGTAGAATACCACGCATCCGCCCATTCCACATTAAAAGCCCATTACCAAATTTGTAAGATTGAGAAAATACGCACAATACATTTATATGTAAAACTGATGACCGGACCAGCGCCCATCCCCCATTTTTTTGTGAATATCTCCAAAGTTTGAGTGGGCGCTTGCCCGGTATTTTACGGCACATATTATAATAATTGTTGTTGTTGTTATCGTTTTTATTTGGGGGGAGGGGGGGGGGGGGGCGGACGGGGGTATCAAAGTATATTGTGTGATACGAATGCAAACCAGACTCTTAAAAATAGTCTTGGTTCAGTGTCCCTAGGAGTATAGTCGAGCCTAGTTACCATTAACCGCCCATACCACACTCAGGATTTCAAATTATTGTTTATATCAAACAGTCCAAACATCTCTTTGAAAATCACATGTAATACTATAGGAGCGTTGCCTTTTTGTATCGAACTCCCATGGGGGGACACTCGATATAGCAAAGGAAGCCCGGCCGCCCGTTACTTTTCCCGCGATACGATTGCACCGGTGGCGAGCACATGGTTGCGGGGGTGGCAGACGCCAAGCTAGCATACACGCGGTAAAAAACAACGATGAACCGTAAAAGAAAACAAGTGGAGGATGGCAAAAACAAAAAAAAGGGTACGCGCGCGCGTGAGGAGAGCAGGGAGTGTTTTCTGTCGAAACAGTAGCCTGCGCCCTTTCCCTGAACACTGATGATGCTGTGTACTCTCTAGACCCAAAATAAAATGAGCCAAAAAAAAAAAAAAAAAAGTCTTCGGCAAGTCGAGTGTGTCGACAACGGTTGTACAATCACACTTCGACCCCTTACATATATATTTTTTTGCCTTTCTTTTGCTGTTTGATTTTAGTTAGCTTTCTTTTTTGTAGCTTGCTTAGCTTTTTACAGCGCAGCGGTTAAGGGCTAGTCCTCCCCGGATCCTGTACCCAGCAAACAAATGAAGACACCGAACTCTGGACATCTACCGCCATCTATGAGCGACGGCGGTAAGCCACGTATCTGGTTGCCTCCGTCGCTCATAGATGGCGGCAGCCTTTCCACTCTGGCTTGCCGACCTGCGGCCGGCCATTACTTTCCATAGTACAGCTCCGCTGGTCTTCCTTCTTCACCAGAGTGGAAAGGCTGAAAGTTTTTTATTCTTTTTTATGTGCCTCGCTTTTCAGTTTTTCATTCATTTTTTTTATTATTTTCGTGTTTTGTTGTTTATGCTGTGTGGAGGTCCTGGCCAGGAATGCGTGTAATCACGGCGGTGTTTGCGGTCTTTGCTAACTACGCTCTACTGTATTTAGCGGCTCTTGGATGCTCTATTTGGTAAGCTCCCGTTTGTCGCGACCTTCAGTATTGGCACAGGAAATTTCAGCTCGAGCTTAATTAAAGGGCAACTCCGCTCAATTCCCAAGATTTCGGGATAATGAGTGATTTCGAATTAAAAAGCCCCAGTAAAATACACTACCTCGTTTACTTCGCGAAAAATGGGATATATATTTTTAAATCGAATTTTAAACGCGAGCGGAAATCGAAACCGAAACTTCGGTTCCTTCCGGCAACATTGGCCTCGGGTCGCCAAATACATGGCCATCACGTGGTACGAGATGTCACGTGATCCTCGGCCCAACAACGGGCGGCGGGATTGGGGCGGGCGTGTGGCAGGCGCGAGTGTCGCCTGCACGACACTCTTCGCCCCGTTTTGGTGTCTACGACATTCGACGACGTCTGCACAACTGCGGCATAAGTCTGCGCACGTGGTGTCTGTAGTGTGGACGAAACTCCGAGAGGCAATAATGACAAACGGTGAGATGACGACGGTGGTTGTGACGCGGAAGACGGCGGTAACGGCGAGATCGTGTTGGGCGGCCGGACTCCCAAGAAACGCGCTGCGCAGGCGCATTGCGCCAATCACGTGGACACCGCTGAGCGCCGAGGGGAAAGGTTGCTGACGTGACCCGCCACGCTTGCCCGGAGAAGTAAAAACAAGCGAAAGGGGGCCATGAAGATGACATTTAGCTCAATGTTGGCTCCGCCCACGCCGTAGCCTTGACTGCGCTGTTGGTTGCGCCTGAATTCGCCCGCTCGAGTCAGCCGATTTCGGCAACTTGGCGAGTTGCAAAGTTTGCCGGAACATTTAAGAAACATTTAGACAGAACTGCGTCGTAATATTTGACGTGTGGTCTTCCTAGGCGATACTGAAGAGGACGGCATTGTTTTTTCAAAACCAAAAATGAAGCGGAGTTGCCCTTTAACATATTTTTGTATATCAAATTATTGATATATACTAACTATTTTACGATCCCCTTTGAATGCAATACATCCGGGTTTGACTGTAATTCCAAAACATGTTCCTATTTCAGGTTGACGTGCTCAAATAAAAGAATATTTTGGAAATGAAACGAGCTCAAAATATGTCTCACCACAGAAGTATTTTTTTTAAACAAAAGTTTTTTACAAAATTGCACTCCTAGCTCAGAATACATCTTGTGACAGCGCAGAGTAAAACTATATGCAAAAAGCAATGCTAAGTTTGTTGATGGAAATACCTGAATATTCTTGAAAGCTCATCCGGTTTCTGGGAGGGGGCCATGTTGCTTGGTTTGCTGAAAGCCACAAAATTGTTAAAAACAAGTCCCGTACCAAAAGTGCCGGTCAAATCACTCTTACGCACACACGTGGCAATGAAGTTAACAGTATGCGGCTAAACACAATCAAACATTACTGGAATAGATGTCTGATACTTTCCCTTGGCTCAGCTTGCGACAGATTTTCAATTGTGTCATTAGTACTAGGGCTCTGTGCCAATTAAGAATTTAAAGTGACTAATTGGTAACCTTTAGTTTATTAATCGGTTTAATGTAGATACTGGTAGAATTGTTAATGCATCCTGAACATGAGAATAGTTTGGAGAACATAATTTTTGGGAATCATAATGCTTTAGCGATGCAGGCACAGTATGTGTTAACAAAGCCATTTTCTTTCACTTATTGATTTACTGGAGAATAAAAATAGCAAAGGCCAAGTGCTGGTAGTAGAAGTGAGGACAGCAGGGCATAAGAGGAAATGAATCAACTTTTTACTGACGTCAAGTTGTCAGCTACTAAGTACTATTTAAGTAACTGAAAATGTGTGAGATATGTCTTTTATAATGAAAAATATTTATTTAACTCAAACATGAGACAGCAACTAAAAAAGACCTTGCGGGGTTATTTATCATCTCCATAAACGTTGACAGCAGCAACATGAAAGATGGAACACGACACCAATAACATTCTCCAGCAGGAAGCCAAGCAGCTGCTTAGTACAGCTTTTAGAGAAGTTCATTCACATTCTTTGGGTACAGGTAGTCAGGGAGAACTTGTGACCGATTCATCAGTGACGAGTTTAGCTGGCAATTAATGCACTAATCAATAGGTTAATTCATCGATTTCACAGCCCCAGTATTTACAATGATTCTGAAACTTTGAATTCCTTTTAAGCTGGTGCTATTGCTGTCCACTGTGTGAAGATTGTTTTATTTAATACTTGAGAGATGCATGTTTAAAGCGTGTGTTTCACTTCAGCACACATATGACATTGCACAAACATAAAACAAAATTGAAGAAAAAATAATTACTGTAATATCTTGAGATACCCCACACCTGAAAGATAGCCCACCCCTATTATTGGCACGATTGGATATTTTTTTCAGAAGCACCGAAGGATAGATTACTTCCAGTAATTGCAGGTCCCTGACCAATGGTGACCTCGGCAAAATTGCTGGAATCTAACAACAGCGGGAGATAAGCAAACATTGCTGACTGGGAAGGAGAGTCATCCTTGGTTCATCGCCCCTTCCTGCGATCGCAAGTTTTGAGGGTCACAAAATCTAAAACTAGCATTTTTTCCACTTTCTTTTGTGGCACACCGAAAGTTAGCCCACTCCTCATTGCAATCAGATTTGTTATCGATTTTAGATGGGCTATCTCTCGGTTTATTATGGTAGTTAGATTACTTTTTCACATGTTGAAAATGGAAACTAAAAACGAAGCAAAACGAAACTGCTGCTACGAGGTCTCTTTAAAAGCCAGAGGACAGATTAGCAGGTTGCAAAGCCACAAAAATGTAAGGTAAAAAAAAAAAAAAGAGGAGTTGGCTTTCATTACATTCTGACAATGCCCCCTTCAAAGTAAGCAGACAGTTCTAGTATTCTACCGATTGTTCTAGCAGACAAAAGAGGCTAATATCAGATACCCAGATAAAACTGAAAAGGCTGTGGTTAAAGATATACGAGGCCACAGGGGCTTATCTACTAGAATCCCTAGTGATTTTTCAGATATAGAGAATCAGCTTTTATTACATTTTGCAGGGTCACTTCCCCACAAAATGTGTGGAGTAAACTTTTACCCATTGTTCTGCTAGCAGGCAATACAGGTTCATCGCAGTTACTCGGCTCAGTTTGCGTTATTTCCGTAAGTGAATCGAAGAAATTTACATGTTAGTGTGTGCTTTACTGTGGAAAAATTAAACATTGATTTGAAGCTTTCTACATACATTACTTCATTACTTTAAACCGGTACATGCATTTGACATTGCAAGCCCAGGCACATAGCCAGGATTTTGCTTCGGGCAGGTGGGGGTGCCCATGACAAAATGCTGTATGAGGAGGGGGGAGAGGAAGCCCCAGCAGAATGATTTCTTTTTTTTTTTAGGGGGGGGGGGGGGCCCCCCCCCCCCCCCTTTTTTTTCTGGATATGTGCCGAGAATGGAAAAGTTCGGGAGGAGTTCTGTATGATACTAGCTTTTTTGTGCGCTAATAAAAAATGCATTTGGCACAAAGAACTGTGCATGAGTATTTTACTTGTGAATTATGCACCGAATGCAGACTGGCCTAGGAGTGGGTTATGTGCTGGGTGGACCCTTGTAAGAAAATTTTTTTAAAGGCCAAGTTTGACATTATGGGTTTGGGGTGCAGGCCATATATAGTCAAGAAAATATGATACTTGGCTGAAATGTTAGATCAAAGTGAAGCTGCAGGGAAATAACATCCAGCAACTATTTCTAATTTCCTTTCTTAATGCTCACAAAGCCTCAACTAGTGGACAAACAACTTCTACAAATAATCCTTTTCTTTCTTCAATAATCTCCAAACAGCCCAGACACCACACCCCTCAGTACCTCCCCTTCTGAAGTGGCTGCCCGGTATCTTGGATAGAAGCAGTTGCTGGAATTCGCTTCACTCAAGGGCAGACTTTGCACACGTCCCCTTAAAATCCTCCCCGAGCAACATGTTGCAGATAGCGAGTGCAAACTTGGCACCTTGACAGCGTGCATGCAGTTAAACAGGACGCCCAGGCAGAGTAATGCAGCTGTAAAACCTTCACCGCAAAAGGGGGTAATTCCAATTGCTTCGATTAGCTGCAAACACGTCGGAAGAACTTTGCTGTGTTCTCAAACGTACGAACCCAAATTTTATTTTTATCCTGGCATTTCTTATCGCGGCTTGAATAGCTCGTTAAAAGAGATAATGACCCTGGTGTTTGGGTGAACACATGTGGGACACCATCTGTTCTCTATTCGCGTATGTCTCTAACATATAGAAACGAGGTCCTTTGGTAAACCCGGGCATTGCACGCGTTTCCAAAGCGCAATGCAAACGGCAAACTACTTATTAAACTGGGACAACCAACGGAAACTCAGCCCCAGAACTTCCGTCAAAAAGCATACGACATCATGGGAGCCATCGATGTATGCAACGGGAGCAAGCGCTTGCGTGCGTAGCAGACGAAATTTCCCCGTTAAATTTTTTTGCAAAACGCCGACACGCCGGTTTAAGGAAACAAAGGAACGGAAAAGAGCGGTACTCGGAATGTGGTTCCACTGATGGAATGTCTTCAATCTGGGGCGTAGGATCATTGCAAACGATCGAGAGTACTTTAAAGAGAGACAAAGAAACGATATGTGAAGATTGCCATCGAGCAAATTTCTTAGGAATGAAACATTCGATGAGCTACGATGTGCACGAAAGAGGTGTGCAGGCATACCTTCTGATCACTTGAGTAAAACCTCGGGGACTGATCGAAGCGGCAGTGACTCCGTCGACAGGATTGAGGTGACTGGCACGCACTGATAAACCGGCCTGGCCAAAACAGAAATACGCCTCCCAAGTGAACTGTGAATCACATTTCCCAGACTGCCAAATACGATAACAACGTACCTGCCATCTGTCGTTAGGTCTGCAAAACTGCACGCCAATATTGAGCGCTCGGTAAGTACAACGTATGGCGTCGTGATTACGTTTGACATCATTTAGCGTCCATTTATTTCACGGTTACGACACAAACGTCAGAGGTCATACCACTGGTCATACGCGGTCAGACAGGTCACGAGAGTTAAAAGAGTTAAAAGAGTCAACCATACCAGACTGACTCATAATTGATATGACGTCCTAACAAGCAAACAAAGAGCGCTAAAATTTCAAATGTTGAAATAAATAATAAAGTTCGTTTTTTAATCATAAATTACTTTTTGCTTGCAAAACAAAACGCGCAACAGTTGGAAGCGCATATTGGCGGCAGAGGGCAGCACAGAAGAAATCAGCAGCAATGGCGGCAAATAAGGTATTGCACCCGAATATTCTCCGCGCAAACATTGCTTTTTTAAATATAATTGTGCTGGCAGAGACAGCATGAAATTGGTCTAAAGCTCCGAATTTAAAGCTCATTAACATACCACATTAAAATTTTGACGTAATATAAATAGAAATAAAAGTACAATCGCTTGCCGGTTATCTGTCACGTTCTCGTTGTTTACGTTGTTTGCATCGGTATTTTTATGTTTTCTTTCAGGAGGCAGTAGTGATCATCCTCGATGTTGGACCTCACATGAACCAGGGAGCACCTGGCAAGCCGAGCGACCTCGAAGAAGCTAAAACATGTGCCGAACTGATGATCCAACGCAGGGTGATTCGCGTCCCCTATCAATGTTTACACTGGAAACCGACACAGCTTCAGTGAGCTTCGAACTGTGGCCACTGGCTAAGTTTTAATTCTAGTGAAGGATGCGTTTTACTGGTGCTGACGGCCTACCTAAAACTCAGAAGCTCGTTCCCAGTGAATGACGATTAAGCAAAGAAAAACATTGTTTTGGTAACGCTGACCCAACTGACATTGCATAATTACGAATACGAGATTTGATGGTTGAGTGCAGTATCTGGTTGGAATGTCCTAGGTCGTTCCTTGTGGGTCTAGCCATGCACAGTAACTCTAGAAACAATGGATGACTGGATGGATGCTTATGGCTCCACCCTTTAAATTAGTCTTAACCTGTTGCCGACTATAGAGCTGTTCCCACCTCTTTCCACTTTAGCAGGGCGAATGTTGGAGAGGAGGTCGCCTCCTGCCCAGCATTCGCTCTGGTGGAAAAGGTGGGAGGAGCTTCCGCTTTACTCTTAACCTATCATTGACTATAGCCGGTGTTTCTTATAACATCAGTTCACCCCTTCCTAATCAGAAAATTATACCACACAACACCCGCCATAGGTTGCGCGTCAGCCACTTGTCATTCACGTACCGTTCAAATTTCAGATTTTCTCAGAGTCAAAGGACGAGATAGCCCTCGTCGTGTGCGGGAGCCAGAAGACGAACAACAGCCTGTCGAGCGACAACGAGTACACTCACATCGACGTTGTTGCCAACCTGCAGCCAGTCAGTTTTGGCCTGCTCGAGAAGCTCGGCAGCGTGAAGAGCACCCAGCACACGTGTGACTGTATCCTTCTATATGCACCTTTGCCCGCACCCTATTAGTGTTGGTGGCTTTCCACCTTCTTGTTCTCCTTCATCTGTACCCCATTGCTGTTGTTCCATTTATTTGTTGTTGCGCATCAATTTTAAGTAAGTCAAGATAAATATGAATACAAGCTGCTGCTTTTGAATTGGACGATGGCTTGCAAGCAACTCTTTGAACGACCCCAGAGAATTGCGTCCCATAGCATTGAGTACAGCCGAAAATGGAGCTTGCCACGGTCCACACGGATGGATGGATGGACGGACGGATGTTAACGGCTGTACCCTTTATAATGGACGGTAGTTTGCGCCATCCAGTGGCTAGATTGTGCTACTCAGAAGTTTCTATGGATCTGGCGAAGGACTAAATAATACAGGTTGATTAGAAGGGCAAGCGAAGGAAAGTGACAACACCAGTAAAAATCAGCTGGACCTCTTGTGCACCTTAACATCGCTTTCCAAAGTCGTCGACGCAGTCGTGGTTGCGTTGGACGTCCTGATGGATCAGACGAAGAACCAGAAGTTTGCAGGGCGCAAGGTCGTGCTGCTGTCCAACCTTGGCGGAGCATTTGATGACAGTCAGCAGAACGTCATCGCCAACGGGATGAAGAACTCCAGCCTGTCGCTCACGGTCGTGTGAGTTTGTGCCTCGGCCGAAGCTTTCTCACTTCTCGTCGAGTTTTGACGGGACGGGAGTGACAGGGGGGGTTTTGGTAGTCCCGTCTCCGGCGCGAGCTCGCCGCCTTCGATGATGCTCGGGCATTTCTGGAGCCTTGAACGTGCAGGCGCAGCCGAGGTGCGGCGAAAGGCAACGAGTGCTTTCTGGAGGCCGGGCATTCGAAAGAGACAGCTTCTCGTTCTCTTATTGTCAAAAACTATAATTATACTTCGTAATTCACTAGTATAATTCACTAGTTACAAGAACACGAGCCCTTTTCTATCTAAGAAGCACAATATAGTATGATCTAAGGTGGAAACCGGAGTAGTGCTTTTATCGCCACCCAGAAGTACAGTGAATGACCCGTTGTACTAATCCGTTGGACTGACCTGTTGTACTTCCCTCCTATGGCACCTACAGGTTTATACCTTTCACTGTTACAAGAACACGAGCCCTTTTCTATCTAAGAAGCACAATATAGTATGATCTAAGGTGGAAACCGGAGTAGTGCTTTTATCGCCACCCAGAAGTACAGTGAATGACCCGTTGTACTAATCCGTTGGACTGACCTGTTGTACTTCCCTCCTATGGCACCTACAGGTTTATACCTTTCACTGTTACAAGAACACGAGCCCTTTTCTATCTAAGAAGCACAATATAGTATGATCTAAGGTGGAAACCGGAGTAGTGCTTTTATCGCCACCCAGAAGTACAGTGAATGACCCGTTGTACTAATCCGTTGGACTGACCTGTTGTACTTCCCTCCTATGGCACCTACAGGTTTATACCTTTCACTGTTACAAGAACACGAGCCCTTTTCTATCTAAGAAGCACAATATAGTATGATCTAAGGTGGAAACCGGAGTAGTGCTTTTATCGCCACCCAGAAGTACAGTGAATGACCCGTTGTACTAATCCGTTGGACTGACCTGTTGTACTTCCCTCCTATGGCACCTACAGGTTTATACCTTTCACTGTTACAAGAACACGAGCCCTTTTCTATCTAAGAAGCACAATATAGTATGATCTAAGGTGGAAACCGGAGTAGTGCTTTTATCGCCACCCAGAAGTACAGTGAATGACCCGTTGTACTAATCCGTTGGACTGACCTGTTGTACTTCCCTCCTATGGCACCTACAGGTTTATACCTTTCACTGTTACAAGAACACGAGCCCTTTTCTATCTAAGAAGCACAATATAGTATGATCTAAGGTGGAAACCGGAGTAGTGCTTTTATCGCCACCCAGAAGTACAGTGAATGACCCGTTGTACTAATCCGTTGGACTGACCTGTTGTACTTCCCTCCTATGGCACCTACAGGTTTATACCTTTCACTGTTACAAGAACACGAGCCCTTTTCTATCTAAGAAGCACAATATAGTATGATCTAAGGTGGAAACCGGAGTAGTGCTTTTATCGCCACCCAGAAGTACAGTGAATGACCCGTTGTACTAATCCGTTGGACTGACCTGTTGTACTTCCCTCCTATGGCACCTACAGGTTTATACCTTTCACTGTTACAAGAACACGAGCCCTTTTCTATCTAAGAAGCACAATATAGTATGATCTAAGGTGGAAACCGGAGTAGTGCTTTTATCGCCACCCAGAAGTACAGTGAATGACCCGTTGTACTAATCCGTTGGACTGACCTGTTGTACTTCCCTCCTATGGCACCTACAGGTTTATACCTTTCACTGTTACAAGAACACGAGCCCTTTTCTATCTAAGAAGCACAATATAGTATGATCTAAGGTGGAAACCGGAGTAGTGCTTTTATCGCCACCCAGAAGTACAGTGAATGACCCGTTGTACTAATCCGTTGGACTGACCTGTTGTACTTCCCTCCTATGGCACCTACAGGTTTATACCTTTCACTGTTACAAGAACACGAGCCCTTTTCTATCTAAGAAGCACAATATAGTATGATCTAAGGTGGAAACCGGAGTAGTGCTTTTATCGCCACCCAGAAGTACAGTGAATGACCCGTTGTACTAATCCGTTGGACTGACCTGTTGTACTTCCCTCCTATGGCACCTACAGGTTTATACCTTTCACTGTTACAAGAACACGAGCCCTTTTCTATCTAAGAAGCACAATATAGTATGATCTAAGGTGGAAACCGGAGTAGTGCTTTTATCGCCACCCAGAAGTACAGTGAATGACCCGTTGTACTAATCCGTTGGACTGACCTGTTGTACTTCCCTCCTATGGCACCTACAGGTTTATACCTTTCACTGTTACAAGAACACGAGCCCTTTTCTATCTAAGAAGCACAATATAGTATGATCTAAGGTGGAAACCGGAGTAGTGCTTTTATCGCCACCCAGAAGTACAGTGAATGACCCGTTGTACTAATCCGTTGGACTGACCTGTTGTACTTCCCTCCTATGGCACCTACAGGTTTATACCTTTCACTGTTACAAGAACACGAGCCCTTTTCTATCTAAGAAGCACAATATAGTATGATCTAAGGTGGAAACCGGAGTAGTGCTTTTAAAGCGGTGCCGGCTCTGACGACGTACGAGAAAAAGAGGGTTCGGCCGACGCCTTGGAACGCCAACCTTGAGATCGGTCCGGATCTGTCCATTCCTATATCCTCTTACATCAAGGTATGTGCTCACGTGTCGCCGACCTTGACCTTTGGGCCACGAAATTCGATAGGTGTATCACATTGACACGAATTTGAAATTCTTCATTTTTTTCTTGGATCTGGCATTGAATACTGGGGGAGCGTCTACCCCATTTTCCCTGAAAACGGTCAATCTAGACATGAGCACTTGTCCGGTCAAATCGGGCGATCAACATGTAATTTGCAGAATTCCCAAGCTTGGTAAATGTTAATAGTGGGCTCTTGAACGTAGTGGGCGCTTGTGCGGTATTTGCGGTAGCCCCTTAGACCCGGTCGCCTCTCTCTTTGAAGAGTCTTCTTCAGGTATTCTTCGGTGGCATCCAGTGATGTGATTGCTGCGCCAATTGCGCCAAACTGCGCCAAGGGCTTTATACCTTCACTGTTACAAGAACACGAGCCCTTTTCTATCTAAGAAGCACAATATAGTATGATCTAAGGTGGAAACCGGAGTAGTGCTTTTATCGCCACCCAGAAGTACAGTGAATGACCCGTTGTACTAATCCGTTGGACTGACCTGTTGTACTTCCCTCCTATGGCACCTACAGGTTTATACCTTTCACTGTTACAAGAACACGAGCCCTTTTCTATCTAAGAAGCACAATATAGTATGATCTAAGGTGGAAACCGGAGTAGTGCTTTTATCGCCACCCAGAAGTACAGTGAATGACCCGTTGTACTAATCCGTTGGACTGACCTGTTGTACTTCCCTCCTATGGCACCTACAGGTTTATACCTTTCACTGTTACAAGAACACGAGCCCTTTTCTATCTAAGAAGCACAATATAGTATGATCTAAGGTGGAAACCGGAGTAGTGCTTTTATCGCCACCCAGAAGTACAGTGAATGACCCGTTGTACTAATCCGTTGGACTGACCTGTTGTACTTCCCTCCTATGGCACCTACAGGTTTATACCTTTCACTGTTACAAGAACACGAGCCCTTTTCTATCTAAGAAGCACAATATAGTATGATCTAAGGTGGAAACCGGAGTAGTGCTTTTATCGCCACCCAGAAGTACAGTGAATGACCCGTTGTACTAATCCGTTGGACTGACCTGTTGTACTTCCCTCCTATGGCACCTACAGGTTTATACCTTTCACTGTTACAAGAACACGAGCCCTTTTCTATCTAAGAAGCACAATATAGTATGATCTAAGGTGGAAACCGGAGTAGTGCTTTTATCGCCACCCAGAAGTACAGTGAATGACCCGTTGTACTAATCCGTTGGACTGACCTGTTGTACTGAATGAACCCTGACGTGATAAATGAAAAACTCCCTTTTGTCAATGCAATACGAGATTTCTCTTTTTTTGTTTCTCAGCTGCCCGTTCGACATAGAAAACGGAGAAGACGACACCACCAAGTTGTCGCCGAGTCAGCAGAAGGCCGTAGGCTACGTCAGCAAGATCTTGAAGACCGTCGAAGGCGACGCTTACACGTTCAGGTGGTTTTCCGAAAGTCTTCCCGCAGTTGTAACGGTGCCACAATTTGTTTGGTGACCTTTTCGTTATCCCACGACTTTTTTTTTTTTTTCTTGTTTCAGCCAAGCGGTGCCGGCTCTGACGACGTACGAGAAAAAGAGGGTTCGGCCGACGCCTTGGAACGCCAACCTTGAGATCGGTCCGGATCTGTCCATTCCTATATCCTCTTACATCAAGGTATGTGCTCACGTGTCGCCGACCTTGACCTTTGGGCCACGAAATTCGATAGGTGTATCACGTTGACACGAATTTGAAATTCTTCATTTTTTTCTTGGATCTGGCATTGAATACTGGGGGAGCGTCTACCCCATTTTCCCTGAAAACGGTCAATCTAGACATGAGCACTTGTCCGGTCAAATCGGGCGATCAACATGTAATTTGCAGAATTCCCAAGCTTGGTAAATGTTAATAGTGGGCTCTTGAACGTAGTGGGCGCTTGTGCGGTATTTTGCGGTAGCCCCTTCAGACCCGTGTCGCCTCTCTCTTTGAAGAGTCTTCCTTCAGGTATTCTTCGGTGGCATCCAGTGATGTGATTGCTGCGCCAATTGCGCCAAACTGCGCCAAGGGGCTAACCCTGCTACATCCTGCTACATTTCGCCAAAATAAGGGTAATCTGCGCCAAGCCTGCGCCAAAGGACCAATTTAGGTCGCCTTTCCAAACCGAAGCTAAACTGAGAACTGTAATTGAGCAGGCGTGTGTTATGTGGCGCAAGCGGCCGCCTGACACAAATTACCGTGCATGAATTGTCCACCCTGTCTTGCATGGTTTTCCCGGCGTCTCGCGTTTCACGCTCTCCTCTTGAGGGTCTTGTCTCTCGTCTCTTTTTTTTATATTTTCAGCGATAGACGTGGATGTGTGCAGACGCTCCGACGCTAGCGTGCCGGGAACCAGCCTTGCCGTCATGCTGTGACACGAAATCACGTTTTTATGCGGCAGGAGTTACTTTGTGAGATGAAGCAACGGCCGCGGGAAAACTATATTTGGTCACTGCCTTTCAGTCACCTTAGTCACGCGACGTGGAATGTTGCCGTCCCCACATCACTGCAGATATGGTACTTTCTAAAATAAAACTGATTACCGCCGCATGTTCATCAACATTCCTGTTCTTATTTAAATCATACTTTACTACAAAAATCCATCTTTAATTCAAAGACTGCTCTGTCAAAGTATTGATTATCTAGATTCCTCTCGGTGGGCCTTCTTTCGAGAGGGACCTCGGTACGTGAAAAATCTGCCGTGAAAGAAAGTTGGTGAAGAGAAGTGAGCTAAAGCAAAGAAGGCAATGTCTGCACGCTGAACCCGCACAGCGTGCTTGTTTGTCTCGAGTTCAGTCGTTGCACAAAGCGCTCCAAGAACTTTTTGAGGCTGGCTCGCAATGTCTTGCATCAATGCACTCAGGTTCTTTATTTTTTGTGTGTTTCTCTTGTACCTTGTTTGCCGGCCTGGCAAGCGCGCGCCACTGGACTGTTTTTGTCGCATGCTCGAAAGTTACATTTTGTGTACAATTTTGGGGATAAGTTAGCGACGGAGCTGAGGGGCATGGTTTTGGTTTCGATCAGACAGCCGTTGTCTGCGCTCGCGCGATGAAGCATGCCCAACAGCAAGCCTGCCGAAGTTGACCTCACGTGCATGCGAACATGATTGCGTGACTGAGGCACCAGGAGGGACGCTTGCAATTCATTGTTTTACGTTTGCTTACTTTTGACGAAAATCTGGCACATCGGGAACCAGTAAAACGGTGGCAAGCGGTTTTTCGAAATTGCTTGGGAATGCCTACAGCGCTGTACACTTGTGGGATGTCTGAGCAGTAAAAACAGAAGCAGCGAGTTCCGTCACAACACGTCTCATCAGAGCACAACACAACACAAAGTGCCCTTCGTTTGTACAGCACTTAAAACAAATATTTTTATTTTCCTAAGAATATCTGCTCCAAAATCCGCTTTTGCTGCTCCGAAACACTGTCTTGGCTGCTCCAAGAGCCGCTTTTGCTGCTCCAAAACACTGTTTTGGTTGCTCCAAAGGCCACATTTGCTGCTCCAAAACACTGTTTTGGTTGCTCCGAAACGTGCGCCAAAATGGCTTAGGCCAATCACATCACTGGGAATCTCATTTAAAAGAAAATTGAATACCACCAAGTTGAATACCACCCTTGCAGCATTTAATGGGACACTGACAGGGTAATTATTCTCGCCAATGTTTTTATTTGCCTGTGACATACGACAACCGAACTACCCAGAACACAATTTGCGACTCAAAATTCATTTTCTTTCTGCCCAAAAACTGCCGATTGAGAACTGGCCGGTTTGAGTCACGCTCACTCTCTTCTCCGTGATCACGTGTCGTTTTCTATGGTTTAGACACAGCTGCCAAATATAATCGATGTCGTGGGTCATTGAAGGCACACGCTCAGTATTAAAAATAGGAAGAAAAATGTAATACCCATTTTCTGTTGCTTCTAAAAAACTGCAAATATGTTGACTGAAACAAAAAAAGGTTGCACAGCCACGTGACTTCCTGCAAATCTCTCCTCCTTTATATTTTTTATTCCTCCACAATCCAGTTTCGGTTTCGTTTTCAAGCAGTTACATTTTTTTACTTTGTTAAAAACATATGTGATGCTGTAGCAAAATATTGTTTGGGTAGTCTCCTGACACCATAATGAATCACTGGGCAAAAAATACGAGAAGTTTTTGGGGGCTGTCAATGTCTTTAATGAGAGGACACACAGCCGACCCCCCCCCAAAAATGACAATGTCATTTCACAAAAATATTTTTTTTTTTTCATGAGGTCGTCTTTGAGACAGACTTACATTTGTCTCAAAAAAGTTCAACTTCATTTAACAATGCTATAAACAACTTTATATTTTGCGGACTCAATATTTCGCGAATGTCGGAAAGCGTAGCTTCCAGGAATATTTTGAAATGTGGTGTGAACGCTACATATTTGTTATCGTGGAGTAACACATTCGCGAGACCAGTTATTTGTGATACACTTTTAGGTCGCAAAATATGCGAAAATTAGGTCCTCGGCGCCAAACCTCTTGAGAGCCAATCTGCTGCCATATTAAAGTTCCTTTCATCTCGTTCCTCGAGTACTTCTAGTGTCGCTAACCTTTTCGTCTCCGCCCAGATCTCCGAGGCCAAGCCGAAGACGTGGAAGCAGTGTGTGGCCCAGCGGCCCGACGTGCCCGTGCGCTGCGACGCGACCCTGTACCGCAACGACGAGAAGGAGACCGAGGTGGAGAAGGCGGAGACTGTCGCGGGGTACCGGTATGGCACCACCCTGGTGCCTTTCACCGACGAAGACAGGGACAGCTTGGAGTGCACCAGGGGAGGCCGGGGCCTCCAGGTGCTCGGCTTCACAGATGCCGCAAACGTATGTTTGTGTCGCTGTAATTGGAGAGCCGGGTAGCACAATTCTTTGGGCCAAACTCCGTTTTTTGTTTGGGAATTCAGGGCCTTAAAAAAAATGAAAGACGTTTACAATTCTCTGTAATGCCGAATTTGAGTGCAGCTTTTGAGGAGGAGGAGGGAAGGGTATGTCCCTGCTCCCCCTCCGTACCCTCCCCTCCTCCTCTCCTGCTCCCCTCTCATTTAGAAAAAAATTTTCGCTAAATTAACCAAAAATTTTCCGGCTAAGTTTAGCGGGGAAATTTAGCGAAAAAATTTCGCGCTAAATTTAGCGAGGAAACTGAATTGGTGTCGAGGTCACGTGACGTCACATTTCCCATAATAACGTCATAGATCATTATGGGAAATTATGTAAATTTTACCCACGTGATGTCACAAGGGTAAAATTTCCCCGCTAAATTTAGCGCAAAAATTCCCGCCAAACGTAGCGAAAACTTTTCCTGCCGAATTTAGCGGAAAACCTCGTGACATCACGTGTGACGTCATTGTGAGAAACGTCCCATAATGCAACACGTGGTTAAGCCGCTCAGCCCGGAAGCGGGCGCCTAGAGCTGGGCTCTAAAATCGAGCCATGGTAGAGCCGAACTTCCTTGGCTAGTGTCTGGAAATCTTGGCCCTAACTCGCCAAACAAATGCCCAAGTTAGGCTTCACCGCCGCTTGTATATCTCGGGGCCTAAGTCGCTAAACAGATGGCATGGATACTTCTGGTTTATCTGTGTGTGGTAGCTTTGGGCCTAGATTGTCGGCCAAGTGCCATTTTCAGGCTTCACCTCTGGCTTTCCAGTTCGTGAGTGGCATCTTTGGCTCAGGCCTGGCACTTTGGTGATTATGTGGCGAGCTGGAGAAAAGCCGTTGAAACGCAGAAAAAGAGTACCCTGGCGCTAATTAACGCCACGGAGCGAAATTGTATTAGGCCCAAGTTAGACCCATAGGATTGCCGAGCATTAGGCATTTCAATGGCACTCTGCCTAAGGAGGGGCTTCGATCGACTCTTTCCGAAATTCAGTCTGGCAACCATCATCGTCCGAGTGTATGGTATCTGTCCACGCTAGTGGCGTCCTTTCAGCGGTTGACGGAGGAAGAATTCAAAGATGAGCCCCAACGCGGAGCCTGGACGGTCGCGCTGCCATGGAGAAGCCCTCTCCATGGCAGCGCAGCGCACGCAGAGGCCCGGCCGCCGGTAAGAGGTGCGGGCCTGGCAGCAGAGACCATACGGGCAAACTCCGGAGAGGCTGCATGACCGAGCTCAGCGCGGCGCGGCCACTTCACGAAAGCGTGCGCTTGGCCGTAGGCCACAACCTCGGCAGTAGCGAAACGTGGCCGTCTACGCCGCAGATGAACTAAGGGAGCGGAAGAACGACATTCATGCCTTCGCATTCACAACTCGTAACCAGTGCTTAGGTGTCCTTGGGATTTTTCTTCTGTGGTTGTTTATGGCCTTGAATTATTCCTCGCTTCGCAGATCAAGAGGCATTACTACATGGGCGATAAGACATCTTACGTGCTTGCCAGGAAGGGCGACGAGGTGAGTTTTTGTTTTCACGGTGTCCCGTCGTCTGCTGCGCCGTGAGATGCACAGCTCGTGGTCGCCGGCACCTTTCTCCTTTATGGCACGGGTCTTTGACGTCGTAGCTAGAAGAGTGTATTTTTAGGCCATGTTGAGGCCAGCGCTACTGGATGCACCTAGTTGTGGAACTTGAGACATTACACAACCAAGTTAGTTTTTTTTGTCGCAGTGGCCCTACTTGCTCGTCGGAATGTTTTCGTCTGCTGGCAAGTTTTCCCGACGAATGCCATAAACAGGGTGTCTAGCGACCGGGAAAACCGGGAATTGTCAGGGAAATTTTAATTACTGGCAAAAATCGGGGAATTGTCAGGGATATTGTCAAAAGGCGAGCCCAGTCAGGGAAAATGAGCCGGAAACGCCATCGAGTGTCTTGAGCAAAGACTTGAGACTTGGGGGCAGAAATATAGGCAATAAATTATGCTTTGAGCGGTGCGCCGGCTCTGCTCACCCGATGTAGAGTGTGCTACCCGCTGCAAAGAGAACAGTTGACAAATCCTGTCCAAGCCTTGGATTGGATTGAGGGCACGACACTAGACTAGATTCTGTTACAGGTACTAGATTTAGTAGCAAATAGGGAAGCCACAGACCCCAATCCAAGCCTTATGCCTAAAGTATCCGAAAGTGTGATCTGGCGGCCATGCTGCCATTCGGTTATGAATGTGTGTGGTTGAGACTCCCATCTGAATGAGCCTACAGGACTATCTTTCCTTCCCAAACACCTTCTTTCTCTCTCTCTCTGCGTCGTGTTTTCATTGTGTTTCTGGAAGTGGCCTCTTCACTGGCGATGTCGGCGGCAAGAAAGTGCTCGTTTATTCCGGACTGGACGAACCCGAATATTTCGGAACATGCAAGTTGGATTAAGCCCGTACAAAATGGTCCTCACAATGCTCGATGCCTTGTGTTGTCAATGGTCTTATATATTTAGCCGCCTCTACAGTGGTCAGGGAATTTCACACGAAGTTGTCAAGAAAAACCTGGAAAAGTCGGGGAATATCAAAATAATAATTTGCTAGACACCTCGATAAATTACCAACTTTACGCTTAAAAAGAACGGCAAGCATTTCGAACCGTGTTTCATAGTTAAAACTGGGTGCTAAAACCGTGCTGTTAAGAAAAATAACAGATTTTTCAACATTCATGATCGCAAGCAACCCGAAATACTTTGAAGGCTGTTTGTCACTGATAAAAAGGTAATGAGCATAGTCGACGATGACGGTAATCACTGTCAATGCAGAGTGTGCCCCTTTCTCACACGGGACACACAAGGGAGCCCTCCTTCTAATTGGGGTTCCACAGTCGAGTTTATTTGCTAATATACCTTTAAAGATCCAGGTCAATAACACTTTGCGACAATTTCCCTCTCGACTACTCAGACTGTTGACCTCCGATTGGGAGTTTGAACGAATAACGATCTGTTCGGTGAATATTTCATTTCTAAGACGAAAATGTTTGTCTCTTGCAGTCCGCCGAAGCGGCCATGTCGGCTTTGATCCAAGCTCTGGACAAGTCCAAGATGGTGGCCATCGTGCGTTACGCCTTCTCGGAGCGGAGCTCTCCTCGAATGGGCTTCCTGAGTCCACGAATAAAGGATGAATACGAGGCAAGTCGTTGAGCCAGATTATGTTGTTGCTGTTTTCCACTTTTGACTTGCCATGTTTTTTGACTGCCATGTTTTTTGACTGCCATGTTTTTTGACTGCCATGTTTTTAAGACTAGTAGAGTCAAGTAGATAAACTAAACTTGCCAATTGGTCATCGTGTATTCCTCTTTGTGCTGCGGTGTGTTTTGTGCCGCATTCCGACAAGCTGGTTTGTCGTTTACTCTTCCGTTTAATCTAGCAGCCACGGTTTTACACATTTGTGCCGGTTTTGTGCGGTAACCTACAAAAGGATCATGGCGATCTGTTGTTCTATTTAATCTGTAGCTCCAAAGTTTGTGTTCCAAGAGTAAACCGAACTAAAAAAGAAAGTTTTTTTTCTTTGTTTTAGTTTTATTAAGGGGCATATTTTGGAGCCCTTTATAAAGGCAAATGTAAGTCACGAGAGAGCCAGAATCACAGGGTGCTTATTGACCGTAAGAAGGCTGGTGTATCGCATGAAGTGACCATTTTCCTCCGACATCCTCGTAGTGCCTGGTGTTCGTTCAACTTCCGTACATGGAGGATCTCCGTCGTTTCACCTTCGCTCCTTTGGATGCCAACAAGGACAACATACCAACCGGTGAATGGATCTTTCTGGCGTGCCATGGGGCTGCCCTTCACTTGCATTAGTAATAAGTGGCTGATTTTAGTTACTTGTCCCGCATCTTCATTGCATATGCTGCCGATGTGACCCAAGGGTGTAACCTTGTTCGCCGTGCCAAGGGACTTTACTTGAACTAGGGTGGTGTCAGTTGACACGGCTCTCGAGTCACATAGTAGTAACGGCGAAATCGTTTCAGTATTCTTGAAGAGGCTTGGCGGAATTTTATGACTTGGGGATAGCATAGTCTCTTCTTTGATTGCATTCTGCATCTCCTGATAGTGATAGTAATAGTGGGAACACCTTTCATCCCCCCTTTTTGAATTTGCAGAAGAACAGCTCTCTGTCTTTGACGACCTCATAGCTGCTATGGATCTGTCCGAGGTCGAAGTGTAGGTATCCCAAACATTACATTGATTTCATGTATTCTTGGCCCAATTACAATCTCAATACAAATTGTTGATTCAAATCCGGTCACAAAGAGAGCAAACAATTGATCGATAATTTACTGATGTAAGGGTTAACGTGAAGGAAAGCTGGTGGTGTGTAATCAGTGAAAGACCCGGACACGTGAGACACCTTCAAAAAAGGGGACAACACGACAACGTCTCCTTTATGTTTGTTAGTAGTGCACACTGATCTCTATGACAATTGCTGGATCGCGTTTGCCCGCTCCGCGAATGCGGCCACTGGCGGCCATCTTTTTGGTAGAGTTATATCACCTCTAGCCAAGGTACAGCTGCTGCAGCCACTATCATCCATCTATGGCATACGGCATTTTTGTAGCTGTGGTGGCAAGCTGGCATCAAAATAGCGTGGGTGATATTTCGCGCTTGATTGAAATTGTTTGGCGAAACATATTTTTGAAACCCGGCGTGAATGGTAGCCCGATCTTTGAGGACCCGGTGAAAGTTTCTCGAAAGCGCAGCACCGAGGAAAATGCAGCACAGCACGCATCGAAAGTCGCATCGAAAGAAGCATCGAAAGCAGACGCCAATACGGAGTCTGCTTTTGATGCGAGCTGCGCTGCTTTTCCCCCGGTGCTCCGCTTTCGTAGAACTTTCGCCGGGTCCTCAAAGATGAGGCTACCGTTCACGCCGGGTTTCAAGAATCTGCTTCGTCGAACAACTTCAATCAAGCACGAAATATCACCCACGGTACAGTGTACTAGATCTACGGCTATTTTATGGCAGCTTGCCGCCATTGCGCTGTCCGCCATATTACTATGGTGGCTAGAGATGATATAACTCTACCAAAAAGATGGCCGACCGTGGCCGCATTCCCGTCCATAGGCAGAGCTGGTTAAATGCGATCCAGCAAATAGACATAGAGATCAGTGGTAGTGCATTATACTAATACAGCTCCGAGAATGTGATGTGGTGGGCGAGATTTCATGTGCTCCCGGGTGCTTTCAGTTAGGTTTCCGATACTGAGAGTTCCGAAATTATTCGGAGGAGTACTAATTGCGTGTGAAAAGAGCATCGAATGGTGTTTCTGCTCTCTGCTAACGCACCAAACATCATTTCTGGCTCTTTCAAAACAGGAACGGAGAGCCGCAAGAGCTCTTCAAGTCTAGTCAGACGTGCAACCCGTACCTCCAACGTTTCTACCAGGTAGGCACGCCGAAAGAATTAAGCTACCTCGTTCCGTATTAAACCAGACTGCTCGTGTCCTTCTCTGAATGCAGTGTGTGCAGCACAGGGCACTCCACCCTAAGGATCCCCTTCCGGAGGTGGCACCACACGTCACAGATGCGCTAAAGCCACCCAAAGCGGTACGTCTGTCATCGTCGCTCGTTCAGGAACGGCGTTGCCCGGCTATTCTATGAATTCTGTTGCAAGTTCCGTGGTTCAGCAGGTCGGCTAGTGGTGTCCGAACCGCTGGCCGACATGTGGTTTCTTTCTTCTTTCGGAATCATTCGGTCTCCTCGTTTTTGAAGACGCATCAATTTCACGGGGCAAACAAGTAAAGGCAGGTTTGCACATTTGCGCTTCAGTGGGACCGGGTGTGTTGCAACTGCTTGTGGCCGCTTGCGGCTATCGTGCCCAACAGCTTCCGAATTATTGAGCGTTTGGTGCCATTGACTAATACACACGTTTGACGGGACCGGATCGGCAGTTCAAATTATCCGAATTTCCGAATTAGTGGGCGTTGAATTAACGAGGTTTTACTGTACTTGAAGCCCACAGCGAAAGATTGGTACATAGAAATTAGGAAATACAGTATAGGCCACTTACAACGTAACCGCTTACAGTGCAGGACCGGGTATAACGCGGCTTTTTTCAACCACCGGTTCGCCTCCCATACAACTTCGTGTAATTACATACCGCTTAAAATGCAGGCGCACGAAGGGAAATACCGGTTATAGTGCGGTTCCTGGAACAGCCCGACCGGCGCAGCGAGCATGCTTCCCTGTGCGACACTAGATAACGGCGCTAGCCGCAAGCGGCACTCGCGGGGGCAAGGATGGCAAGGAGGTTGCTCGAAGAAGCGAGGAGAAGCAAAGAGAGAGGCGAAGACGAATGACTACGCAGCGAGAGCAAGGTAGCGAGGAACTCCGAAAGCTTCATCGAGCGGTTCTGGCCTTCTCCTCTAGGTGGTGTTGGCCAACCCCAAGCCTTTGACTCTTTCGATTTCACCTCCTCGCTCGAGTGACGCAGCACTAACCTCCCTTCTTACACCGCGCGCGCGCGCAAAACGAAGGCTGGATAGCTGGATAGTTTCTAGTTTCGCTTCTTGCAGTTTCCTAACTTGCTCGACGTCGTCTGTTTGGACCGCGTGTGGATCGCGTCAAGCATATCGTGCGGAAATCGTCCGTCCATTCCGATTTCTCCGTCTCTTAAGCCCCAGATGGCCAAGAAACGACAAGCCCTGTCTCTCGAAACTAAACAGAGCATCGTCAAAGATGTCGACAGTGGCATGAAAAAAGTACCGTATTGACTCGATTCTAGCCGACCCCCCAAAATGGCAAGGCCGAAAAAAAAAAAAAAGCCTCAATTCTAGTTGAGGGGGCAAGGTGCATGGCTGGCATGGCGCCACACTTGCATGGCGCATCGCGTCCTTCTCCCTCCCTTTCCCCCCTTGCGTAGCGAGGGGCTTGCGGGAGCTGCACGGCAGTGGAGGGGCAGAGGCGTGAAACCCGAAGCCCGAGGTATGCGCGCGAGCGGCGGCCACGGCTGGGGGGCCTGCTGCTTCCCGATCGCACTCTCGCGATGAGAGGTGAACCCTGTTCCGGCCGCAAAGTCTCGAAGGAACGTGTCCACGGTTTTGTTTTGTGCAAACATGGATGTCTCCGACAAGCGGCGCTTGTTTATCATCGGGAAATACAAACAACCCCGTTGCTTCAAGAAGCGAGAATGTCTGCCTGTGGTGTACACAGCAAATAGAAAGGCCTGGATGACCTAAGAGTTCATCTAACATAAAATAAATTGTTTTACGAAGGTAAGTTATCTCATGGCATGTATTTTGGCCTGAAAAATTGATGTTTTGGTTATAGCGCGGTACTGCTTATAGTGCAGATTTTCGCGACTCCCGTGACATACGTTATATGCGGTCTACACTGTATGTGCAGATCAAGAGAACCAACATGTATCCTTTTTCGCGTAAAAAACAAAGTTGACGCCGTCAGCGGCCGCAAGCAGCAGTAATGCAATCGGTCACGGTTAAACGCAGATGCGTGAACGAGCCTTCGGAGTACTACACCCCATAGTTTTTGGATTGTGGTGGTTCGTGGGAAAGGTGACGAGTGACACCGACGTCCTCAGCCGCCGTTTCTCTCGACAGATTGCCGAGCTGGCCCGTCCAGTGCTGGAGAAAATGGCCTCCCTGTTTCCTCTGCACGAAGTGGTTCCGGAGAAACGGAAGCAGGACAACACCGTTACCAAAAAGTAATCGACTCTCGCTGCTTTGTGTCCATTGCATTCACATTTCTCTTCTTTTTCTTATAAACTTCAAGTTTTACGGGTTCTTCTGCCTTGGACAGATATTCTCTCCTGATTTTCTGGAAACTATACCTTCTTAGGGCATTTGTTCCCTACATTACCCCAGGCCTTTTCTGGCATCGGCCTGGTTCTCACTTTAGTGGTGATGCAACGAATCCAGTGTACGTAGTTCAATGCAACAAATGCAGTGCATTGCAACATGCACATACTCCGAAGAAGCTGAAGACCCCCATACTCCTTATCTAGTGAACATAGCTGCACAGTGCTGTGCCTGTAGGTGGGCAGCCATGCTGCTTTTAATGAGACTCGAAGTTTGAAGTGATTCGCCACCTTCGGCTTTTTACGTGCAGCGGTGGAGGGACTGTGACAGACGCCAGTGTCTCGTCGGACGAACCGGCTGCCAAGAAATCGCGGGCGGATTTCAGCATGGCTGACCTCGTTGCCACGGCGACAACAAAGGCAAGCTTTCGTTTGCTTGTATATAGATAGGATCAAATTGTTCTGGTAACTTAAAGTATACCAACGCAGAGTTCCTTCTCATTTCAAAGCCAATAATGTGTTTGAAACGGAATGAACTTTGTCGCTGCCTTTCAGGTGGATGTGGTGAACCCCCTGGAAGACTTCAAGAAGCTCTTGGCTGACAAAGACCATAGATTCGACGATGGCAAGGACTCATTTTCCGAGACTCGCTGATTACGTCTTTGACAGTCTGCATGTAGGGCTTACATTGACTTGTTGTCATTGTGTGCTGCCTTTCTGCTTTGCAGTGTGCAGTCAACTTGAAGAGGTGATCTTGAAGCTCTTCAACGACACACTTGGCAGGGCTGTCCACGCCAAGGCAGTGCGCTGCCTCCGGGCTTACAGGGAGGCTTCGGTAGAGGTATGTTTTGGATGACTTTAATCGATAGTTCAGAGCACTATAAGTGACAGGCATCCTTTGAATCACCAGTTAAGTTCGGTCTCTTGACTGTACCCCACCATTTTTTTGCCTCGTGACCAACTTGCAAGAAAAACTTGGATCTCCGAGAGCTTGTTTTCTCAGACTATACTCCTCATGTGCAAACAATATTTTCTTAAAAAATGTTGTATGTTACATGTACAGTTGCCAACCGATTTTTCTTATTAGTTTGTGATCATACAGAAGCTCGATTAATCAAGTAGTCTGATAAAACGATTTCAGCTAAATCATGAAATTCCCGTGTAACTTCTGCTTAATTCTTTGATGATCGCGATTTTTCTTCACGGTTGTCATCTTGCTTCGTTTGCATGCATTTGTTGGGTGTTTGCCCACACAGTGAAGATAAAGGTGGTGCCATTTTGCAGTGCTTAGAGACAATGTTTAGCCGACCAAGATAGCAGAAAACATGTGCATCAAAAGGAACACTTGATCTAGAAAAATGGCAGCTGTGCGCGGCTGTTGTGGCTTGGCTCGCTTGGTGGTAGATGGTGGCCATAGCAGCTGTGGTGTAACTGTCAGATCCGACTCTAGCCTCAATTCAGCTTCTTTATTGCATAAGATGAAGCATCAATGCTACATCTTAAACTAAAATTGCAATGACTCAGCCAAGCCCTAAAAATCTAGCAATGAGCTGTTTGCCATCTGAAATTTTAATCACTGTCATACATAATTTGCTGGGCGAGTGACAGTTCCACGAAGACGTCCGCGCTAACGGGCATGTCCGAAAAATCGGTCGGAGACCATATTTGTACAGCGTTCGGCCGATCTGCCTTCAAGATTGGTATTGTGTCACCGGCGTAGAGATTATTCGGCCAGGGGCTCTAATCTGGACACTTCGCAAAAAAATCGGCGAGGATTTCGATTGCCCTGGTTTGATGGCGCCAGGGTCAAGCTCGGTGCTCGCCAATCACGGCCGCCGGATTCTTTGCCGACTTTTTCGCCAAGTGTTCAGATTAGAGCTTCAGTACAGTACTGCCGCTAGTCTAGGAGTCTTCAACGTGCATAGTGCAGTAACGATTAGTATACATGACCGCACGTTTGGTACAACGCCCGGCCACGCCGAAACCGGCAATACTTGATTCGCCGATTCGTGTGTCTTCAGGAGCGGCCTAATTGCACAACATGCCGGCATTTCTGCTTGCAGAAAAACGATCCTGGGAAGTTCAACGACTTTATGAACAAGCTGAAAACTCTGTACAGCATCAAGCGAGAGGACCTTTGGGAGCTCTTGATAAAAGGTGGGTCATTGCAACGGTCTTCCAACGTCACCGTCATACGTAAAGCCGCCAGCAGACGTGACCCTCGTCACAACAAACACACCTGTCCACTGGCAACGGTTCTTTACTCTCACAACTGGTAATACAGTATAATCTAAATAAGATACAAAGATACAATAAGGGCCATGTAGGAGTGCACATCTGACGTAGCAGACGGTGCTCCGAATCAGCCGAGGTAAAGGAAGCCTCGACCACCTCGGAATGGTGCCTGCACGGTCCGCCATTTGGTGTCATGATTTGCATTGCATCTTCCCTGACTGAATGTGTATCGATATCATACTTTCAGAGGCGGTTCAACCAGTCGGAAAAGCGGAGTGTTCCAAGAGCGTGCTGGAAGACGACGAAGTCAAGCGGTTTTATGTCGTCGAAAAGGAGGCGGAGGAAAAGAAGGAGGAAGAACCAAAAGACGAGGATGACTTGGCAAGTTCTTCCTTCGAGTTTTGCGTTGCACGCTTGGCTCGAAACTACTCGTAACGGATGTCTGCGGGGAAACTATGTTCCGTTCCACCCTCCGAGAGACCGCAGGGGATGCCATGAGCCATCGAAGCCGATTCAGTGACGCGCGGGTGTTGTGTGACCTTGGAGAGGGGCGTAGTGACACCACGTGGGGCAGATTAATCGCGTGATACCTTCGCGGTGCTCGATTGGCTGGATGAACTTGTAGCGTCCACTGCAGTCCACCATAATAAGGTGAAACGGAGTATATAGTAGCGCACTTTGTATCCAGCTTGAGATGTAAAGTCGAATTTATTGTCTGGATGCTTTCGCAATGGGAAGTAACCTTAAAATATAGTTATCTGGTGTCATTACTGTAAGTGGTCATTTTGGTCAGTTCTGTACGACTATACTAGCATGCGGTCTTTTAATGCGCAAGGCGTGGCAGCGATTAAACGAATCCATACCTACACCGGCTTTTCCTCCCATGTAGGAGGAAAAGTCGGTGTAGGTGTGGTTTGCTTTATCTTCCTTTAACAAAGAATTGCCGGTATGACGAATGCTGTATGCAGCACGTGAATTCATTCGTCATAAGCAGTGGGATTTCTTAAACTGATGTTGCAGTTGGATTTAGCCAAAATGGGTAACTGCAACAGCATTTTTTTTTTTTACTTTGCAGCTGGACATGATGTGAAAGACACCAAACCCTCGAAGTGCTCAACGTGAGAGCAAAGTACAATGGTTCTATAGGGTGATTAACAACCACGAGATATTCATATTCCTCACTCGCCTATTCCAACAGAGTAAGCAAATAAAGCAACATGTCCTTTTCTTCCATTCACAGCTCTGCTTGCGGTTTGTGTTGCTGTTTCATGACCTTCACTTCTTTGAGGTATTCACGACTCCAGCGAACTATAGGGGGTGCGCTGGTCAGGCAAAATGGCAGACAAAAGGAGGTTGTTTTCTTTCTTCAGCACGCAGACCACCATAAATTCCTTGCACTGTGGCGTAAGATCGGTGTTGCATATGAAAGCGAAGCGATTTTTTGATGGTAGATATCTTCTAGTCAGTGCGTAGGAATGACACGGCGGAGGCATAGAAATAACTACCTACTGGAAACAATGTTTGTTTCTGTGCTGCCTACGAGAACAAAGCAGCATTAGCAGATGACAGTCGAAACAACCTCCTCTCCTGAGCTGCTCAACGTTGCCGCTACGCGGCGTCGATTTTGATGGAGTTGCCAATACCGTCCTTGAACCTCGCTCACCGGTGAGATTCCGTTTACAGGAAAAAGCAACCCAGTGCATATTTAGTAGAGACGTTCTGCTGCAAAGCACAGAGAGAAGAGACTTGTACCTTAGAATTGACTCGTGGCATCTGCAGGGCTTTGACTGTAAAACGAAGTATAGAGGTTGCTCCTTGACTGCGCCAACCAGGTCATCGTCTGAACTTCCAGACGATGTCGGTAATACCAGGAGCTAAAGGTTGCGGAAAAAAATTTACAAAATAATGCCATGGCGACTGATGTGGTATGACAGAACAAGGGAGATCACTCGATAATCGTGTTTGCCACGTGCCTCCATTTTGTGTTACGTGTACAGCGGATGTCGCGCCGCGAGCACCTCACACTGGCGCATGCGCGTCAAGCTTCACCTGCTTTGCACCGTCGTGCGTGCATCGAGCTTCACTGCTTTGCACCAGTGTTCTAGAAGCAGCGACTGACATGGGGAGCACCTGGGTTAGCACCATGCAGACATCTACATGTTACCCAAAAAAGTAACTAAATACCGTTACTCGTTACGCGCTCAAAATGTAACTAAATACAGGGTGAAACAAGGAGACGGCAGGCTCTTTAAATCGACCGGAAAATTCGGTTTCTTAACCTATCGCGCTACGACTTTGTGCAGCGTTGCCCACAGATGGTGTATTTTTTTTTTTTTTTTAAATTTGCAAAGAGCGAACTTACTGAGGAAAAAGTAAAGTAAGAAAAAGGCTTAGTTCCTATGGAAACGCAGCGACGCCACAGGTCTTCAAACAACACGGCGCCGTTTCGCACGGGACACAAGAGATGGCGCAAGCGGTCACGACGCCAACTGCCGCCAACGAACGAGCAGACGACGCCGAGAGCCGGCGTATTTAGCAGACAAGGAACTGCAGTTGCTTGTTGTTACCGCGCCTGTTTTTGTTTCTGCGACTGTCGCCGCCTGCGGAACGCGCGCCGCTTTTCAAACGAAAAGATTGTCTGCTAAAGACGCTGGCTCTCGGCGCCGTATGCTCGTTCGTTGGCGGCGTTCGTTGCGCCATCTCTTGTGTCCCTTGCGAAACGGCGCCGTGCTCTTTGAAGACCGGTGGCGTCGCTGCGTTTCCATAGGAGCTAAGCCTTTTTCTTTCTTTACTTTTTCCTCAGGTAAGTTCGCTCTTTGCACGCTGCACAAAGTCGTAGCGGGATAGGTTAAGAAACCGAATTTTCCGGTCGATTTAAAGAGCCTGCCGTCTCCTTGTTTCACCCTGTATGTTGCTGATTCTCAAAAAGAATGCGTTACCTCAAAAGTAGCATGTTACTTTTCTCTTTACTTTGACGACCGAATATGCAGCTGCTTTAGTTTCATGGTTTATTGTTTTCTTTTCAGCAGTCGTTGCCAGTGGCGTCACCAGGGTCAGTGGCACCTGGAACAATGACTCGCGGCGACACCCCCCCTCCCCCCGGTCGTCGCCCGCCACGACACCCCACCCCTTTGTCATGGCCCGCCGTGATATCCCCCAGAGCGCTGCACCCAAAGAAGTTTGCCCCCCTCTCCCCCTTGTGACGCCACTGGTCGTTGAATTTAAGCAGTAGCTGCCTCTCGAAATTTTTATCGGTTATGTTTCCCGGCTTCATTGATTTACATGTTCGGCTGTACTGAATAATCATTCTACTGACGCGCTCGAAGGAACGGCAGTGTTGTGCTTCTGGAAGAGAATCTGGGATTCCCCTCTCTCTTTTGTTTTGTCTGCTTTTAAAGCTCTAAGTTGACAATGGGTTCTGTGCCTTTCCGCGTTGGCAACCTCCGGGTTTACATTTGGTGTGTACACGATTCTAAAAGGTTCAACCGATGAACTTTCTTGCGTTCCCTGGGTGAAGGACATTCCCAGCTGTAGAGCACGACTGACGTGTTCACGATAAACATTGCTATACTGTCATACTGTTGAGTCGTTTTTCGGGTTGCCCATCTGCCTTTGTCGCTATAGACGCATGCTCGATTTGGAATTAAAACGAGCCTGTTTAAACGCCGTTGTACACGTTAAGGCCCTTTCACACACTTGCAACCGAGTAGGACCGACTGAGACAAGACTGGTTTTTAAGCCTCTTGTGACGGCGTAGGACCAAATGCGACGCTGCGGAGGAGGTCCTAAGCCGTCTCAGGAGGCTTAAAAACCGGTATTGTCTCGACCGGTCCTACCGGTTGCAAGTATGTGAACGGGCCTTTACTCCTCAAAAGTAACGAAATACCGTTACTCGTTACTCGGCCTTAAAAGTAACTATAGGTATGTTACACTCCTTTTATAAAAAGTGACTAAATACATTACTTGTTACCGAAAAAAGTAACTAGGTAGAAGTAACTCGTTACTAGCAATGCGTTACTTACATGTCTGGCACCATGGGCTCTGAAATTACACTTAGTACTATTATTGTCGAGATGAAACCACCCATATGTATATGCACTGCATATCTGTTTGACATAAGAAAATATGACAATTACATATCAAGTTCGGTATTTCAAACTCAAAGCCGAAAGCAAAAGGCCCCAGAGGAATTCTCTAACGATCTGCATTCCCCCGTATTGAGAGGAAGTAAGCGCTGGAGGGGGGGGGGGGGGGGGGGGGGCCCGCACTTTTGGATACGGACTTCTAAGTATCTTTTTTTAAGTACACTACTCCAAGTTTTATTAACGTTTATGGTTGGATATTGTGGTCACTGCTAACGATAAGTAGAAAACCTTACATAGGCCAAACTTCTGCTCAGCAGAGCGCCTGTGCGAAGTCCCGTTCAAAACGCTCATAGCACGAGATTCGAGTCTTAATAGCGGCTATACAAACAATATATTACAATTTCTGTTATAAGGAAAAGGGATGGAGTGAAATATGGCACCCCCGATAAGCTGGAAAAACGAGTTTCCACCTTGGCCGCTTCAACGGTCCATATCTTGAGAACAAAAAATCCGACGAACTTGCCGTTTGCGTCTTCTTTTATTATAGAATTGCCCGATAAAAAGTATTAAAAAAAATTGGACCCAAAATTCGTGCCTGAGTTGAGATGAAATCACCCATATATATATATATATATATATATATATATATATATATATATATATATATATATATATATATATATATATATATATATATATATTGTTACGAAGATGTGCGGCCGGCAGCGAATGATAATGACGCGTCCACTCAATGAGATAGAAAGGATTTTATGGGTGCCGGGCCGTGCGCGCGGAGCGTGGAACGTGATGGTCAGGCACGCCACTGCCCCAGTGTCGCAATCTTCTTCGTCACATTACCCCCTCCAGAGGACGACCCGGCCGATGAATGAAGGAAACACGAGAGTAAACTGAAAACACACACATACACACACAGAAGACGAGGCCGAAGACACGTATGACTGCTGCCGGCCGCGTAGAATGAAGATGTTCTTGAGCCTGCAGCCTCTCTCCACAGCATTGCCGATCTCTGTGCCAGCCACAGCCCCACGATGTCACGATCCGGGCTGGGGATTTCATTTGACCACTATCAACACAAACGGGGCTGGGGACAAGGCAGAGGATCATAATCTCGCGTCCGTCTCTCGATTTCGTGCACAGTTCATCCCGTTTACGGCACTCTTCATAAAAATTCTCGTAGCTCACATCCTTTGAAATCACTTCGGCGTTTCAGGCAGTCCACGGGGCGGGGGCTGTGCGGCGCGGGGCTATGGTCCAGCGCTCAATCGGCTGTGGCGGAGGACTGCTGCAACCAAGGTCCGGAGCGATGATGACGAAGAACGAAAGATGATGTACCCCGCACCTCCACCAAATGTTACGAAGATGTGCGGCCGGCAGCAAATGACGATGACGCGTCCACTCAATGAGATAGAAAGGATTTTATGGGTGCCGGGCCGTGCGCGCGGAGCGTGGAACGTGATGGTCAGGCATGCCACTGCCCCAGTGTCGCACCGTATACTCACCCCTAAGGTAGGTACAGTGGCCAGGGGGACAACTGAGTAGCTAATCGTTGCAATAAATCGGATAATTAACTAAAATTCGTTAAGTTTTTTTTTTTACTTTGTGAAAATAAACATGGTTAAAATAAGAAAATTGCTGAGAGTCATCAAAAACTTGTAAATCAGTATCTAATGAGAGAAGAAAAAAAAAAGTGAAAGCCGTTTACAACTCCCTGTAACGCCGAATTGGAGCGCAGCTGTTGAGGAGGAGGAGGGAAGGGTAATTAGGGGAGGGTATACCCCTCCTCCTCCCCTCATTCTTCAATCTCCTCCGGAGGGGGGGGGGGGGGTCACGTGACCCCGGGGGGGGGGGGGGGGGGGGGGCTCGCGCGGCGCATTATGGGATATTTCCCATAATGCACCGCGCGGTTACGCCGACGCCGACGCCGCTCAAGCCGGAAACGGGCGCCTAAGAGCTGCGCTCTAAAAATTGGAGCGTGTGCGGAGCGCGGTGGTGCGCTAGTTACACTCTAAAAACAAAAGGTGTCGTCTAACACCCTCTTGTCCCATATAATGCGCCCCTAAACTTCAGTTCGACGTACAGCGCACTATAGTGAACAGACGGCGCCAAATTTTAAGAGAGGCTTGATAAAATTGCGATCTAACGTATTACATTGCTTCGGGGTGCAGCGCTCAGGGGGGTGTCGCGGCAGGTCGCGAGAGCGGGGAAGGATGGGGGAGGGGGGGGGGGGGGGAGGACCAAGGGGTTTCCCCAGGAATTGAACTTAGGGGGGTGTCTAAATTTGTGTGTGTGTGTGTTGGGGGGGGGGGGGGGTAGGGGGCATTGAGAATAGAGGAGTCGTTGCGAATTAGGGGGGCCTTTAGAAAAACAAGGGGGGGTGTAGAGGGAAGTCACTGGTGTCCCCGGGTGCAGCGCTCAGGAGGTGTCGCGGCGGGCCACGAGAGCGGGAAGGATGGGGGGGGGGTGCGACAGGCTACCGCCCCGGGTGCCGCTGATCCGCTGTAACGATGCACTTTTGGCACTGTCAGCTGCGTCTCTCTTGAAAGTACAGACATTTCGATCAAGGTTTTCCCTCCAAGATCTCCTCCTTCATCGCGCTTATTTACGACTGTGCACCTAGGATAGATGCACGCAGAGGAAACAAAATTTGCGTTCGTCCACAGCTTGCGCGTACTACGATGTTACAAAACTAATCTAAGAAAAAAAAAACACCTTAAAAAAAAAAAAAAAAAACCCATCGAATTTTGAATAGGAAATTGACGCCCATCGTCGATATCGCCTGCCGTGGCACATGCACTTTTTTCTTTATATGTTTTTACGGTACCGTGGTGATTTTTCGAGTCACCCGAAGGGTGGTGTTGCTTTATTTGGTTTCTCGCATTCTGCTCACCCACGCGTGATCAATCGAATTGCAGTTGCTCTCCGTCCCGACGTTATGATTATGCGTGTACGCCCCGCGGCATCGAATGCAAGCGCGACGTCGACGATGTTTTATCACCCGGAATAATCACATTCACTGTTTTATACCTTTTCTTTTGTATGCGGTCTGTGCAGGCCAGCCATAATAGGCAGTCTTAGTACATCGATCCGATGACTCTGATAACGGTAGCCGATACTCCGTGGACCCTTTGCGTAGGTATGCATCCTGTCGTTATCGGAGGTATCGGAGTGACGATCTACTAAAAGTCCATATAGGGAGCTACGATATGTCGGATAATTAACTGGCTGGCCGTGCGATGACGCGAACGACGATGATTGTCGTACACGTTCTCGTATCGCTAGACTTGCGCTTTGTTGCACGATTGGTACACCCTGAGAAAAAATGGGTGTATGCTGACACCCTTTGTCCCATATAAGACACCCCAAAACTTCAGTACGACGTACAGCGCACTGACGTCGGTCTGACGGTACTAACTTTCACAAGAGGCTTGAAAGCCGTGTGGTACAACTTGTTAAAATAGCTATTGTACTTGTTACTGGCTACAAAAAAAAAAAAAAAAAAAAGAATCGGGGTTTTCTTGATTTTACCGCAAAACCTCAGTGGTTTCTTTCTGTGGTCTTTGACACATACTTTAGCTGTTAAATAAGTTATATCGCACCTTTATCAAGCCTCTCTTAAAATTTGGGGCCGTCTGTTCGACTATAGTGCGCTCTACGTGGAACTCAAGTTTAGGGGTGCATTCTATGAGACAAAGGGGTGTTAACGACACCTCTTGTTTTTAGAGTGTAACTAGCGCACCACCGCGCTCCACAGAGGCTCCAATTTTTTTTTCTCTCTCATTAGATGATTTACAAGTTTTTGATGCCTCTCCGCAAGTTTCTTATTTTCACCATGTTTATTTTCACAAATAAAAAAAAAAAACTTAACGAGTTTGAGTTAATTATTCGACTTATTGTAACGGTTAGCTACCTAGCTGTTTCCCTCGCCGCTGTGCCGACCTTAGGGGAGAGTACGGTGCAGTATTATATGGGATATACATATGGGTGGTTTCATCTCAAATCGGGCAGGCTAAAAGGGTATAATTTTTAATTCTGACGAAATCAATATAGTTTGTTTTGGGAACATTTCTCAAATGAAGGAGGGCGCAAACCACATGTTCCCCAGATTTTTTCTTCTCGAGTTACGAAGCGTAGAAGCCGCAGTGGCAGAAACTAGTGTTTTTGCCCGCCGTCGCAGGTCGCGTTTTTGACACTTTTTGCTGGCGGTAGTGTTTTTTCCACACATTTTTAACTTCCCCTCCCCCCTCATTTTATAGGTACTATAAAGATACCTTGACGTATTCAAGTATTTTTAGAAATTTTATTGTTTTCTAAAACAAATGTCAAACTCGCCACTCAGGTCGATTTTTGGTCAACTTTGAGAGGTCATTACTTTGTACTTAAGGTTCATTTTCTTTCTTTAGCTCAATAGAAAGCCCTAAGCATGCCCCGTATAGATATAATAATATCATTATGATCTGCTAAGTAGCCGCTCCGCTACCTTCACGTAAATGTTGTGAAAAATAACAAATGTTGAAAGTTTGAATTCGAATTTTAGGGGCGAAGCTCCCTAGGGTCTAGCCATGTCCGTCCGGCCGTCCGTCCGTCCGGCCGTCCGTCCGTCCGTCCGTCCGTCCGTCCGTGCTCAGACCGATTGCCATCCCATCTGTCTTCTTAAAAAAAGAAAAAATGTTTGTGCAGTCGACAGGATTCGAACCTGTGCGGGGAGACCCCAATGGATTTCTAGTGCATCGCCTTAACCACTCGCCACGAGTGCGGGACGAGTAGGGACTCTGATATGTGGTAGTAACTCAAGAGCTGGGGATGTCATGGATGAAACGTTGCATGTAGCAGCTCAGCGTCTATACAGGAGAGGGCGCTGCGGTCAAGTGCACAAATGCGTATATAACCACGTTCCATACTACACATTCTCTTTCTGACATGGACCGTTGACTTAAGTGGTGGAGATGCGTTCCCACGGCTTCTAGCGGATCCAAGCTGATCCGCTAGAAGAACCACTGGCTCTGCATATCACCGACCATAAAGCAGTAATAATGATGTCGAAACGCAACCCGGAACTCAGCACTACCTATGAGCAATAAAAAAAAATCAGCACCATCAGCACTACCTATGAACAATAAAATCAGTATCATCAGCACCACCAGAGCTTCGCCCCAGTCAACATCATTCACGTGGAGATGCTGTCATTGTTTTCAAAAACCCCATTTTTGTAAATTTTTATTTTTTAAAATTCTTTTAGATATAATTGTCGACTGCAAGAAAAAAACAATCTAGAAATGTACTATATTGGTTGTATGTCCTCTATTTGAGCCGCAATCGCGTGAAATCTTTGCTTATTTGACTAAAATGAGCACACATTTCACGCGATTGCGGCTCAAATAGAGGGCATACAACCAAAATATTTCATTTATAGATTGTTTTTTCTTTGTAGTCGACTATTATATCTAAAAGAATTTAAAAAAATAAAAAATTTACAAAAATGTATTTTTTGAGAAAATCGATTTCAAACTTTCACAAACGAACCTCAAACCGGCATTGTCCGCCTTTGTGATTTCGAAAATATGTTTTTTTTTTTTTTTACGCTTTCAAAAAGGAACGTAAAGTAGGCGAACTTGTGATATTAATTGTAATTTAAAACTTGAATTAAGAGAGAAACCGCATAAGCATACTACAAAACAATGAGTAACAAGTATATACAAATCAAAAGGCAATGCAACATGACAAAAATTGTTTCTCTCTGCTATAGAACGGTTCAAAGTAAACGAGGGTGGCTACTCATTGCCCAGCCTATTACGATCGAATGATACATCCTCACATTATTCAAATCTTGTACATAAATCTTCGGGAAATATGCGCCGGGTTTTGTTATCCTCACATCTTGCTGATCGCTGACGGTTGACTGCACAGTTCGTGCACCCCAATAATGTAGAAACGCGTGCGCAGAACCAAAACACAAAAACATCGATGGTACATTTTTTGAAGTCAGTACATTATTTTTTTACTAGTTCGACGTAACTGTGAATCAGTTTTCACACTGTGTAGGAGCCACGGAGTTCACAGTTGCAGTTTTGAACATGCCGGCACGCACTCACTGATGATTTTCTAAATTTCGGGACACAAAGCGGTACGTGCATGCCTTGACACGCGTATGCAGCCACTCTGTGTTTTCGCAGATCTTTTCTAGGGGCCCTAATCTGGACGGCGAAAAAGTCGGCGAGAAATCTGGCAGCCGTGATTGTCCAACGCCGCACTTGACCTTGGCACCGGCCAATCAGAGACGCCGGATTTCTCGCCGACTTTTTCGCAAAGTGTCCAGATTAGGGCCCCAGGGCAACGTTCAAGGCGCCTTCCTCAGTGTCTTCCTCCACACGTGTGAGGATCGGATGCCTCTTGGTGGGTTTACCTTCTCCCGCTCTTTTTTCTTGAGCTCCCGGAAACGCGTGAGCTTCTCCTTGGCGATTGAGAGTAGAACAATCCCTACGACTTTCGGTCTGAGTGCCTCAACGAAGTTTTGCGCGTTCGTTACGGAGTACAATTCTGTAGTTATCAAGTCATACATGGATGCCTGGTGCTTGAGCACGCCACCCACTCCATCACACGAGCTTTTCCCGTGCCCTGATGCGGAGAATATCCACTTGGCGACTACATTCCTTTTCTTTTTTCGTACACCTGGTGCCTGTTCTTGAAGTGGCTTGGACCACCGTCTGAAATATAAACGGGTTGCGTGAAAATAAGCAATAGTTCCTCCAGCCGCCCTCCGACGACGTTGAGCGCAAAGAGCGCATGGGACGAGTCATGGACGATGTCGTCGCTCACTATGTAGCATACTTGGGTAGTAATTCAATTACAGTAATTGAATTACTGTAATTTAATTACTTTTCTTGGTAATTTGTAATTGTAATCAATTACTTTTGGCTAAAAGGAATTGTAATTGTAATTTAATTACTTTCTAGCGTCAGTAATTCCAAAATTTCAGGCACAATTACAATTACTTTTGCAAAACATTGTGGCGCCGACAGAATCTCTCTGAAAGCCTCAGCGCTCGCACAAGTGGCCTAGCTCTCGGTGAAATACTAGCGCACAGACACGCACTCACACACACGCTCAACATAAATAGTGTCGCACTGTTTGCTGTTTTGTTGCTTACACTGCAGGCTGAGAGACAATCCTTTTTGGAGCCTACCTCAACAGCACCGTGTAGCGCCGTCTGCGGTGCGAGCAGAAAACAATAGCGTAAACATGCCAAAATATTTAAAAAAAAAATTAGCTTCAGTTTTCAGCTGAGGTTGGGAATTTTAATTCTCTATGAAGTTATCTGTTTTTCTTTTTTGCCAGTTTTTTACGTCCCTCTTCCAGTACTGTCGCATATTTGTATCTTTGTATTATTTTCAAGTTTATTTCCTGTTGGTTTCGCTTCGGCTATTATTTGCGCTAGCATTTTGGAGACTGACCTCGCACCTGTGAATATTGACACCAATGCTTCGGGAGTCCCGATTTGGTTCTTACATATTTCTGAGCCATTATAATATCAACTCAGTGTAAATATTTACAATACCATGATGTTTGTATGTGAATGCGGCCTTATTAGCGCGTGTGGATTTTAGTTTTATATTAACACTATTAAAATATTCATATATGACTAATTGTCACATTTTTATTTGCCTGGCTAACAAAACATCAACCCAATTTTTTCTTTAGCGATCTGGCGTCCTCCAGCATAGAAACTATTTTATTATTATTTATTAAAAATATAAGAATGTAGTACTTCATTGCCCCAAACTGTCAATTGCTATTATGAATTTAACAAAATTCATAAAGGAAAGTACAATACGTGACATCTTGAAGCGATGCTTAAGCTTCCTCAAACATTGGGGCAAGGAATGAACAAATAGGTTGCATTCTATGCAACTCATTTAAAGTCATATGGCCCAAGTCGGGTCGCTCTCAGAAATAAGTAATTGTAAAGTAATTGCATTACTTTTTAAAAGTAATTTGTAATTGTAATTAATTACTTTTCACGTAGTAGTAATTGTAATTGTAGTTAAACTACTTTTGAGGCCAAGTAATTGTAATTGTAATTAAATTACATTTTGGAAGTAATTTACCCATGTATGCTATGTAGTCACGCAGATAAAGATGGAAACCAACTTGCTCTTCCAGTCAGGTCCTTGCACCGCGCGCTGGATCACGACACTCCAATTTTCAGCAAAATTGAAGTGCAAGATGATGGCACGTTGACTTCACGTGCGCTTTCTCGAGCCATATGGCTCTTCGCTGGTCGCGTCTGATGAAGTGGGGAACGTAGTTTTTTGTCCACTTTTGAAACTCGTTAAAAAGCTTCCAGAAGATTTATGTACAGATTTGAATGGTGTGAGAATTTATCATTCAATCGTAATAAGCTGTATATTGAGTAGTCACCCTCGTTTACTTTTAACCGCTCTATAGAGAAAGAATTTTTTTTTTACATGTTGCGTTGCCTTTTGATTTGTATAGTTGTTACTCATTGTTTTGTAGTGTGCTTATGTGGTTTCTCTCTTATTTCAAGTTTTAAATTACAATGAATATCATAAGCTAGTCAAATGAGCACATTTCACGCGATTGCGGCTCGAATAGAGGACATACAACCAAAATATTAAATTTCTAGATAGGTTTTTCTTGTAGTTGACTAATATATCTAAAAAAAATAATTAAAATAAAAATTTACAAAAATTGGGTTTTTGAGAAAATCGATCTCAAACTTTCAACATTTGTTATATCTTACAACGTTTACGTGAAAGTAGCGGAGCGGCAAGTCAACAGATCACACCGATATTATTATATCTATAATGGGATTGCTTTGGGCTTTCTATAGAGCCAAAAAATACAATTTACCTTAAACAAAGTAATGACCTGTCGAAGTTTACCAGAAATCGACCTGAGTGACGAGTTCGACTTTTTTTTTTTTTTTTTTTTTTTAGAAAACAATCAAAATCCTAAAAATATTTGAATACGTCAAGGTATCTTTATAGTACTTATTAAATAAGGGGAAAAGGTTGAAAGGGTGTAGAAAAACACTAGTGCCACAGAGGGTGTCAAACACGCGACCTGCGACGGCAGACAAAAACAGTAGTTTCTGCCACTGCGGCTTCCACGCTTCGTAACTCGAGAACAAAAAATCTGGGGAACATGCGCTTTGCGCCCTTCTTCATTTGAGAAATGCCCCCAAAACATTTTTTTTTCGTCAAAATTAAAAATTAGACCCTTTTAGTCTGCCCGATTTGAGATGAAACCACCCAAATATATATATATATAGTGAACGAAGAGGGGAGAAGATGATTATTGAATTTATTGCATTAAAGTTAGGGAAAGGGAAAGAGAGCTGGCGAAAAATTGGGCCAGGAGCCAGCTCTCTTTCCCTTTCCCTTTAACTAACTTTAATGCAATAAATTCAATAATCATCTTCTCCCCTCTTCGTTCACAATATTACTACGGCTGCACTTGTCAATCTTCACTCATTCCCGTTATATATATATATATATATATATATATGGGCGTACATACACAGGTGTGTCATCACAGTCTTCACACTGGTCCGGCGTCAAAAAGGCAAACCTCGTGTGACAGTGCGGAGTCTTTCTTACCCAGCATCCTCTACCTGCGGCGCGTGGCGGCGCACGCACCTTGGGCGTTTTAGACACGGAGGGCGGGATTGCCCTCGCGGAGATGCGCTCCGATAAGAAACCGAAACCCAAAAACGCGTTTAAATTGAGCGTTTTTTTTTTTTTTTTTTCGGAACGCCGTAAAACGCTGCGCGTGTCTTATATCATTGTAATATGGGTGGATTGAGTAGTTTTTCGATGATTCCCAGCAAGATTCTAATTGAAAGCATCCTTTTAAAATCAGTCATTAACGATTTAACTACTCAAAATGAATTAC
>JABSTQ010010764.1:0-165000 GCA_013358835.2 Ixodes persulcatus | reverse complement strand
ATTTCTTGGGCATACCCATACCTTTGTATAAATTTTGCATTTCGTACAGTGCTGTTAGAAGTTATGCGTATGTGCGCCTTGTGTTGTTTTGTGTAATTTTGTTCTATCTGTCACAAGTTCTGCGAATATTTTTTTTTCTTTTTGTATAATGCTGTTAGAAGTTGTATGCATGAAGTGATTACTCAGCGTATCTTTCCTTTGCATATCCTTTTGTGTTCTGAATGGATGTCCTGCTGACAAATTTGAGACGGGCCCCAGACCTCGTCAAGGTGCCACTGGCAGCTTTTTGTCTAGGGTCTCCGTTGGCTTAAAGGCCATAAATAAAACGATTGATTGATTGATTGATTGATTGATTGATTGATTGTCGCATTCTTAGTACATAAACAAAACAAAAAAAGAACTATATTTTAATGCTGAACGGATTTTCAGTAACATGAAGGTACCGATTATATCCGTCCAGAACCCACGCCCCCGAGGAATGGCTAGGTGGCGCAAGCGGCCGACCGATTTAGAGTTCGGCAGTCATGTGTCACTCCATCCATTCATCTATCCATCGCGCAGACGCAGACCGCGCAGCCTAGCGTGATATGGTGTGTTTTGATGACGTCCAAGCCCGGGATAAACATGACGCGTGGCACACGCCCGTTGTGCGTACATGAGCGTGAAGCGTCACGCTGAAAGAGCACGCTGAAGGTTGGCTCTTCAAGATACCTTACCCGCCTCACTGCTGCAGGCAGCGTGCCAACGCTGACACATTTCTTTTTTTTACTTTTTCTGTTCATTTTTTTTTATTTTTCGCGCGCGTGGCTTTATATATTGTATTTACGTAAGGGTTGCGTCACCACCCACAAAAAGAAACTTCAAAAGAAAAAGAAATCGTCGGCGAGGGATTGAGCTATTTTGACGTATTTTTGTTTTTACCATGAAAATACTAAGGTTTATCGTCCCAGTAAATTCGCCAAGGGAAAAGTCTTTATTATTATTATTTACTATAACTGAATTAAAGTTTTACAGTTTATAGTGTTAGATCTCTATTTTATGATTCTCGTGGTAATTTTGATATAGCTTTTTTTATGTTCTGGATGCTATGAGCATGCTGTAAAAGCCATGTTCTTGGGCATACGTGGAGCGTGACAATGGAATCAGTTAATTCGTTCCATTTAGACCACTGAGTGCAATAAGCAACAAAAATAATGTGCGCGAGACATATCTTGTGTTGAAATAATTTAAAATCGCAAAAACACCGTTTTCAAAGAACTAAAAAAAATCCCTTCAATTGTTCGTAAATATAAAAATTATAGATTCTATCTTAACTTAGACAGTTGCATATTACATATTTTAGAGCATATGCATGCCAAATTTGGTTGTGATATGGCAATATTAAGAACAGAAATTCGTCTACGAAAACTGTGAAGATGCCTAAAAATACATAAAGAGAAACGCGCTCGAATGTTACCATAAATGTGTACAGTGACCTTTCGCGGCGAGAAAAAAAAAAAAATATATATATATATATATGTACTTTGTTTATGATTTTTTGTGAGGAATTGAAGCTACAGAAAACTGCAATGGATTGTAGGCGGCGAGGCCTACTTATCAACATAAATCTGATGGAGGGAGACGCCATCAAATTTAAGAACCGCGCACAATAAAAATAAATTCTCAAATTTATGCCATTCTGGGTTGCCAGGAGTTCTTCAAATGCTTATTCATCTGTTCGTCGAATGGGTACGTCCACCACAGTAGCTATAACTGTCTCGTCGTCAAGACTTCCTGAGTACGTTCTCCTCGGTCTAGTACGTCACAAGGTAGAGCCATTTTTGGAAAAGCCAATTCGATGCTATCAATGCTGTCATTATGGGCACGTTAAGTCCACTTGCCGTAATTCTCCAACGTGTTCACGTTGCGGCGGACCACACCAGCGAAATGACTGTGACGCTGGAGCAACGACAGTTCGGTGCTGTAACTGTGGTAAAGAACACGAAGCGACATCACATCAATGCGCAAAATGGAAACATGAGTTGGAAATACGTCACCAAAGACAAGTAGCATGGGGGCACATCACCCGCTAAACCAGCCCAGGGCACTGTCAACAGTGCTCTTAAACAAAACAGACCAGGCCTACTAGATCCTCAACGCGACGCGCGAATCCATAAGCATACAAAGTTGAACACCGGCTCCGGCTACAATGAGCAACAGACGACAAATACTTCTATGAAGAACAAAGCATCGTCTCAACAAGGACGCTCGACTGATGTCCCCGACTCCCGAAATCGTACTGTAGGCCGGGGGCAATTATCTCAAAGACGACCTTACAAAGACGCGCTGGTAGGAACGTTATCAAGAAGAGTCCAGACCTGAAAAAGACCCTCCTCCTTCGCCAGAAGCAACATGTGGGATCTGGTCAACCATTATCATCACTGCAGAAAGACGCATACGAGAATATCTCATCCAGTGCATGTCCCCAGCGGCTCACCTTGCTCTGCAAGCGTCGGACATTTTTTCCCCAATTTTAATTAATTTAGTAAGCTAGAATATGGACATATCAACAACTGCAGCGCACTAAGATGTGCACTGCCTCCATCGAAGAACTAATTAGTGACTCAACACTATTCCAATGGAATGCAAGAGGACTCCAGTCAAACATGTCAGCTTTTCGACAATTCACACATCATCATCACTTCCCTATAATTGTAATTTGTGAACCAAACATTCCAGAAGACTTCAGGCTCTCAGGGTACGAGATTTTCACATCCCTGCGGTAAAATGGACCCAGTCGAGTTATGCTCGCTATACGCAAGGACCTTACATATGTGAATCATTCCATTACACCCCATGCAAGCAATGAATACGTATCTGCCACAGTAAGAAACGGCAATCGCTCCTTTTCAGTTATAGCGGCGTACATATCACCAGGTGCAAAATTTGATGACGCGCACTTTGAAGCTGTATTGAACAACTGCGCTCCCCCTTACATCCTATCAGGCGATTTCAACGCTCATCATCCCATTTGGGGAGGTACTCACATAAACAATCGAGGCAGAAAACTTTTAGACTCTTTGGACCTACACAACCTAAGCATATTGAACGATAGCTGCCCCACATACCTACGCGGCACTACGTACAGTAGCTGCCTCGACCTAACGTTCGTCTCTCAAGAACTGGTGCCTTATAGCTTGTGGTTTACTTATATCGAAACACGTGGCAGTGACCATATCCCAACCTACACCATCCTGAAGGGATTTTCAAGCCGAAAAATTCGCCACACTATTCGTCGTACAAACTGGCAAGCCTACCAAACATCAATGGAGTCCTTCTGCGAGTCTTCTACTAACCTTCAAGACTTCAGTGCTGCTGTGGCTGTTGCTACCAAAAATGAAACCAGAAGCTACAATCTTCCTGCGACCCGGACTGCAATCGATGGGGAATATGAACATCTACGTGCTAAGCGTCGTCGCTCGGAAAGACGGTACCGAAGGACCAAAGATATGAAGGATCTACGTGAATCTCGCCGCACACAGAAAAAAATAGGCCGATATCTACAGAAACTAGGAAAGGTCAAATGGAGGACGAATTGCTCAAAGTTAGATCCAAGGAAACCCCTAACGGGAGTCTGGCGTATGGCGCGTGGACAACGGACACCTCAACAGCAACGATATCCGTTCCGTGCTTTATCTCTGCGCCTAAACGTGACTGAGATGGAGGTCGCCGAGAACTTCTGCAGTCGTCTCACCCAACAGCAGGCGGGTTCTAATTCATTGTTGGTCCTATGCAAGCAAACGTACCACCAGCGTCCGACGACAGAATGAATTTCCCCTTTCGGCCAGATGAACTTCAGGCAGCTCTGGCTACAGTGAAGCGGACCTCGACTCCGGGACCTGACGACGTTACGTATAGCGCCCTTGCCAATCTAGGCCCACGAGGTCAAAAACAACTTGATTTCTTCAATAATTCATGGGAAACGGGTCAGGTACCATCAGTATGGAAGAATGGGCGTATCATACCCATTCTCAAACCAGGAAAATCGCCTTACGACATTGCATCTTATAGACCAATAGCTTTATCAAGCTGCATTGGTAAGCTAATGGAGAAAATGGTAAATTATCGCCTTGAATGGTACCTAGAAAATACCGACCAGTATCCGGACGTAATGTCTGGATTTCGACGTGGACAAAGTTCTTTGGACAACGTCATAGACCTAGTCACCTTCGTAGAACAGAACAAGAAGCAACGACGAATAACTACAGCCGTCTTCCTTGATGTCATGGGTGCATACGACAACGTGACCCATGAGGCCGTTCTAAATGCGGTAGAGGAACTTGGAATTGGTGGCCGCATGTTCTCCTGGTTAGAGAGCTACCTCACAGGAAGATCTATATATATGTCAACGTACGACGGAAATACAAGTTCTCATATCCTCACAAAAGGCGTACCACAAGGCGGGGTATTAAGTCCAATTTTATTTAATATGGTCTTGATAAATCTAATCCGCGAATTACCAACCACGGTACATGCATCTATTTATGCTGATGACATCTGTATCTGGGCGACCGGTGTCACACGTCCTCAGATACGGGCGAGACTCCAAAGCGCTCTGAAAATCACCCATAAATATCGCATCGAATGTGGACTTCAAATATCAACTTCCAAATCAGCTGCGATTACGTTTTCTCGCAAGTTAATGGACCGATGCCCTATCACTATCTGTGGAGAAAAAATTCTATACGTCCGGAAGCATACGTTTCTAGGAATAACTTTGGATCGAGGCTTAACGTGGACGCCTCATGTATCCCGACTGAAAATGAAGCTGACATCTATAGACCTCTTCTGTATACTCTCGTCCCCAGCCACCTAATAGGCATATCCGGTATGGGCGACCGAAAAATACTAAAACGTTTCAACCTGTAACTAGTAAAAAAATAAGGGGGAGGCAAAACGATAATGTGTGACGGTTGCGCTTATATCCTAAGTGTCTTCTACTGGCGTGGCGCCGGCAAAACAATGCTTTCGCCCATACTGGAAGTGACGACAATTCAAGATGGCGGCGCCCTTGAAGAAAGGGTCTATAGTGCATTTCATGCGTTTCATCAGTGGCACAACATGGGGCGCAACTGTTGGTTGCCTACAGCGACTGTTCGAAGCCTTCTTCCTCGGACTTCAGAGGTACACCTTACCGGTCATCAACAACACCTGCATTACAAATATACGAGCCCTCCAAAGTATCCAGGCGCAAGCTCTACGAACCTGTTTAGGGCTACTCCGATCTGCTTCCACGCCCGGGACGATTGCGGAGGCTCGCCGGTTCCCAATTGAAGCATACATGATACAAGAGACACTGCGGTTGCACTTGAGACACCTCACACAACATCCTTGCCATCACTTAGCAACGTTACCTACAAACAGACCAAAGTCCAGCTTCTCCAAGACGATAAGAAAGCACAATACTACTCTAAATAATTTTGTTCGACCATCTATTAAGAGCATACCGCCATGGACATTCTTGACTCCAGAAGTAGTGCCGTACATCAAAGGCATTCATAAGAAGTCATAAACTCCACTGCCTGTACTGAAACAACTGGCATTAAGGGTCACAAATGAAACATCCAACTCGACGACACATGTGTACACCGACGGGTCCTCTTCTGAGGAACGAGCTGGAGCTGGGATTGTGATTCCCGCCCACAGTCATTCCTCCAGTTTTGAAATAGGACACAAAACGACATCAACGGCATCTGAGTTAGCGGCCATACGAGAAGCAGTAAGGTACATCTTATGTCAAACACCCCAGCACTGGACCATCTTCAGTGACTCAAGACCAGCGCTTCAAATAATCCAGTCTTCTATGAAAAATAATGCGAACGACTTTCTGGCATACCAAATCTTCTGCACCTGCCACCGGGCCCTCCAGCAGGGTCATCACATAACTCTTCAGTGGATACCAGGTCATTGTGGTGTCGCCGGCAATGAGACAGCAGATAGTGCAGCAAAATAAACCAGTAACGGCAATAAAATTGGCATACCCTACTCCAGGTGTGACACGAAAATTCTGGTTCGAGACGTGGCAAAAGGAATTTCACGAAACTACTGGATGAATCCACATTACCACCATCCCAGGCTATACTCCCTTGATCCTCAACTTGGATTCCGCGTTCCATCTGGACTTTCAAGACAGCTAGAGGCGGTCCTGCACCGACTACGGCTTGGTGTGGCATATACACCGCAGTTCCTTTGTCGGATTCAAAGAAGAGATTTCGCAAACTGTGCAAGCTGCGAAGTTGAAGGGACAATTCAACATATCCTGTTTGAATGCGATAAATTCAACGAGGATCGACAAGTGCTGCAACAGACATTAATGGCGTTGGACTCGCGGCCTTTCTGCTCATCAAAAGTGCTTGGTGCCTGGGACACAACTGACCAATTCATGAAGGCCACGAAGGCCTTGGTAGTGTTCCTCACGAACACGGAATCATCAGACACTTTGTAAGGTGCTTAAAATGCCAGTGAGACTTTGAACATTTGTACCATTGCTCAACCTCATTGACAACTTCACCTCATCTTTCTTCCTCATCGTCATACCTTTTCTTCCCCCTCCCCCTTCTCCCCAGTACAGAGTAGCCAACCAGAACCTACGTTCAGGTTAACCTCTCTGTCCTTCCTTAATAAACCCTTCTCTCTCTATTTGACCAATTTTGCCACTATAACTGGTTCTTATTCTTTTTATAATAAGATATGAAGATTCAAAGATAATAAAACACCATATTACCCAGAATCACATTTTTTTGCAGAATATTGCCATTTCTCGACCTGCATTGAGATTGATTCACTTCATGCGAGTAATTCCTCTAGATCTCACGAAGTGTTTCCAGTTCCAGAGAATCCCTCTCATAGAGGAAACCTTTGATAACACGCTATTGGTTACGGTAACACTTTACAGTAGCTAGATTTACTGAGTGGCAGTTACGGTTAAAATCTAAAAAAAAAATGACAGAGTACACGTGATCAGTTTTAAAGTTTATTCCGTAAATTTATACAATAAGTATACGTGTTCTATATAATCGTGGATGCTGGCCCCGCAGCTTGAACGCATGCGCGTCTGAATTTTAGTTGCGTAAGACATCACTTAAAAATATTCCGGCTGTTGTTTTTTTCCCCCTCTTCAAAACCGAAATTTATGCTTGAAAACGTTACAAGAGCGAAGTGTCCAGAACTTGTTCAGACCTTGCATAAGTTATCTCGGCCATTCATCCTGGCCTCAAAGACCGACTGCATGACACCGCTCGAACACGATATACGCCCTTGTTTTCGCAGAAAATCTCGCCAAAGTTGAAACTTGCAAAAATTGTCCCATTAGATAAAAAAAAAAAAGAATATTTTTTTTAACGCAAATTGCAAATGATTTGTTAAGACACTATTTACGATTTCTTTAGGGTACATACCCACGTGTGGTTCGTTTGTATTTTATTTTCTTTTTTCTTTAACTTTATTTTTATGCGCCGAATTTTCGGTTGGAACACATCTGCGAAAAAAACAGACGAAATTCGCGCGAAACTAAGAGCAGTTCCCCACATTTTTTTTTAAATGTAAAATGAATAACGCGCGTACGTGTTTTTCGTTTTGTCATTGCAAATATAAGGCTTCCAACAGAAACATCTTTATTTTTTATTAATTCTATTTAATAGCGTCGAATGATTTTTTTTTGTATGTGTGTTCCAATTTCTGTTTTGTTTGTTTTTCGCACATGTGCTTCAACCTTCCGTGTAATTTCAGATTTCTTTTTTCTACGCGTGTATTTTAGCTTTTTGCCCGGTACACGTACACCGTTAGAGCATTTGCGGCGATCGTCCTTCAGTTGTGAGAAAAGAAAAACCGGGTGAAACGGGCCATCGCGCTCGCCCTGTGTGCATCCCGCAACCTTATTAAAGTAGAAGCGACGAAGAGACCCTGAACACGCTTGATGTAACGTTTACCCCAGTCGGGTCCCGCTCGTCAGCGGGCTGTGCGAGCCACGACGAACGGTATTGCCTGTCGCCCTGAAACGCACGGTAGGGCCGTACATCATGCCGCCGACAAGCTGCAAGGTCATTTGTGCAAAACACGATACAGCTATAGTCGGTTACAAGTCAAGAAGTTAGGAGAAGCTCCTCCCATAACCGTGATGCGCCTGTTTCAAATCCCTCCGCAGTCGAAAGAAGAGTTCACTGGAAACGCTCCTTTCCGCTTCAATGAATAGATATTGGCTAGGGAGTGACGCCAACTTGTCTCTGATCCCACTTTTTATTTAAGAAAGCGACCTTTGTATCCATCGGAGGGGGACTTAATCCCCGAAAGTCGTATTTTTTTCATCGGAGGGGGAAAACTCTAATCTCCCTCTCGTGGCTTCCACAACGCTAAGTCAAAGTCGAAAGATAAGGCAAATATTTACAGGAAGGCAAGACCCTCCTCGCGCGTTGGCCGCGACGTCACGGAAACGATGGGACGCTATTGGATGCGGAGGTGGCGGAGGGATATATGATTCCCTTTGGGGGGCATTTGCCGCTACCTTCTTGACTTGTAACCGACTATAACACGAACGCGTGATGCCCTCCCCCCCCCCCTTTTTTTAATAAAAATGTTTTTTAAAGGAAACCCCCCCCCCCCCCCCCCCCCTTGAACCCAAAATGTTGTCCGTCAGTCAGTGCATATTTCGCTAAATTTAGCGGGGCAAGTGACGTCATGTTGCCTATATACGAGGGGCGTTCATAAAGTTCGTATTATCGGCACAAAAATTTGAAAAAAATGGAACAAAACAGGCATCTACATGAGCGTGCGTCCCTCTAGTTTCCGCACAGTATAAACATCGCATGCTATAGTAGCTCGGAACGCCGCTAGGGAGTCGAAACAAGAATGGCACCCCCCGTCGGTGCCAAGCACATGCAGTGATCCGTTTTTTTTATGTTTTTTTTTTCATTTTAAGGGAAGCAATGCCAAGGATATTCATTCTAATCTGGGAGCGTTGTTCGGTGACAACACCCCAGTTTATGACACTTTGGATAAATGGCGCAGACGATTCCAGTGTGGCCAAATAAGAGGAAAGCATTTCAAAGCCGGCGACCAAGTGATTGCTGAAACAACCAAGTGATTGCTGAACACTCAAAACGAGGAGTTCTATAACAATGGCCTCCGGCATGTTGTGCATCGCTGAAAAAAGTGGGTCACTTTTGGTGGCGAATATGTAGAGAAAGTCTCAACTCCTACTCGAGTGTGATTGCTGAATCTCTATTCCTTCGTGACAATAATACGAACTTTATGAATGCCCCTCGCCTTAACCTTGGGGAAATTAACGGCACGTAATCTATATGCGTCATCTCAGTTTCCCTGCTAAATTTAGCGGGGAAATTCGTGTCTTGTGACCTCAACATGAATTCAGTTTCCCCGCTAAATGTAGCGAGGAAATTGACGTCACGTGACCTATGCACCAATCCAGTTTCCCCGCTGTATTTAGCGGGAAAACTGTTACTTGACCTGACGTCACGAGTACTATACACCAACCTGGTTTCTCCGTTAAATGTATCGGGTAGTTTGATAAAAATAAAAGTTCAGTCCCGGAAATGACGGTTTAACGTCTTCTAAATAATTTTAAACGATCGCACATTAATAAGGGCGATTCGCCACAATAGAGTTGATTCACCCGCGATTTATTTGTATACCTTTTTCCTCGTAAATGGCGCAGAATGTTTCCGGAACACACGAGTTGCACTCTCGCAGCTGCGTGTGTAGGTAGGGTTGGGTTGGTCTCAGCTCGGGTTGGTCTCGGGCCACGGTCTGTTCACCCGGCCCGAGCCTGGTAGTGGTTTTATATAGGCAAGCTAGGTTTTGCTAGCCCGGTGTCCGCCACTACCAGCATGGCAGCTGCCAACACGGAAGGTCAGAATTTCTCTATTTCTGCGGAAATTTCCCTCGCTTGCACAAATAATTATTTAATACTAAATATTAGTTGATTTTTGCATCACTTTCATTTTTACGGTGAGAGAAATATTATATAGCCATAACGTCTCGCGTACGTTTCGCAAAAATGAGTTTATCGGGCGAAAACCGTGGCCCAAGCAAATCTGTCGAGGAGGAATATGTTACCGGGAGATTCAAACTGACGAATGATACCCTATTTTCGCCTTAGATGTCATGCACGTCATCAGAACATGGTACTGGTTTAATAATTTCTTTAGTGCTTTATATAACAGTCAGTTGAAAACAAAAGGTGTAACAAAAGCTCGAGTTCTCAAACTCGAACACACGGAACACAACAGACAGTAACTTACGATTTCTTGCAGAGCACTTCGAAACATTCTCAGTCATGGTAAGTCTGTATCTTGGACATGGTAAGTTTATATCTGCAGAAATCGCAGTTATTTGTTCTTGTACTCAAACTTTTTTTTTTTTTTTTGAGAGAGGGCACAGTGGCTTTTTGGCTGGTCCCTTCCTCCAGTTTTCACGGGGGCGATGAAAACTAACTTTGCTGAAGATAAAAGTTGTTGGAGTGTTCCTCAGTGTTGCCAGATGGAACACACCATCAAACGGGTGGAGGGAATAACCCAAATGTAGCCAAAACTGCTGAAATTCGATGTCATCTCGAAAAAAAAAATCATAACTGACCTATATATTTTCAGATCTATACGGTGCCCAAACTTTTCCTCAAACTAGCAAGATTTTCCCGATTCCCACATAGACATGAATATTACCTTAATCTGGGAAATTTCCTCGGGTTGGCAGCCCTGTAGCAGGGGCCGACGCCCGGCGTGGGGAGCAATCTATAGTCAAAGAAATGGCTCTGGTTTCCGAGCCGCTCTGAAGCTGGAACCACGTTCGAAGCATTCGAACGTATTTTGTGAGCACCCTATTTGTTGATGTACGTTGCTAGTGCGCTCGGGCTTTCAGCGTTTGTGAAAGTGCGCCAGATGAAGTCACTCACGCAACTGTCGCCTTGACATCATGTATTGGCTTCGGCGGCGTTCATCGCTTGTTGGTCGCATGGAATTCGGTTCCCGACGAATACGCAGCGGCGTGTTGTAATAATTTTTTGCAACGTGAATTTCGCTCTTAATCTTTGCTCCACTGAATTCAGCCTTTAGATGCGAGCCTGTAATGAGTAGTGTCAGATTATGCACAAGCCACGGTCGTAGGTAGAGAAAACCGTGGTGCCATTTTCAGCGCTTGTACGTTCGGCGCGTGCTTTGCGTGGCTTTCGGAATCGACGAACAGGTGCGTGCAGAGCCGTGAAGATCGAATGCTGAGCTGCAGTGCGGTCTTCACAGCCCAGCATTTTGTAAACAAGGAGCTTCTGGCCGGTGCGATCCTCGGCGTTCGTGCGTATGGCGGCTGCTTTGTTCACTTCTTGGAACGACGAAAAAACACAGCAGTCTGCAGGCTGTGATTTTGAAAACATAGATTTAGACGGTGTATAAGCATCTTTCAGCATCTGCCCACCAGCGCTAATAAAGCGTAAAAAAAAAACGCGTTACATTTAGCGTTTTATAAAAAAAAAGGCTATCAATAGTTCTCTTTTAAATTTTTTTTTTTGTAAATCTTTTTTTTTTCAATTATTGTTCGCGTGCAACGCGAGTGAGCGTGCTGAGGTGCGGGGCATTTTTAAACAGGTGAAGAGCGCGCGTGTACAGCTTTTAGCGGCGCTCAAAGCGACTCGACTGCATGCCTGCATACTCCGTTTCACCTTATGTTGTACCGCAGCGAAGTCTAGAAGCGCGACCTCGCGCTTGTAGCCTTTCCTGCGGTACAATAACACAAGGTGAAATAGGGTATTTCACAGGAGATCGAAATATAGGGGGCGCTTTATCGAAATTGTTGACCCGCAACGGCACACATCCGTGTGGCCGTTGCGGTGAGCGGACGTGTTTCCTGGTTCTCCTCGAGCATCCGAAGCTAAGTGCCAGTTTTTCTTCTTTTCTCTCTCTTTTTGAGAGTTGATAGGAAGTGACTATGCGGTAGCAGTGTTAGGTTTGAACAGCAGCAGTTGGGATTAGTTGAGGCTACTACGAAGTTAGTTTCGTAGGCTGTTTGAATTTTTGGCGGGAAGTGACGGTTTGTTCCCGGTCTAGATATGGGTCTAGATTTGGGTCGGCAGGACAAGGGTGGGGACGAGTTGGTGCAGTGTGAGGGGTGTGGGCGGTGGTGTTACCTAGAGGAGACCGGTTTCGGGAGTCTGGAGGAGGCGAAGGGGATGAGTTTCGAGTGTCGGCTTTGTGTGAAGCTTCAGCAGGTAACTGGGGAATGGGAGGGTAGAGTTCGGGAGATTGAGGCCGAGCTTAAGGCAGAAGGAGAGAAGCGGGTGGGTCTCGAGGCCCAGGTTGAGGAGCTGACTAGGCAGCTTAATCATGAGAGGGAGCAGCGGGTCGGCCTCGAGAAGCAGGTGGAAGAGCTGGGGGAAGTATGGAAGGCGGGTTTAGAGGAGTGTAAGAGGGAGTGTGACAGTAGGGTAGAGCGCCTGGAAGGGGTAATTCGATCGAGTGAGAGTAGCGAGGGAAGAAAGGAGGAAGTGTCAGTTCTAGCGGGACGAACCGCCGGTCCGCAGGCTGGGGTCGCTGGTGGTCAGGAGTCCAGCCTGTTGACCGGCGGGCTCGACGACGCTGGAGAGCTAAGTGACCCTCAGCTCAATAGCGCCTTCGAGCAGCAGGCGTCGGGCAGTCAGGTGACAGCAGATAGGTCGCAGGACAAGGGCGCGCAGGTACCAGGGGGATCTAGGGTACTGGTAGTGGGGAGCTCTAACGTAGCACGGGTTAAGAGGGGTGTACTGAACAGGGTGAAGGGAGACCAGAGGGTAACCGTAGAGGTCCAGCCAGGGAAGTGTATGGTGGATGCTATGACCACAGCACGTGAGGGGGTGTGGGATAACCGGGAGGGAAGGAACGTAGTAATAGTTTATGCGGGCTTAATGATGTGCTCCAGGGTAGGAGCCAGAACCTCGGAAAGCAGCTAAACGTGGGGATGCGTAAGCTGAGGGACGTGTCTGAGAATGTGCACGTGGTTGTGTGCACCATTCCAGAAGTTCGGGGGCAGTCCGGGGTAACGGAGAGGAGGGTTGTCGAAGCCAACAGAGTAATTAAGGGTATGAGTCGACAGCTTCGGTACGACGTAATGGAAGTAAACAGGGAAGTGTACGAGGCTGGCTCCCGCCCTTTTGCAGATGGCATTCACTACAGTGAGGCCACGGGGTACAGGGTGGGGGATAGGATGGGCCGCACGGTGACTGCTTTTTGGGGGGACCGAGGGCCCTGGGGGTACTGAAGTAACTGAAAACCCAACAAAGTCAGGAGAGGCACCCAGGGTTAAAAAGAGGAGAAAACGTAAGAACAGGTATAAACAAACAACACAATCAGACATTGGATATATTAACACGCAGGGTGGTACAAATAGGTTAAAATGGGAAGAGGTAGAGGAGCAACTAAGAAAGGAGGATTTAGTGGTGTATGGGTTTGTGGAAACACATCTCAGAGACATGGAGCAGCCACCTTGCAACCCTGACTATGTGTGGGAAGAATGCAACAGAACGGAGGGAACGTGGAAGGGAGGTGGAATTGGAGCATTTATTAAGAAGAACACTAACTTTCAAAGGATCAGAAAGGAGTGCGAACACTTGTAGCTGAAAGGAAAAGTCGCTGGGGAATCAACACTCCTTGGAGTTGTTTACTTATGGACAGGGAAAGGTGCTAAAGAGGAAAACAGAAAAATGATTGATTGCATATCAAGAGACATTAGTGAGCTAGGGGAAGGCTCTGAAATACTTATTATGGGAGACATGAATGCCCATATCGAGGGTCTCGATGGGTATACGGACTCAACTGGAAGCATATTACTAGAACTGGTGGAAAAGCATGACTTAGTTTTATGTAATACCAGTCAGAAGTGTGACGGGCACATAACGTGGGAAACTGGCAATCTACATTCAACTATAGATTACGTACTTATGTCACACAAAATATATGGTAAGTTACAAGTAATGAAAATACATGAAGAAGGTTCCAAAAGTCTTGGTAGTGATCACAAGCGTATTAAGCTGAATTTTGCCAGAGAAGTAAATGCTGAAACTAGACAACATAATTCAAAGCAGACTTTCCGCAGCGACAAAGAGTTGAAAATAGTTGCTGAAAGAATAGAGGAAGCAGTTTCAGGGCAACGGTATACAGATTGGACCTATGAGAGCCTAACTGGGCTTTTTGTTCTGGAACTAGACAAAGTTCAGAGTAAACGAAAGGGGAAGCAAAGACATAGACCAAAAAGCTGGTGGGACAAAGAAGTGAAGCAAGCGATACAAAAACGTCAGGAAGCCTCTAGAGAATACAGGCATTCCAAGCGTAGTGGGGAGTCGGAAACGGAAGTAAAAAGAAGATGGGACACTTTTATAACATGTCGCCGAGAGGCATTCAGTTTGATCAATGCGAAAATTCAGAGAAAGGGTGAAGAATGGATGAGTAATGTAAGCAAGAAAGATAGAAACGCAGCCAAGAAGTTTTGGGAGCACTTGAACTCACTCGGTGAAACGACGCAAGCTAGACAGAGGTTCATACTCTCGCATCAGGGAGATCAATTAGAGGGAGATGATGCGATACGATATATAGGAGCAGTGATGGAGGAGAAATTTCGGGAACGGGTACATGTGTAAGATAGGAGAACCGAAGGCAGTATCAGTCCAGCTTTTGACATCGCGGATTTTGGACAAAGAGAATGGGAAAAGGCGGAACGAAGAGTCCCTAGTGGCACGTCGACAGGCACAGATGGTATCCCAATCAAGCTGGTGAAGAATTCGGGTCCTAAATCTAAGGCAAAACTAAGGGAGGTAGTGAGCACTATGGTAACAAAAGGAAATATTCCAGATGAATGGAGGCTTAGTAGGATGAGTATGATATATAAGGGAAAGGGAGATAAGTCTGACATTAGGAATTATCGTCCCATAACCGTGACACCAGTTATTTACAGGTTGGTAATGCAGATTATAAAGAACAGACTGGAGGAATGGGTAAATTGCGAGGGCATACTGGGCGAGTTACAGAACGGGTTTCGGAAACAAAGAAGGTTGGAAGACAATATATTTTCTCTAACACAGTGTATAGAAATAGCGCAAAAAGAAAACAGACAGCTCTGGCTGGCATTTCTGGATATCAAGGGTGCCTATGACAATGTGAACCAAAAAACTCTGTGGGACATAGTGGAGAGCTTAAACCTAGATGAAGGACTAACAGCAATATTAAGGAACATTTACAAAGATAATAAGGTGATTGTAACATGGGAAGGAAAGGCAACGGGGAAAATAGAGATAGGACGAGGCCTTAGGCAGGGGTGCCCGTTATCGCCTTTGCTGTTTATGTTGTATCTGAGAGGATTGGAGGATAGACTAGAGAAGAGTGGGCTTGGATTTGACCTTTCGTACAGTAAGCTAGGCCAAACAATTCAGCAATCCTTACCGGGACTGATATATGCGGATGATATTGTACTAATGGCTAACAACAGGATAGATTTGCAGGAATTAATGAGCATCTGTGGTAGGGAAGGAGAGGAATTAGGTTTAGAATTCAGTAGTGAAAAATCAGCAGTCATGATTTTTAACAATGATGATGTCGAGAGACTGAAGATACAGAATATTACAGTTGAGAGAGCTAGTAGATACAAGTATCTAGGAGTATGGATATGTGATGGTGCAGAATATCTCAGTGAGCATGAAAAGTATATAATAGGTAAGGGCAACAGAAATGCTTCTGTAATGAAAAATAGAGCACTTTGGAATTACAACAGGTATGAGGTGGTGAGAGAGATTTGGAAAGGGGTCATGGTGCCTGGCTTGACTTTTGGAAACGCAGTGCTGTGCATGAAATCCGAAGTGCATGCAAGACTAGAAATAAAACAGCGTGGAGTAGGTAGGCTGGCTTTGGGGGCACATTGCAAAACACCAAACCAGGGAGTACAAGGAGACATGGGATGGGCGTCATTTGAGGGCAGGGAAGTTGTGAGCAAGATAGAATTTGAGGATCGGTTGATGCAAATGGGTGGGGAGCAATGGGCACGAAAGGTTTTCAGCTATTTATACATGAGGAGTATAGACACAAAATGGAGACAGCGCACTAGGAAATTAAGAGGAAAGTTTTTAGGCTATAGTAGGGTTACGGAAGAGGTCTCAGTTAAGAAGAAAGTTGAGGCCACAGAAAGAGATCGGTGGCTAGAGGGAATGCAGACAAAGAAGGCTCTGGAAGGCTATAGATTAAACAAAACAGTTATTGCCAAAGAAAACATTTATGACAATTCTAGGGGAAGCTCATTGTTGTTTGAGGCAAGGACAGGTGTTTTGCGAACCAGAACATACAGAGCGAAGTACCAGGAAATGGACACAGTGTGCGCTGCTTGTGGAGAGGAGGACGAGACGGCTGAGCACTTGATACTCTACTGTAAAGGGCTTCACCCTATGCATACCGAAGACAACATAGATTTAATAAGGTCATTGGGGTTTAGAGACAGCGAAGGAAAAGTGGATTTCAAGACAGTAGAGATTACCAAGCAAAGATTAAGTGAATGGTGGCAGAAAGCGGGAGAAAACTAGGCATTTTCTTATTAACTGATGGCAAGGGAGATTTATAGCCTCACTTTCTTTTCAGTACGGAGTGAATATAGTTTTCACATTTAAATATTCTAAGCTTAAAGGGTAAGACAAAATGGCTAGGTGGCGTAAGCTACCGCCCGATCCAAAGGGCTCAGCCGTATTCATCCATTCATCCATCCATGACCCCACAGCCCGGTGTTTGCTAACACTAAATAACAAAGAAATCGAAGCTCGCCTAAAAGCGGCGCCCCATCGGCTGTGTGTAGTCAGAAGTGTAGACTGCCGCGAGTGGCACTGTTGTCGAAATCCGGAGGACATATGGCTACTGTAACATGGGATATGGCGTCGCGTACGTTCTCAGATGGTTCCTGAGGTGTCTATGGTCGTTTTCGATATTTATTTTCGTGAATGTCGAGTGCTTGGCATTGTGATTTCACAGGTTCGAGTCTTGTCGCTAAGCAATGAAAACGAAAAGAAAGAAGACGGATGCGCACCGCTACGCGCCAGTGGTTACCCCGGTTTTCACTACATTGCCCAAGTAAACTTAAAGCATTAATTCCTAGACGTTGAAACATCCATAAAACATACATAGGCCAGGCTAAGATCAAAAACAGCTACGCTTGGCGCGAACTTCGCTGGCAGGAGTGCTCCGGAATCGAACACCAGCGCTACCTGGTAGGTTCTACACGAAGCGCCTCACCTGGAGGCCGGCTATTTTTCCACTACTCTTATTTTAGTTAACTGTACCAGCACGGTCTGGGCACGAGCGCTTCGATCAATGCCAGTTCTTTGGTCGCACGAGGAGCGGCCTTCGAATCGTAATCTTCGATTTCTCGGATCAAAAACAAACAGGAAAATGCGGTTTGTTCTCTCCATATGTGAAGCGTACCGCTAGAGGCGTGACTGTTCATAGCCAGAGAATGTTGTGCTACATTTGTGCCAAGTAAATGGTGCACGGCACGCGCCGTAGCTTGACACCGGGCGCGGCCTCACCTAGAGCTCTCCTAGAAAAATCAAAGCCTGCGCATTGGAATTTTGATGTCCTCACAGTGAGATCTTGCGCAGGCACATATTGGACACGAGCGCAGAGGTAACGTTCGGCTGGAAGTCGTGTCTAGTCACCGAGTTGAAAGATGCTCAGCGTCGGGCTCGGGCCGATGCTGAGATAAATGCTTACGCTAAATGAGCTACGCTTACAGTATCGGCACTCTCTTCCCCGATATGGTTGTGGGCGCCGCCATTTTGGTGCTTAGTACAGATCAGACGCAACTGCCGATCCTCATGATTCAAAAGAGCGATTTCCCGGCATTATAGTCGGCGTTATGAAGCTCATGTAATATTGCTTTGCTCTGTCGCGAACTGTTTAAACATTTGTGGAGGACGAAAAAGCGTTTCCTGTGATTTCGGATAACGCTTTAGACAACTGGCAACCATGATTTTGAGCATCAAGATGGGTAAGTGTCGTTACTGTAAAGCATAGCTTATTTAGTGACTCTAGGCCCAACTTTCGAGTGTAATGACGTACCGTTGAAGAAGTCGAAGTTCACAGGCTTGTCTGAGACGATGAGTCGACGCAGTGATGCCGAAAACTCGCAATATGATTAGCGAGTTTCAGTAGACCGTGATTCCACGACCGCTAAGCCGCTCCGCTACACGGAACTCTACAGCCAAGGCCATCGGCGCGCAGACGCAGTGGCGGTTTCTTCGTAGCGAAGGGTTAGCGGAGGGGGAAACACGGTCTACTCAAACTCCCTATTGCCTCAAAGCCGATGCAGCGAACGTGGGCGGCGAGCTATCCAAGCAGAGTGACCCAGTGCTCCAACCCAGCTTGCTTTCTACGTCATTTCAGATTTTATCCGCGCTCGAGCCGCGCGATTGCGCGGGCGACAAAAACACTTTGGCCGTACCCTCTTATTATATGTGACTATGCATTGGCCTCATAGCCCCAGAAAGTGGCGTCAAGCAAACGGCACGCGGCACGTGCCGCGTGCCGTTTGCTGGACCCCGGATGTAGCCGAGATCGGCTTTGCCGGAGAACGGCGAGATTTCATTGCCGTCTATACTCCGTTTCATACTTAGCATGCAACGCTACCAAAGCTACTGGCGCGAGCGCGTAGCTTTGTCTACGGTTTCGTTCGCGCAAGCACGCGTGCAAATGATCAACGAGATCAAGCCTCATGCTCGCGCCAGTAGCTTTGACAGCGTTGCACACTAAGCATGAAACAGAGTATAGAGAATGGTTTAGAGACGATGCATGTAGGACGCCATGACAACCCGTAATGCATATGAGCATATGACCGCGGCCGATGCCGCGAGCTATTCCAGAGTAACTATCACAGCCAATCAAGCACCACGTGACCAAGAGCTCCGGCAATCGCAAAACACACCTGGACAGGTCACATTCCCTCAGTGCTGGATTGACTCTGACGGCTTGTAACCTCCGCATGATAGATCTCGGCCAGAGTTGGGCAGAAACACTCTAAAAAGTATTTGGAAATACAACTACTGGGATACATGGCAAAAAGATTAAAAATACTGATACTGAAATACATTTATAAAAATGAAACGCGTTAAGTATCAAACATACATTTAAAAAAAAAAGAAAAGAAAAAAGTATTTGGAAATACAAATACAGGAATACTTTTTGGTGGGGCTGAAATACATACACTGAAATACATTGCTATATAAACATTATTTTGGATGTTTTCATGCACCTCTTAGAGCATACGAAGAACAAAAATAAGCTTGTAGAACACGACATTTTCTTTTTAAACCAGCGAGCGAGTTCTCACTGCATGTTGGAGCATGAATTAAAGGGCCTCTGACACGCCAAAAAAAATATTTTTTTTTCATGCTAAACGTTGCAATGGCATACCAGGACATTACAAAAAAATTGTTTCACTATAGAGTTAAGTAGTTTTTTTTATAAAAAATAGAAATACTAGGCCCAATTCAAAGTTCCCGCCGTGCACTGTGACGTAACAGTGTACCGCAAGGTGTCGGGGCGGTCAGAAGGGAGGCATCGCCGGAAGTCACGTGAGTTGTATCCCTCCTCGTGCTTACCGCGAGCGCGTGTAATATTTTTTAAATATTTTTGTTATTCTCCGCACCTCCACGAGCGATCCAAGCAGACAAGGTTTCTTTTATTTGCTTTTCATCGCTTAATGTTGCTGTAAAGGTAGAAGAAGCGGAGTCAGTGAATTGACGTGATCAACTACAATGCCTAGAAGGTGCTGTGTGAGGGACTGTCCCGGTATTTCAGCAACTGAAGAAGAGATCACACTGCATGCATTTCTGAGAGACATACATCGGCCGCATGAGCACACAGTAAACAAGTTCTACTCATGTTCTAGACAAAATACGTACTTTGTGCTCGACGTTTACTTGTACTTGGTACACTCACCAGTTCGTATTCTTTAGACGGCAGGCATCTACAGCCTGGAGAGTATCCGATGATTCAACGACCTCGGTGTCTCACCCTTCAGCAATGCGATCGGGCGTGTCGTATGCTAGCAATCCTAATTTCTGCGAGCGTTCTAATTTTTTTTTTCAAAACTTGACAGTTTGTTTTGCGCCCAGTATAGCCCTGTATTATCGGACTGACGGCATGCACTCGTACACTGGCTTGTACTCGCAACGCTTTCATCATGGACCTCCATCACGTCGATCCACTGACTCTTCGTCCTCAAATTTTACAGCACGCAAACTAACCAACGGTGCAGGGATAAAGAGCTAGTGGAACTGAAACTTCGTTTTCTACGATCGCTCGTACGAAGAGCAGAATAATAAAAAGAAAAAAACGTCTTAGGCACGGTCGCGGAGAGCACGAGGAGTGAAACTCACGCGACTTCCGGTTAACCCACTTTTAGTGACGTAGCTCGATGCCTCCTTTCTGACCGCCCCGACACCTTGCGGTACACTGTTACGTCACAGTGCACGGCGGGAACTTTGAATTGGGCCTCGTATTTCTATTTTTTATAAAAAAACTACGCAACTCTATAGTGAAACAATTTTTTTGTAATGTCCTGATATGCCATTGCAACGTTTAGCGTGAAAAAAAAAAATTTTTTTTGGCGTGTCAGAGGCCCTTTAAGCTCGAATCAAATTTACCGCAGAATAAACATCTTGTATGTTGGGACATAGTAAGGGAAGCAAGCGATTTTTTTCACCGTGGCTCGAGCGCGGTTTTATTTCGGCATCTCTTATCTTTCTTAGACAAAATCCCAGGGACATCTAAATCACTTTTGTGTCCTCCCAAAATAACCTCGAGAATCAACTATGATTATGTCTAATCCGGACGCCTCTTTCAGCAGTGACCTTATAACGTCACCGTGGAATCAAGTTCAAGGAATACGTATACTTTTATCTCTTAGTTTGGCGCGCCAGCAGAGCTTTCAACTTTTGGAATCGAATGGAATAACCAAAAGCGTGGGAAAACATATATTGCTTACTTTTTCACAATAAAGAAGGGAATCATGTGCGGTAAGAGGCACAAAAAGTCTCTGACGAAACTTGGTCTTGACCCCTGTGTGGAGGTCAACGATGCTTTAAAATTGTAACAAAATACATCGGCCATAATACTGATAGTATTTCGAGACCATAAATACACCCGAAATTGTATTTTGATACAGAAATAAAAAATACAGTTAAAAAAAATTGTATCGTGATACATAATGTATTTCAGAAAAACTATCGCGATACTGCCCAACCTTGATCTCAGCTATTCAATTGCCCATTTTTTGTGTGGTTGCTGATTACACGGTTCTTTGCATCTCTTGGCAACTGTGCATGTCCTTGCCATAACATAAAATTTCGTTTTTGTTTCCTCTTATTCCTATTATTTCACTTCATCATTGCCATAGGTAAGGTTAGTGCCATTATAGATTCTACTGTGTCCTTCCCAGCAAAGAGAAAGTCAGCAATGGTGGCTGTAATCTGGCGTGCGTCTAAAGCGTCTATGCGCGGCTCTATTTCACCATAAGTGCGAGCGAAACCGAAGGCACGAGCGCAGTGGTTTTATGGCCTGCACGGAGGTCACACCTGCTGCCAATAGTGGTCTTGCTGCTGAGCACTGAGTCTTTTGCAGCGTAGACTGCGTACTATTTCATTCGTTTTTGTACAAGAAGTATAGTGCAAACCCGGAATGGTGCAAGGACGTTACGTGTAAGCATTGAGGTAGAGGGCCTTAGAGCGATAAACTGGTATCTCGTTCACCAGGCAAAAGTGATCCCCACTTGGCTGCCGCCATGTTGTACAATTTTGACCTCTGGGAACGTGACCGTACAAAATCCTGAGGTTTTTACGCAAAACTGAACCAAGATTTGTATTGCGATCGCTGTAAAGAAGAAAAAAAAAAGGCTCGAGGTACACTTAAGCATTTCTTATGAGTTATGAATGCGAAAGCATGAATGTCGTTCTTCCACTCCCTTAGTTCGTCTGCGGTGGAGTGGCGTGAGCGGTCACGTTTCAGTACTGCCAATTGGGTCCTTTTTTTTTTTTCGTGGTGCAGGAGGCAAAAATTTTACACGGATCATTTTACGGCAAAACCGATCTCGACGATGTCAAGCAAAGGACTTGTGCCGCGAGTCGCCGTCTGTGCACGCTCGTGAAAACAGCAGCAGTAACAAATGCTTTGATTTGGGGCATCTGGTGCTGGTGTCACCATCTCGTTGAACCCATTGAAAATAAATATGGCGAAAACTGCCCTGTCAAATTTATTTACACAAATACGCAAATACCAGCACATTTAGGCTTCCTATCAGGGTCTTAAATTTAAGATAGGAGACACCTCTAGTACGCACTACCATTCGTTTTGTCATTTTATTATCTAAGTAAATTTAATTTCCAAAATGCCTCAAGATGCGCTCAAAACAGACAAAATTGTCATATTTCTGGATTTTATTAAAAATCTCCAGCACTCTCAAGGGAAAATTCAAGGGTCGCACGACCTTTATTGCATCTTAATAATGAACGTAAAACATAATCAATACTTTGATGCATTGCTGGAACTCAGGTTTGTGCATGAGCTATAGGACTTTGGAGGTAAAGGTCACCGGCAGTTTTTTTTTTTCATTTCTATTTCATTAAAGTATTTTCACAAAAACAGCATGGGAGCGTTCGTGGATGTGGTCACTTGTACACTGAAACCCGGTGATAAAAATGCGAAAAAGCGAGAATAATCGTGTTCGTGATACAAGCGAGTTTTAGAATAGGGGGCCCCACAGCTTTGGGTGCCCCAAACAGCTTGGGGCGTCCCAGTGCGCATGCGCAGACCTTCTGGGCATGCCCATTGCGATGCCCCAAGCTGTTTGGGGCACCCAAAGCTGTGGGGCCCCCTATTCTAAAACTCGCTATAGCTGCAAGGTACCGCGTGCACGCGGAGATGCCCAGAAGCTTCCTTCCAAAACTCCCGGAGAAAGAGGAAAAAAATATGTTTGCTAAAAAAGGTACGACGCTGACTTTTTATAAAACACGAACACACAAAGGGAATACAATGGCAAATGCAGAGGGAGAGTCCAAATGCCCTCCCCTCCCGGAAACAATTGCATCTTCCCCGGGGGATATACGGACATCAGATAAAAAAGAGAAGAAAAGACAATCCATTATAAACGCAGCATTTTTCTGGCACCACAGAATGAGACGCTGCTAAACATTTGCTTCTAAATTGCATACAACAGACCCTTTTCAAAAGTTGATCGAGCAACACTGGCGGTCGCCATTGCTTGGACACGAAGCGCGTGATTGAACCCGAGTCCTCGCCGAGTTAGGACGCAGACCTCGTGTCCAAGACATGCTCAGGGTACGTGAGCAAGCCATGGCGGGCAGGCGGTTGGCTCAAACTTCTGAAAAGGGTCTATTGCTTGGAAAAATATAGAGAACTGTCAGCTTGATGGCGTCTAGCACCTGCCACTGAGCAGCATACTATAGTAGTATAAGGGGTATTCACGCGGGAGATGCTTTTCGGGAAGGGATGTGCGTGACGTCAATGATCGGCGAAACCAGCGGGACTCCGTCCCCAACCATAGCATTCACACGAACGGTGGGGATTTGGATTTGGATATGCGGCTAACCCCTTTGTAACGGGGGATCCCAGCGTACTGGATCTAGCCAAATTTATCTGTTATTTTCTTCTTGGTTTTTCTTCCACCAGTGGTCCACTCTTCTTTTTGTCCATTCTACCACCGGTATGGGCCGCAGGCCCCTGCCCCCAGTGCTGTTGGCGCCGTCGTCGCCTCTGTCGCTGCCCTCCTCGTCGATTTCCCGGAAGCCCAACGCCACCGCTATGTCTCCGTCGCACGGCACCTCAGGCTGCAGGCCCGTGCACTCCAGTATGACGTGCTGCAGCGTTTCTTCAGCCCCCTGTGTGCACAGGGTGCATCGCACGTCGGTGTCTGTGTACTTGGCTCGAAGCACGCGCGTTCGCAGCATGCCTCCTGGGGCGTCGAATAGAAGTCTCTGCCCCTGCCGTTGTCCATGAATTCTACCTTCCTCACTTCCTTTTTTTCCCTGGCGTACAGGGCACGTTCCGGCTTCTGTCCTGCCTTGTCCGCCCACCGTTGAGTCTCGGTCTCGGTGACTCTCGTGCGGATGTTTTCTAGTTGTTGCTCTGGAGTCGGGTAGAGGAGAGGGCTGTTTATCCGATACCGGAGGGCCAGCTGGAGTGTCCGTCGCACCCACCTACTCGAGAGGCTCTTGAGGTGGATATATTTGAAAGCCTGTCTTGCCCACCACCCTTCCTGCATTTGGCAGAGGCGTCGTTCGAAGCCCAGCTTGGCCCGGGCCTCTCTGGCATCGAAGCTGGACCACCCCATGTCCCCCTGCACTGCCTCGTTAGATGTTCCTCGGCTGGCTCCCAGTGCCGCCCGTCCCACTTCTCTCTGGCGCATCTCCAGGCACTCACGCGTGCGGGACGACAGACACAGGACTCCATTTTCAAAAGTGAGACCCGGCACTTCCACCATCTTCCACACCGCCCGGGAGATCTCGAAGCGGTTGTAACCCCAGAGGGCCCTGGCAGTCGATATCCCCTTGGACCTCCTGCTCTTAGCCTGTAGCCTGGTCTCATGGTCTTCGAGGTAGTTGTGGCCCTCCTTGATGAGGATTCCCAGGTACTTGCATTGTGATACCCACGGTACTTGTTCCCCCTGGATTTTCAGGTCATCTGCCTCGGTGTCTCCTCTATCCCCGAAGCCCATCAATGCCGACTTCTTAGCACTGAAACTCAGCCCCAGTGCCGCCCCCATTGTGTTGCACTCGTTCGAAAGGGCCTGCAGGCCCTCCAGGGAGTCTGCCATCAGGACGATATCGTCGGCATAAAAGAGGGATGTCAGTGTTATCAGACGCATTTAGCGGTAGCACTCTCGGCAACAAGTCTCGGTGCACGCCGACAAGAGTAGACACATGAAGGCGTATACATGGAAGGGCTATACGCGATTCAGCGCTGTTCGATGCAGAAGAGGACGATCTGATTCCTGATAAAAGAAATATGCTTCTAGATTGGGTGGGTGCAACGCAAAGGACGAGGAATCCCAAACCAGTTGTACGAGGAGCGGCTTGAGGTCGGCATTGATGAATACCGAAGACTCCTTCTGGTGCCTCGGACGACATGCGCAACAGCCCTCAGTTGGGAAACTGCCATTGAGCATACTCTGAAAAAGTGGCACCGATAGACCCCCAAGTAACCCTGAGACGTAGGAAAATAAAAAAGTGCCCCGGCCCACACTCGTGAAATCATGGCAACGGTGTTCCCTAGTGATCGCTATTTTTGACAAATTCCATGGTTACACAGTCTTTGAGCGTAATTCGGAGTCACCCTGAACAAGCGCCTGATATACCTCAAGGACCTGTCATTTCACTTTTAAAATTTCTTGACAATGTCAGCATTTTTTGATACTGTGCATGCGATCCACCTTTCAACTTGGCTGAGCTGCAGAAATCTTTTACAATATTATCATTCTCGTAATTGTTGTTTTAGCAGCAATTGCTTAAAAAACCGAGAGTTAACAACAACAAAAACCAGGATTTAGCTCGGAGTACGCGGGGCTGTTTATAGCATTTTTAGCGTTTCTAACTTAATATCAGCGTCTTTAAAGCTGTACGAGAATGATAATAATGTAAGAGATTTTTGCAGCCCATCCAGGTTGAAGGGTGGACAGCATGCACAGTATCAAACACGCTGACATTGAGGAGAAATTTTAAAAGCGGCATGACAGGTCATTGGGGTATATCAGGCGCTTGTTCAGGGTGACTGCGAATTACGCTCAAAAGGTTTGTAAGTCGCAATATTAAAAATGGCTGATCAACGACTCGCTGTATAAATATCCGCACAACCCCAATTATTAATAAGGATAGGGTCGAAATTATCGTCCACTAACGAGCTGAAGGAACACCGTTCCCATGATTCTTTTAGCGCGCGCCGGGTCGCTTGGGGTATATAGCAAATGGTCTATTATTATTACTCCGTTGTGCCTGCTGTGGCATTAATCGGCCATTTTGTGCCGAAACGTATACAGTGCAAGGGCTGCCAAATCCCGGCTTCTTCTAAGCCGACACGCCACTATCATTTACCGAAGTTAAGATCCATCCAGGTTTAAACGCGCTACCTGAAGTCAGCGGTGAGACATGGCTGTATAAAAACAATATTAATTGTGCCGCAAGACCCTGTAAACTAAGATTGTATGCAAACATCACACTCCTGTCGACATTTCGTACTAATTTCCAATAAAAGATCCTACAAAAATAGATTTTTCTCGTTTGTTTTTACGCAAGAAAAACATGCTTTCTAAAAACTCATGATGACCAAAGTAAAGAAAAAAAATTGAGCCGCCATCTTGGCACCTCGAGCCGGGAAGTTTCGGTACTACGGAGCCATATAAAGCAAATTTCATGTTTAAACTCGTCGCTAAAGGGCGGCGCTGTTATCGTATTTAGCTTAAAGCCCCTCTATTCCATGGGAAAAGTGGCGCCATTCATTGTTGTAGAAATGCTCGAGGCACGTGCCGCGCGCCTCTTCTAGGAATCTCATGGCGTCTGAAATCTAGCTCAGTGCTGCGCTGTGCGGCCATCATCTTCCCAAGGGCTGCACGTTGCACGTGCCTCGTGCATCAACGAACCTTGCGCTACTTTTGAAACATGAAGGGGCTTTAATTTAGCTCGGTCTCGGTGGACGCCAACGGCCCTGTTTTCAAGGGTGGGTCTCCTAACTGAGTGTTTTAGTAACGCTGGCAACAGCGCAAGCCACAAGTTAGGCGATCGCGATGCCGCCGCCGGCATCCCGCCGAGCGGATTCTGTAAAGTTGCCAGATGCGTGAACAAAATACCACCACTTGCGAAGTGATCCAGCGCGAAAGGGGGGACTGTTTGTGCAGTTCGTGGAAGAGCGCCCTCATCCCCCTGGTATGTCTACGTCAGCGCAGTTCCACGCAAAGTGGTGACGTTATTACCACGTAATGCGCATCCTGAGGAACAAAGGGAGGGATTTCTCCCCCGTGTGAATACACCTTTAGGGACACTGGCAGAGCAGCCCTCTTCTGTGTGGGCGGAGTTTCTCCTGCAGACAACTCATATGTGGCAAAATACGGTATCAGAATAGAGTTATACAAAGTCCCGCTTGGTGCAGGATGCTTGCACAGCTGATCAGGGAGCGTCACGGTTATATTGACTCAAAATATGACCTCCAGCTCCACCCTTGACATGAGGATAGGAACCGCAAGAATCAGATGTTTAGTCACAAAACGTCGCACGTAGCCAACAATGCGTCTATGAAACATGAAATAAAACGGGCATTTTTATCTAAACACCGACACGCAAATGACACGCTAGTGGACTCGTCATTTACTTTACTCTCAGTTACTGATTCGGCGGCCTCGCAACTTCAAGAGACTCGGGGTTTGCGCACGTTTCATCAAACGTACATACGAGGGGCGTTCACAAAGTTCGTATTATCGGCACAAAGAATTGAAAAAAATGGAACAAAACAGGCATCAACATGAGCGCGCGTCCCTCTAGTTTCCGCACAGTACAAACATCACATGCTATAGTAGCTCGGAACGCCGCTAGGGAGTCGAAACGAAAATGGCACCGCCCATCGGTACCAAGCACATGCAGTGATTCGTTTTCTCCATTTGAAGGGAAGCAATGCCAAGGATATTCATTCCAATCTGGGAGCGTTGTTCAGGGACAACGCCCCAGTTTATGACACTTTGGTTAAATGGCGGGGACGATTCCAGTGTGGCCAAATAAGAGGAAAGCATTTCAAGGACGGCAACAAAGTGATTGCTGAAGTGGAGCGATTCCTGAACCCTCAAAACGAGGAGTTCTATAACAATGGCCTCCGGCATGTGGTGCATCGCTAGAAAAAGTGGGTAATTTTTGGTAGCGAATATTTAGAGAAAGTCTCAACTCCTACTCGAGTTTGATTGCTGAATCTCTATTCCTTCGTGACAATAATACGGACTTTATGAACGCCCCTCGTATAGTGACAATTTGCCGACTGCTGGGAAACCAGCGTGAACAAAGACAGTACATAACTACGTGGTGGCTATGTTAGCTTTCCTGTGTTCTGTTAAAATTCTCTCAGAGTTACCCAAATATTCGACCGTTTCGTTTTCAGGAGCAAAGTTATCGTCCGTTCCACATGAGCCGGTATCGCACATGCATATATATACTACACCAGCCCTTAGTTTAATAATAATCTTTATTTGGACTTCTTGAGTCTCAGGTGGAGGGGCAAAAGGTAAACAGATTTACCTGACGAGGCCCCACCACCTTACACATTGCTCAGCAGAGAAGCAAAACAGACGAGAAATGAACACAAGTAAAAAACGACAATAAATCTTATCAAACAATCTGTCACTGCGCGAAGTAGGCACAAACAATCCTTCTACAAAATTGTGAATTATTAAACCACATCACGAGGAAAATACAACTTGGCAGGGGCTTGGAGCTTTCAAGCGAATTAACACGAATAACGGTGGTCAGAGCTGATTATACACTATTCAACCCAATGCATATGCATAACCAAAACGCTATTGCCTATTGTAAAATATAACGTAAAATATAACTTGGATGCTCGTTCAAACGCTGTGGTATTTTATACGCTAAAGCTTGGGAGCCATAATTTATCCGTATTTTGAACTTTGTGTATATTTCATTTCTTAGATTATATTGTGTTGTTTTAGGGTGGTAGATCTCACAAAATTCATTTTGGTCACTGCTGTACTCGCGGTATATTATCATCGCTAGTTTTAAAATAAAAAGCTGATGGATACTTAAAATCGATATTTTACGAAATATGGGGCTGAATGATCGGTATAGTGAAGGTTTTCGATGCAACGAACAGCTTTTTTTTTTTTTGTAGGCCGAACAGTCTATCTAGATTTGTTTTTGTTGTGGTTCCCCAAATCAGTAAGCAATAATGTAAATGAGATTGTACAAGACGGTAGTAGAGTAGGCACTTAAGCCAACAGGGAAGGAGATGTTTAAGTTTATACAAGATTCCAATAGATCTGAATATGCTAGAGCGAATATGATTGATGTGATCTGTCCAGCTTAAGGTTTCTTCGAAAAAGACACCTAAAAATATTAGGGAGGACACTCTTTCTAATTCCGAGTTTCTAAATTGTACCGAGAAGCTACTACAAAGTTGCTTATGCACAGGCTTGAAAATAACATATTTTGTTTTTTTAATATTCAATTCTATTTGACTAGACTCTTGCCCAAATGTTTAATAAACCTTCTATTACACTAAGATCCTTATCAGTAAAAAACACATTAGTGTCGTCTGCATAAAGTATAATATCTGGAGTTCGCGGAATGTTTACTATGTCATTTATGTTCAACAGAAAACGTAATGATCCCAGAATTGACCCCTGAGGCACACCATAATTTATTTTCATTAGTTGCGATTCATACTCATTGATTTTTACATATTGCGATCGTCCAGATAAATTGCTATGAACTAAGTTCCACGTTGTGCCCCTTACACCATAGTGCGTCAACTTTTTTAGAAGAATGTCATGTTTAATCGATTCAAATGCCTCGCGAAAATCCAAAAACAATTCCTACTGTATATAATTGATTTTCAAAACTATTAATTAGCTTATCTTTGATATATAGCGAGGCTTTTTTCGTAGATTTGTTTTTCTGGAAGCCATACTGTTGCTTTACAATTATGTTATTTTTTTCAAGGTAACTAGAAAGCCTAACGTTGATTACCTGCTCTAGAATTTTTGAAAATAAAGGTAGCACAGAAATGGGCATATAGTTATTTATATTGTTGCGTGGACCACCTTTATGTATGACACAAACTCTGGCAAGTTTCATTTTTTCCGGAAATATACCAGTCAATAACGACGTGTTACAGATATGTTCTAGAGGGGAGTTTATAAAGTGCGTAATTGCTTTAATCGGTGCCGCTTTTATATCATCTGATCCGGCCGCTGTATTATTACTTAAATTCTGGAGGAGCCTCGTTATCTCTGCCTCCGTCACAGGGCAGAGGAAAACTGAATTTGCAGTTGCAGCTGGCGACATATAAGGCTCGAAACTACTACTTGATACGGATGTAGTGGGACAGGCGCCGCAACTTAAGAAGTGAGCGTTAAACTTGTTAGCAAGGAAGGAATTTGAATATGAGATACCATCAATTACCAGTTCATTTGGAAGTAAATTGTGGGGCTGGGAGGTAAGACACCTCACAGTGTTCCATACTTTTTTAGGATCATTATAAACGGACGCGAATTTATCACCGTAATACTGCTTACGTGCTTTCTTAATGTCTGCGTTTAACTTATTCCTTATTTTTTATATTCCCGTAACACCGACTCATCTCTTGTTTTGATAAAAGTATCGTAGAGTTTATCTCGCCGTTTTATTCTTCTATACATATCATGAGTGATCCATGGTTTTCTTATTTTCTTGTGTTTTTAACATTTCGCGAGGGAAACGCTTCGTCATAGCATTCTTTAATCCTAGTTATGAAAATGTCATAGCATATACTTGGATTGCTTTCACTGTATAAATCATCCCAATTAATGTTTGAGACAATGTTATAGAACTTAGTTATATTGGCATAATTGATACCTCTACAAGTTATGACAGTTACGGAGTGCTTTGTGTCTATTCCTTTTCATTGAGAAGGAAGAATGCATAATACAGGTAAGTGATCACTGACTGGACAGGAAAAGACTCCAGAGATTGTTTCACTCTGTAGGTCACTTGTGATACATAAATCGATTATGGTTGCACTATCCCGAGTTATTCTTGTTGGTGCAGTAATTACATTACTGCACCCGAATGATTCAATAGTATCAAGGAACTGTCGGCAGAGCGGATGCGAGCCCGACAGATCAATATTAAAGTCCCCTATTAGTATGATTCTTAAATTCAATGAGGTAATATGCTCCAAAAGTTGAACTACGTAATTCATGAATTCGGATATTGCCCCAGAAGGTGGCCGATAGAGAGCAGCCACTACGAATCCTTCACATATGGCAACAATCGATTCGTAGTCCCTAGTTACATGTGAGTATTCGGACATAACACTATACCCTATGCTTTTACGAAAATACAATGAAACGCCCCCTCCTTTTTTATTAGTTCTGAATACGCCTTCGCTCTTATAGCCTTCAAAACTAACCTGATCACTTGTATTATAAACCCAAGTTTCCGTGAAAGCCAAGACGTCGAAACTGTAATTCAGAGAATTCAAAAACATAGTAATATCATCATGTTTATTTACAATACTCCTAGCATTCAAATGAAAGACAGAAAAATGTCTTTTAAGAAACGATAGATTATCTTGCAGAAGTTGTTTAAATGTATCCTGGCTGTAGTACAGGGACATGAATGTTGTGTCAGCCATTTTACATTATTTTGCCGAGATCATCCTCGGATTCAATCTGAATAGCGCGCTGGCCTTCCGCTTTTCGTACAAACACCGTTCCGTTTTTCTGCCATGTAAACGCGTACCCTTGTTCACGAGCCTTTGTCTTCGTCATCCACAGGAGCTTTTTGTTGGAGGCAGTTAAATTATCAAAGAAGCGGACATTCAGACCGGTATCTCTTAAGCCGCCCCATTTAGCCAGCCACTGATCACGCCGCCCCATTTAGCCAGCCACTGATCACGCGTCACCCGCGACAAAAAGCGCACCAAGATTACCGGAATCTTTCCTGGCTTGGGCGGCAGCCTGTGTAGCCCATCCAGATCATTTTCCGTCAGTTCACTCAACTCCAGCTTTCTTGCGATTTCATTTACTTTGCTTAGCAGATTTTCATTTTCTCTCCGTGGAAGTCCATGTATTTCTAAGTTTTGCCGTCGGCTATATTGCTCCAGGCTGTTTACTTCTAGTTTTAACCTCTTTACTTCTTCGGTGCTGCCCTGCGTCTCGACATTTGAAACTCGTTTTCTGAGGTCGGAGATCTCTTTAGACTGCTCCTTCATTTGCGCGAGCACTTGGTCATACTTATCCGACAGTTCCTGGACTCTCTTTTCAATGTTAGATACAGTATCTTTCACAGACATTAACGAGTCCACCTTTTCCCGTATGGTTACGAGATCGCCCAGTTTGTTATTCATTTCAAGCAGCAGTTTTCCGAAGTCAAGCTCCGGCTCTCGTTTGTCTTTGCTCTGCGCCTGTGCTCCCCGAGCTTTCGAAGTGCGACACGTCGGGCATCTCCAAGTTTTCTTTGCGTTTTCGCTCCTAGACTTAAACGTGCTTTCGCTGACACCCGAGCAAGCACCCAGGTGATAGGCATACTCACAGTCACAACATTTAGAAAACATGCCTTTCAATGAGGCCACCCCGCAAAAAAAAAAAAAAAAAAAAAAAACCTCGACAAAGCATTTCGACTCCCAGCGTTGACGTGTCTAACCCGTCTCCCGCTTACCCGCCCCAGACGCTCGTCGAACGCGAAACCCAAACCAACCGCACAATGTCCACGCGGCGCGTAAGTGAAAGAAGCGAGCGCCTCCATTCCTATGTAACGGGAAGCCACCCGGCGAGCTCAGCATCTTCCTCTTGCATCCCGACATCCATCAACCCTCCCTCAGCTCCGACCGAGCCTCCAGCCCCAAGACTCCGCCAAGCGGCGAGGTCCCCCCTTCCCCTTCGCGTCTGGCCTCGTGGACTCGTCCGCCGCCGAGAGGGTAACTCTCCCCTCCTCCGCTGCCACGAGCTCCCACGAGAGAGAAAAGCTCCGATCAATGAAGTCAGACTCCGACTGAAACCGGCGGCGGCGGCGACGGCGGCGGCGGACCCGACTCCCCGCCGAAACCGGCCCTCCACCAGTAAGAACCAACCCAACAAGGACCAGGTTCCGGACGACCATTCGGCACACGTCCACTCCCGATGGACGTCCTAGGGTACGCGACCGCGGGCGCGGCGGGCACGTCCTCGGAGCCGACCAACTCGACGCTGCTCCGCGACCCCCGGACCACAACATGGCCGCTCGCCGGCAACCCTCCGCTCATCGGCGCGCTCCTGCTCTGCTACGTGTACCTGGTCAAGGTGGGCGGGCCGCGGTTCATGCGCGACCGCAAGCCCTACAACCTGCGGTGGGTCATCCTCAGCTACAACGCGGCCATGGTCCTGCTGAACGCCTACTTCGTCGTCAACTTCCTGTCGCGGTCCTACCTGGGCGGCGGTTACAGCGTCCTCTGTCAAGGAATCCGCTTCGACGCGGACCCCAGGACCCTGGAGCTGGTTTCCCTCTGCTGGTGGTACCTTCTGGTCCGCATCGCGGACTTCCTGGACACTGTCTTCTTTGTGCTCCGCAAGAAGGACTCCCACGTGTCCTTTCTGCACGTCGTCCACCACGTCCTGGTGGTGTTCAACGGCTGGTTCGGGCTGTCGTACGGGCCGGACGGGCAGGTCATGTTCTGCATTTGTCTCAACAGCTTCGTCCACGTCATCATGTACACCTACTACTTCCTGTCCCTGCTGGGACCCGCGGTGCAGAAGCACCTCTGGTGGAAGCGCTACCTCACTCAGCTCCAGCTGGCGCAGTTCATCGCCATCTTTGTGCACAGCACCATACCACTCTTTGTGGACTGCGGCTACCCGAGGCCGCACAGCCTGATTGTGCTCTTCGAGTCGGCGCTCTTCTTCGCCATGTTCGTCAAGTTTTATCGGGGAGCGTACCGCGGCAAGCAGCCAGCCAAGGCAGCCTGAAGAAACCACAACATTCTCTATTCTTTTCTTTTGCCTTCCCGCTCCTGAACAGAAGGATCATGGATGTCGGGGGTCCCGGACGAACTTTGGTTTGCCAAGACGTCCGCAATCACCACGCGAGGCCAGGTTTGAAAGCGTCACCTCGCAATCACCTTATCGAGTCACCTTGGCTGGATCGAGGGAATCAGAAATAGACCGAGTTTTGTTTTGACTGTCAGCAAACGAAACGACCGAATTCGGCCCGTGTACAGTTTTAGTGCGAACCGATGTTAGATGGAGTTCTATCGAGGGCAGCCACTGCAGTAATGAACCCAAATGTGCAATTTTCGTCCTATACTGCCTGTGCATGCCTTGTCGGCCCCAAGGGTCGTTAGAGCTCATAGACAGCCGTTAAACGAAAGCGGCTATGGGTAATACTTAATGGCTGGCCTGGGATTTGGGGAGAACAGACGCAGCAGCTATCATCAGCTGCCGTATTATAAACTCGGGTAATTTGTGAGCAAATGAACGTACCAGTGGGAATTCCATGCCTGCAACAATATTAACTAATGCAATCCTGCCGAGCCAGGTAAAGTAGTTTTATGATTTAAAGCTGTTTTGGCGAGCTCAGTAAGGCAATTTGTGTCAGAAAGACTCGACTCATTAGATTGAATGATTGTATGAAAATGTATATTTTGAAGGCTTTTCAGCCCAGTACTCCATAGAGATAAATTATCGAATTCGCTTTCTACTATTGTTGGTGGTATAGTTTTTCAATTTATCGGGGGTTAGCATTGAACGTGCTTTCAACAGATGCAGCCTGCAGGTACCAAACCGCATCTGTGCTGTGATCGTAAGCATCGTGCGTTGTGAGTATAGTGGAATAAGAGTAGTCATAACGCCATATTTTCTCTCAATTCTTTTGTACGATGGGAAGATAAACCGTGGGCATATCCAATAAAATCAGCGCTGGCTAAGCCGAGCAGACTGCGAAGTCTGGTTACAAACAGAAAAGTACGTTTTACGCTCAGACATCATGTGACAGGCGAACTTTTGTTTTGAGATGACCGACGGTACAGCTGGTTCACACAGTTGACACTGAGTGCGATGGAGTTTGTTGCAACTGCTCGTAATCGCTTACGACTAGAGAACACGCTGGCGCTGTCTATCGGCTAACTTTGAAACCCTTCCGATCGGCGTATAACTAGATCGAAGGTTTTGCAGTGTCGGCGACATCTTATCGGCGCATTATCTACGAGAAATGGTTACCACGTTAGGCACGCGGTAGAAGGGTGTTGCCTAAAACGTGCGCAGATGGCGAGGGTTCCAGGGCTACTCGCCAGATGGCGCGTTGTGCCTACAATATTACGTCGAGTTTTGCCGACTCGGAATCGTTTGAGCGGTTCGCATGCATCGCGGACTGTCAGAAATCGCTATGGCGTCAGACGTTTGCATAAGGCCAGCGCCAGCAAAGGGACGAATTTTTGAGTTGGCAACTTTCCCGCGCTGCAAACTGTATCCATAAGTGAACAGACATTTCGTAAACTAAAACAAGTTTTTTTTTCTTTCTTTTTTTACCATAGGCGACGTTCGGACACGCTCCGCGAAAGGGGAATACGTAATGTTGACATGGAGGCGCAAAATCTTGAACGCTAACGTTAGAACCAAGAAACTTCAAATATAGAATCACACAAAAAAAAAAAAAAAACAGGAGAAAGAGGAATGCGCAGTATACTGTGTTGAATACGCTCGCATCTACAGAAGCGCGAACGTTGTATACACTAGAACTACGAATCTAGTTTCACAACGCAAATGCAAACTCGATTAATATACGTACCTTTGCTTCTTTTTAAAATTTTTTTATAATGTTTAAATTACATTACCATATGAAACCACTCTGAAGGCAGCATACACCTACATTGCGGGTATACTGAAACCCACTCTACGGACTGGAATTGTCACTTGAGACGATGCTGGTTGCTCAACCGGCACACTAAAATTACCAACACGGTTTCCGAATATTGTGACTTTTTTTTCTATTCTTTTTGTTGTTCTTTTTTTTGTGACACCACGAAGCGTAGTTAGTTGACTCGTACAATGTAACCGAAGGCTTCGGCAGGCAGTCATACGACGCTTATACATCGTATACAAAAGAAACGGAACTTGTCTGCATGCACTAGGGAGTTTTAGGGAAGCGTTTTTTGCAGGGACGATACAGTACGATGGGTCCGTCGGGTACGAACTCCCTAAAACTCCCTAGTGTCCGCAGGCTGTCCCTTGTGCGATGTATGAGAGCAGTGTAACTGTGTGGGGCCTTACGGTTCACAGACATATGCCCACGGTTTAAAATAAATATCTAAAAAAATAAAAATAAACGAATTCTGGCCTCCAGTAGAACGTGACAAAGTACCACCTACGAGCTTAGCGAACGCACAAACAAACCCAGTATGGCGACCTTAGAACGTGACGCTGGTACTCGTTGCAATCGGGGTGATGATCGTGGCTGAACAAAACAGCGCATCAAATAAAAAAAAATAAAAAAATTGCTCGCAGTAATTGTTACGCGAGCGGCGATGACTGCATATGCAGAGTGCTCAGAACAACAATCGTCGAGCTGGCTTTGTGGATATGTCGAGATGTTTGTACTATATCATGTCCGGCGAGTTACCATTAATAAACAAAACAAGTGTTTCCCAAAAGCGCTCATTTTCGCGGCACTGCAATCTCTGAGATCCACCCATGATTTATTATTAAACGGAACTAATTGTGATTAATTAGAAATTAAAAATAAATTTTAAGTGTCTATGGAGGGGAAAGCAAGGATGAAACGGTACAGTGCTGCATCTGCACCGTGCTCCTGTCGTTACTCTAGTGGGCTTAGCCGCACTACAGCTAGTCGAACCGGGAAAGCATGCTTTACAGAGCAGCTCGAGCGCGGTAAAAGGGCATGTTACCGAACTCTTCCTTATATGGCACGATACCATCTTTCACGATAAACTCGATCGACTCAAATTTTTGAGCTTATCTATCAGTACTTTCGCATAATGAACACGTGGCATTAAGCTTTGCAAAATTTTACGATAATAAAAGTTTGGTAGATACAAGCATGGAACGTTACCACGACTATAACGCGTGGTTTTGCTGGCTTTGGGTGCTTGGTCTTTACACTGGTAAGCTCCCAAGACACATACCCTCACAAGCGGCACGCGCAAGACAGTTGAAAAACTGTGACATAGTTCTGTGGAATATCGAATTTGTTTATTTATCTATTTACCCACAAAGTCATAGTGAAATAAAAAAAAAGATAGGTACATGCGCATTACAAAATATAGCGTTAAAATAAACACGCAGTTACGGTCGCCGGAAAAGAGCGGTAGGTAAAACAACACTTTTAAAAACAGATGAGTCATTAATTATTTCAATTTGTGGGTGTGTGTGTGTGGGGGGGGGGGGGGGCTATGCGGAGGTGGTTCCAACAGACGACGAAAGAATAAAAAAACATAAAAAAAATTTTACAGAAAAAATAAATGAAATCGTTTCAGATGCGCGGAAGTTGAAATATAACTAATCGCGGTTCATCCGTACACTAACATTACGCACACCATTTTCCCAGCGGACACGCACTTCATCTTGGAACAAAATGCCGATTCGATGGATACGTGTAGTAGTAGTAACATACGTCTATTAGTCATAAGAAATTGATCTGTGCATCGATAAAGCTCGGTGATACAACCACTGGGGAGATCGTGTACGAAGGCGCTCCGGAACAACCACCCACGACCACCACCACGGGGGGCTGGCGCCACCTGGTATCGACGTCCTCGACAAAATCCGTACCCATCGTTCGGGACTTTGTATAGCGGCGTCTTTCGTAAACGAAATCGGGTCTTTCTCCCTCCCCCATCCTTTTCTTTCTCGTTCCCTCCCTCCCCCTCTCTCTCTCTCTCTCCTTCAGTCTGCCAGAGGAAAGGCTCGCAGGAGTATCTGAAATGCAATATGTCGTCCGCGCCCCATATGCACGCCTCGTGCGATATGGTTCCAACTCGCCCACGGATTTCCGCCGTGTCTCCTTCTCCCCGGGCGCCCCGCATAATACGCACCGAATTGCGCCACGCCATCAGCTGCATTTCGACTTGCGTCAGACACAGCGGGCGTCACCAAAAACAAAACAAAACAAAAAAAAAAAACGTCTAGATCTTCCTGATGAAGACAGCCGTCCTTGGCTACGTGTCGCGACGGATTCACGGGTGGGCTTCCTCGCGGAGGATTGTAGTGGCTGGAAAATTTATCCGCTAAATGTAGCAGGAAAAAAAACTGATAGTTTTTAGGGGCCCCAAAGCTTCGGATCCCTCCGAGCAGATTGGAGGACCCCAGGCGTTGGGGTCCCCTGTTCTAAGATTCTCTAATGCCTCCGCTAAACGTCGCGGTGCCACGTGACGTCACGTGGTGTTACGTGATGGCACGTGACATGACATTGCGATGGAACGGCACCTGATACCGAGCACGTCATGTCACCCGCGTGACTACACGTGATACGACGTGATGTCACGGCACGCGATGCACTTACTTCACGTGACACAGTATACCCTCAGGTAACGTCGTGGTTGGTGTGATCGCAGAAGGGTGCGCAGTGCCTCGGCTGTCGCCGCAGCTGTGATTTGTTGGACACGGCAAGGAACGAGGTTTTGGTTTTTTTTCTTCTTTTTTGTTTTATTACGTTTGTGGGTCCAATAAATGCGTATGGTTGGTGCGCGAGCGCGTGGGGCGCAACATCACATATGTTCGGGACAATGGAACGGCAACTACTACGTAGGCCGGAACAAACCCGCTGCTTCCCCGTCTGTTGAACGGACGCACAATAAGTACGGAAATGTTTCTTTTCCTTCCTCTCGACAAAGAATCTCCAACAAAATAAGGAATGGTTTCTTCTTTTGTTTTTATATGTATCGTGTTTTTTTTTTTTTTTTTTCAGGTTAGATTTATTTGTATGTTAGGAAACGTAGACTTTCTCGGACACCTTGACCTGAGACTGGGACAAAAGCTAGAAGCGCGAGCTGGCCCAGGCTCCAGGTTTTGAGACGCGCATTTACAGCGCGAGCGTTCGGTCTGCGAAGAAACGCTTCAAAGCAGCGATCTTGTGCTCTCGCGCTTCGCGCATTGACTACAGTCTCGGCCTAAGGGTGAATGGAGTGTAGCAGGTGCACGTTGAACACGGCGAATTGACCCGAGAGTCGTCGTCGGGGTCGCTCTGCTTACATATCGTACAAAAGACAGTCTGCATACAAATTCGAACGCGAGTGCTTCGAATGCCGCATGGCAATGAGTTCGATGAGAAAGCATGGCGAGCGGTATTCCAACCAGGATATTGCGGTAACTCGTGTTTGCAAACTGTTTTGTGTATTTGTATGAGCAGTTTAAGGGACAACACGAACACGAAGAAGTCTCAAACACAGTCAAATTTTAATGGCTAGAAGGGACCCTTAAATAGGCGACACTCAAGTAACAGAAGACACAATAGAAGACATTTTTGTTCGGTCTCTTATAAATCTGGATGCGGCACATGAAAACTAATCTACGTTAAAATCAACACGAAAAAAAAAAGATACTCGATCGATATTTATGTTTGCATATACGCGTAGAGACGAAAACAAAAAGCCACAAATTCGCAGTTACTATGATTAAAACTCCTCCTTGAAAAAATTGCAAATGTCGATTGAGGTATCTCTATTTAACACAATCTTTTATGCTGACATTCCTTTTCCCTATACAGTGTCTTTTTTTTTATGAATTGCTTCAGGGACTTTAGGGGTAATGTGTGGTGCATAAGTTTTTTTTGGAAAATAGCGGCGAATATTGGATCAAGTCAACTGGCCAAGAAATAGATATTTTAGGAAATGGCGCCAAATTCAGAAGTTTCTCCGACTTGCGAATTTGGCGCCGCTTGCACCTATGCAACGGGGTCCCGTGAACGGGACGTCTTTTCTTGCACGTCGTCCGGGCGCAGTCACGTGTCAACAATACAAATATTACGTGACCATCTACGTGCCCCACATACCGGCCCCCCCTCCCCCTCTTCCACCAGCGCAAAGTTCCAGTTTTTATTTTGATCGTGTTCGTCCTCCTCTCCGGCGTTTCTCTCTTTATGATCGTGGTTTCTTTCTTGTGGCCTTTCTGCTCGTCCAGTTGTTTTTGTTTCCTTTTTGTTTGTTTGGAGGGGGGGGGGAGGAGGAACTTTTGTAAAACGAAATCACGTTGGTGAAGTCGCGCGCGCAATATACGCCGGATAACGACAAGCCGTGCTCCGGAAGTACGTGAAAAATCTCGACAAGGTTGAGCAATCGTGGACGGGACATGTAGAGAAGGAAGATGTGCTTCAGCCGATGAGGCGCGAGCTCTTAATAGGTAGGGTTCCTCCAGGCTCCCCAAATAAGAAAGTTCGACGGGAAACCCAAGCGACCCTTCATTTAAAAATTTACTTTAACTTTTAAGAACTTCATACCGCTAACGTTTCAGCAGTATCCATGATCTGTGATCTTTAGGTAGAAAATGTGCTTCGATAAAATAAATATAGTTTTGTGCGTATCTCCCTCGTATAACTCCAACGCAAACGACCACCGCCAAAAAAAGAACATATATATATATCAATGCTACTTCACTGTACGGTTACAATGTAACAACAAAATATGTCAAAGGCAGAAGGGAAAGCCCAAGTAGAAAAATAAATTTTAAAACTGCACTAATCATCTTGCTGCATGTCACCACCAACCGAGATGTCAATGTTCGGCCACATCTGTTCTCCAAAAAAACGGTTTTACGTAGAAAAACCGCGGGGAAAAAACTGCATTAAACAAACAATCTTTTTAGACCCGTAGCCACAAAGGAAGATTTTAACTGCTTCGCCGGCAGCTGGATGTTAGCACGCACATAACAATCATTTCAGCGTGCTGCCCAATAACCAACTTGTGGCGAAAAAAAAAAAAATTGGGGGAGAAATGCCCCGAAGTGAGAAAGAGGAAAAAGCGGTGAGAATAAACACAGGAACTGAGAAGATCGGAAGGAGGAGGAGTACAATAGGTGGTCACGTGATCCCTGTTGTCACGTGACTGCGCCCTGACGACGTGTAAAAATGGCGCCCCCCCCTCCCCGTGAACGGCGTGAAACACGAAGTAGAAGCTCCTCCTACGTCTTTCCACATTAGCAGAGCGAACGGTGGAGAGGAGGTCGCCTCCTCTCCAGCGTTCGCTCTGCTAAAGGAGAGAGGGGTGGGAGGAGCTTCCACTTCGTTCTTGACCTGTCACCGACCTATAGATTACCTCAGTTGTGGAACTCCCGCAGAAGGGGGTACCCCGCCTCATTCACTTCAGTCCGCCGCCCGTCGTTCGAAGCGCCATCTAGATTTTCGTTTACGAACTGTGTGTTCTATGGAATACGGAGAAGCGCCACCCAGACGCTGCGCTTCGAAACATATGCATCCCATAGAATACACTGCAGTTACCAAGGCAGCCGTCCGGCGCAGTCGAACGACGGGAGGCGAGTCGTGGTGAGTGAGGGGGGGGGGGGGGGGTACTGCTCGCGCTTGTAGCGTCTATGAACAGTTGCGTAACTGAGCTACTCTAATAACGTTGACTAGGAGAGAGCACGACGTCAGCCCCATGCATAGCTTCCGCAAGCAATCCTCTTGTGGAGGAGTGTCCTCTCCTAATAGTTTTAACAAGGCACCCTAGTTTTAACCTCTTCGCTTGTGCTGATCGAGTGAGATGTAGCGAGAGTGCGAAATGCTACGGGAAAGCCGCCCCCAGTACAACAAAAATCAATGAAAGAATAAAAAGAAAATGACTGGAAGACGCCTTTAAGAGTGAAACGCGATAGCTAAATATAAAACGTAGCTCGTTCTCAAGCCGTGCAAGCGTGTCCGCGTCGCCTGAGAGGAAGAAGTTGCCGTTCCGAACGGCTGCGAAATTATGATGCCTGGTGGAAACACCGTATCGGCCACTGGCCGAGTTCTTTCCGTACCCTCTGGCAAAAGAACAACTGACTATAAGGTAATCTGTTGTATCGCTCCTGGTGTGCCTTGACGCACGACGAACGAGGGAGAGGGCCTTAGAGCGATAAACTGGAAGCTGAAAGTGACCCTCAATGGACCTTTTGGCGAATATGTGCTGCCACCTAGACACGCGAATCGGTTCGAGACTAGGTGACTGGAAAACAACGCGCGCCCAAGGCCTCTCCCACCCGTTCCACACCCAAAACGTCAGCTACATCCTGTTCACCCATTGAGGCGATGTGACCTAGATACGGCTCCCCCAAGCTCACCTTTGTCCCCATCGTGCGTGATCTTCCGCCCCGAGGTCGACACAACGAAACCGCTCAAAGGCGAGAAATGCAAGATGGCGGATTGTTTGGAACTAGATACTCTCGAACCCAGGCGCATGAAATACTCCGCGCATGCGCACCGCGTATTTCTACAAAAGGTCCATTGGCTGCCGCCATGTTGCACATTTTGACCACTAGACACGTGACCTTATAGTTTTACGCCTAGATTTTCACGAAGTACCGCGCAAAAATCCTTGCTTATTTATCTTTAATATCAGTACCGATGAGATAAGTCAGGTTTCGTTTGTTTTAAGTCAAAAAAGTGCTTTTACGACAAAAACTCGGGCAGCTTCGCAATGCCTCTGCTATACTCCGTTTCACCTTATGTCGTACCGCAGCGAAAGCTAGAAGCGCGAGCTCATAGCGTTGGCAGCTGCCCTTGGAGAATGAGAGCTTGTGCCGCCGAGACGTGCCCTAGAGCAAGGAGCTCGCGCTTGTAGCCTTTCCTGTGGTACTACACAAGGTGAAAGAGAGTATAGATGCCGTCAGCCGCGGTGTTGTATTTCGGGTTTTTATCGGAGCTAGACGCTAATCTCTGGGGCTAACTGTATTGAAAAAGAAAATAGTTTATCGTGTTTTTTTACAGAGATGGCAATACAAATCTCGGCTCAGTTTTGTGCAAAAGCCTCAGGATTTGGTACGGTCACGTGTCTAGTTGTCAAAATGGTACGATATGGCAGCAGCCAAGTGGCGGTCACTCTTGCCTGGGGAACGGGATACCAGTTTATCGCTCTAAGCCCCTCTACCTCGTTGCACACGACGGACGCGGAGTGACCACCTCCGAAGGGTCCCGGAAATCGAATGTTCTTTTATTGGCGTTGACGTGGAAGTATGTACATGACGATGATGATTGCTAAGGCTTGTAGCGCCATCTCTTAGCTACAGCTCATATTAAGTATAAGATACCACATCTTCCCGTCCCTAATTAAAGTAACAATAGCACATTGGAATTTATATAACACAACTTAGGATTAAATTAAGTTCACACTGTAAGAAAATGTCTGAAGAGTTCTGACTGTTACAAGCTGTCCGCTTCAAGTTCCTTCATAGCATCTAAAATCGGCAAGCCATGTTGGCTTCTTCCGTGGCCTCGATGAACGCTTCCGTGCTTGAGCAGGTTGTTGGGCAGCAGCTCCCGATGAACTTCGTTGCTCTTCAGCAATCTCAGGTCGCAGGGACCCGCAGTCTGCTGCTTCCGATGAGATCGACTGAAATTCACCACTTTCGGGCTGCGCGGGCTCCTGGCTCGCTGCTTCCGCTTTTGATATGGGCGGTTGTGATTCAGCAGTCTCGGGCTGTGAAGTTTGCTGACTCCTTGGTTGTGACGGAATTGATGAAAAAGGTGGGATACACATAAAGCGTACCAAACGCTACCGGTTCCACACCCGGCCATCGCAGTTCATAATTGTTTTGCCGGCGTCGTTTTACCACGGTAAATAGCTGTGAATAACTTGAGGTCCCTTTCGGCACATGTCCAGGCAGCTTGATCCCAACGTTTTGGCCTGACTGTATATAGCGTCGCAGATCTGGTCGCTCGCCAACGGTCGGTGTAGATCTTACTCGCACTTTGGTTCTTGGCTACTCTTCGCCGTAGGGTCTTCGTCTTTACTTCAGGCTTCTGGAAAAAGTAAGAAGTGGCTGCTCCCACCAAGTCGAGCCTTGTCCTGGGATGACGGCCATGCAAGGCTTCTCACCAATAGTCGCATGTGGAGTGCAGCGGTACACCCCAATACCCGTTTTCACCTCAAGAAAAAAGTAAGTTTTGCGCATTGCTCATACGCGGCGCGAAGTAGTTCTTACGAGATATGGTTGTCGGAGGAAAACCTGATGTTTTTGGCGTTTGAAATGTGTACGTCTTGATAAGATAACATATATATAATCTAAAATTATCCGGCATATATCTTTATTATCAACATAAAGGGGGCAATCAGTAATGCTCTGCGAGGTGCCGGACTTTTTTTACTGCGGTTCTTGAGGTGAAAACGGGTATAGGTGCTCTTCAATTACTTCTTTGAGCGGACGCGGTTCTGGTAGACACACCTGAACATATTCTTTTAGTACGCGATTAAATCTCTCGATTTGCCCGTTTGCTTGAGGATGGTAGACTGCAGAAAATGTATGCTTGATTCCCCTCTCTCGCAAGAACGTCTCGAACTCGCTGGCAGTAAATTGAGGTCCGTGGTCAGTTACGAGCTCATCGGGGTATCCTTCACGGCTAAACACGCTACGTAAGAAGTACATGACCTTTTCAGCGGTGACAGTTGGAGTGAAGCAGACTTCAGGCCATTTTCTGAAGTAGTCAATTAGGGTAATGGCAAAACGACAGCTGAGCGGTGCATTTGCAAAGGGGCCCACCACATCAATGCCAAGCTTCCTCCACGGCCCTGAAGGGAAGGTTACTGGCTGCATAAATGGTACGGCCGGCTTTGCCGACTTGTCCACGGACTGGCAGACCATACATGACCTGTTCCGAAGCTCCACTTGTGTGCTCATTGCAGGCCATCAGTATTGTTCACGGAGCCGTTGCTTCGTTCGGGTGATACCTGGGTACGACTCGTGAGCTGCCTCCAGGATTCGGCCGGTCAGCGAAGAAGGCGCAACGAACTACTCGTCACGTAGCACCAGATCTCCGGCAACGGACAACTCATCCCTTACACGGTGGAAAGGGACAGCAGTAGCCGGTAGTGTCTTGACTGGTGTCCACTTTGACGTCACCCATTTCATGACATGTTGAAGCAAGGGGTCACGTTGTGTCTCATCCACAAACTCTTGATGTGTGGCGCATGATGAGATGGCACAGACGATATCTCCAGGGTCTGTATCCACGACCTCCTGCAGCTGCGGCAGTCTTGACAGGGCATCTGCGACGACGTTCTTGTCACTTTATTTAAACTCGATCGTGTAGTTGTTTGCCAACAACCTGGAATGCCATCTTGCAATTCTGAAAGCTTGGCGGCCTGCTCCTTTCGCACTTAAGGGCGTTATTAAAGACTGGTGATCCGTTCGCAACGTGAAGGAACGTCCCCACAGGTAGACTCTCCAGTGTTCACAAGCCCATATGCAGGCTCACGTCTCCAGCTCACCTACGGAGTATTTCCGTTCCTGAGGTGTCAGCTTCCTAAGGTGTCAGCTTCCAGAATCGTTCCTGTGGTGTCAGCTTCCAGAATCGTGCACGTGAAAGTCTTTAATTGCCAACTATAAGCAAAAAAATCGAAAACATGATATCGCGTTGCGAAATCTGCCAACGACATAAAAGAAACAACCAGCGTGAACTGCTCGCCAATCGGCAACTACCAAAAAGACCCTGGGAAAAGGTTGCCATGCACTCCTTTTAGCTAGATGGTACCTCATATCTTATCCTGATCGATTTGTCCAGCAAGTACATCGATGTTCAAACAATAGCATCACCAGCTGCCAATAATCTTATTAGCGCCCTGAAGGCATTCTTTGCGAGATTTGGCATACCCGAGGACATATTATGCGATAATGAACCACATTTTGACTCAGCAGAATTCAAAGCAATCTTGACTGGGATGTACGCTATAATCCATCTAGCTCGCATCAGTCTGAGATCCAATGGAATGCAGAGCGCGCCGTGCAGACAATGAATCATTCTTTGATCAAAGTGAAAGAAGATGGAAAATACCTCTTTATTATCCTTCTTGATTACCGAAGCACGCCGATGGACGGTCTAAAATCACCAGCCGAACTCTTGATGGGAAGAAAATTGAGGACACTGGTGCCAACTTTGCCAGGCAACCTGCTTCCGAGCTATGACTGCAGAGAAACTCAAATTTAACTAAAACGACGACAAGTGAGACGGCACTGCCATGGCGACCTGAAGACAGACTCTTTCGCCCTTACTGCCAAAACAGGATGTCTGATTTAAAGAAAAAGGAGAATGGAACAGAGGTGTGATTTTAAGCAAGGGCCCGAGCGAGAGGTCAAACGTTATGCAAGGACAAGGAGGACGGGCGTAATCGATACCACATCAAGAAAGCGCATGGGGCATTAAAGACCAGCACAACTGCTGAAGACCAGTGCCCGACAGTCTCCAATGAAGCTCTTTAACCGCCTTACCAACCGCCTGAAAGCACGTCCGGGTCTCAGGGTCTAAAGGGACTAAGAACCTGCATCCTCGGGACCGTCAAGTGACAACAACTGGACGTGTCGTGGTGGAGCTACTACGATACAGAGACTGACAATCGCGTCATGAGCACTGAATTATTTACACAGATCCACGATTTGCAAAAAAGCACATGCGCATGCGCGAGCAGAGCGTGTTACTAGCGCCCTCTGTTTGGTTGGAAAACTAATGGGCGTGCAGGCTATTCCTAGGCTACGACAAAGGCGCGGAAGCGAGGACAAAGAGAGCTCGCGAGTCGCTTTGTTTGTCACCATGCCGGCGCAATGTGTTGCTTACGGTTGCGCGAATTACTTCTACGGTAAAGGGAACGGCAAGTTTTTTTTTTTATAGATTTCCGTCGGCCAAGCTGTATTCTGCGAAGAGAGAGGCTTGGATAGCTGCCGCAAGGAGAAGGAACATGGACGGCTCACCATGGCATCCGAACGAGCACAGCCGGATCTGTAGCGCGAATTTTGTCACGGGTACGTCGATTTTGTACGCTCATGGGAAATTTTCCACACTATTCAATCTGGGTCTCGAGGCAACGCTGGAAACAGACTGCGTGCACGAGCTTTACGCCCCACATCTATCAAGCCAAACCATGCATCGCAAAGCCTAGTTGTATTCCAACCACGTTTCAAACTCGCACCCAAAATGTTGAAGTTTCTGGCATTGCGCGATAGACGGCGCGCACTATTTTACAAATCGTGGATTGTAACACTACTCTCTCTTCAAAAAAAAAAAAAAAAAAAAAAAGGCGGCGAGTTATGATGCTGTGCTTTTGTAGAAGAAAAGAACTCTCCGTGAGCACACTGCCATGACCGTGGCGCGTGTCATGTTTTGGAGTCGACAACAGTTTGCTTGAGCCGGCCTCCTGACCTTAATCGACATAACTGTTAAAACAACGTTGTTTGAGAGAACTGTGCTGTCTGTCCTTGTCCCTAAAGGTTCAATTGAGTGAAAAAAGCGACGAATTTCGCCCGGAGAAGTTCGTCGGTTCTTCGTCGCATATTCGCTCCATGGAGTTCAGCCTTAAGTGTTTGGAGCTGTTAAGGGCTAGTTTCCTCAGTTTCGTGTCCGTGGACGAAAAAATCTCGACACAATCTTTCTGGACAGCTACCGCCATCTATGAGCGAAGGCGGCACATAGTACAGCTCCGCTGCTCTTCCTTCTTCACCAGAGTGGAAAGGCTGAAAGTTGTTTTATATTATTCTTTAATTGATCCTTGTATTTTCATTAACCCGTTCTTTGTTCTTTGCCCCAGTACAAACGGAGCAATGTGTCGTCTGTTCGTGTTTCTGGTGAAAGTAGAATATCCCTCCTAGTATTTTTTTAAGAGTTGACATGGCAACATTTTGTGATTCAAATTTAACGATAGTACAGTTTGCACCAACTCTGTTCGCAGGAAAACTGTTATAAGAGGAAACGTGTACATTAAAGAAGATATACCGGGTGTACGGCGGAAAAGGTGTTTTTGTTTGCTTTTCTTTTTTTTTTGTCGCAAAAGTAAGCTATGCGTCGCCGACTGCCAATCTTCGCCTAAACGTAGTGCTAACGGTTAGAAACAAATGCCTAAGTTTTAGAACGTACAACTGTTGTAAACAAATTATAGTATATACTCATGGCATTCATGGCCCGCCAATCTTTTTCAATGAACAGTTTCAAAACTTGTTTACAACTTGTTTTAGAAAAATCAGATAACGGTAAGCCTCGGAACTATTGCACCTGGTCCCGACCGCTGGCACTCTATTTGGACAGACACCGAACGTTCGTCGCCGCATAGTGTATTTTTGCGGCGAAGAAAACCACCCGACTCTTTCCTCCTATTGGAGGAAAGAGTCGGGTGTTTATAAACAGCAGGCACCTTGCTGGCGAGGAAGATACCACGAGCCACAATAAAACGAGCACCACATGCAAAACAGGTGGTCTGCGTTTCTTGTTCACACGTGTCGTTAATACGTTAATTGTCCAACATGTACAGCGTCTAGACTTCAACTCAGGATGTCATCAAAAAAAGCGAACGTGTTTTATGAAAGGGTCACGAACTTACGTAGAAATGAGAGGAAAAAGAGGTTGCTGCCAAACCCCGTGGCTCCCGCTCTAATCGGCCGTTTTTGTGTTTATCGCCGCCAAAGATAAATGAAAAAAGAAAAAAAAAAACAAACGGCTGTACATATCTCGTGAGGCGTTCGTTTGTATCAATGCATGACATGATAGTAAACGAGTACGTCATCGAGGGAGTCACTTGTAGTATTGCACCCTACAGCCAGGGTCACATTGCTCATACATACATCACACAAAAGGTAGTCTGCAAGCACGAATCACCGCAACATCCGTGGTTCGAACGCCGCTTGCGAAGCTTTCTCCTTGAACTCAATGGAATGCGGCATTCGAAGCAACCCTCTTTCAAAAAAGGGCCAATACAAAAACTCAATGAAACACACTTTCCGGATAAAACTATAACGGTTATATTAATTTAATTAAACAATATTAACATCACCGTTTTAACTGTTATAATAATGAAATTCATTTAAATACTAGTCGCGTTAAGACGGTTCCTCGTTATTTTATTATTGGTCAAAGTTACGCAGTGCATTGGAATGCAGATATCGTTTCGTGCCAAATAATGCGCTGGGCTTCCTTATTGAGGCGGCCTTCAACTCCATCACAATTCGTGTTCACCCGAAGTGTTTCGATTTTCTGCGTCACGACGTGTCTTTCCTCAAATAAGGAAACTTCCACGAGCCGCAGGCAATCATCGCCGGCAAGGCGACAAGGACGTTCCCTGCCGAGTTCTAGACTCAAAAACATCATTAACATATCATACGTGACGGCGGAAAGACAATAAAGTAGAAGGATATACTTATATAAAATCTCGAGGACAGGGATACGCGCCTGACACTTCCGCACGCAATGACGTCCGTTTTGCTTCTCGTCGGAAACTCATTACGGACCCTGAAGCTTTGCATGTTACGTTAGGCGAACTTCCGTTTTAACGGCAGATGATCCGCAACCAATCTGAAGGATATATCTTGCCCTCGGAAGAGCAGTCTCCTCTACTACAGCCGTGCCTCGTTAATGTAGACACCGCCGTTTCACCCGAAACTTGTTCGTATAATGTGAGCCGTCCGTCATAACGAGACAAAACTCCGTGTATTTACCCCTGTTTTGTCCCCAGAACATTTTGTATATATATTGTTCGAGGCGGGGTTTAAGCCGCACGTCCGGAGGCTTCCTGGCCTTTGACGACGACCATTCCCCGAAGTGAAGAACCCAGGGGTCCAGTGGAGGTGGGAGAATTGGTAACGTAACGAACGGTTTAATTACATGGTAGCGATACAGTCGTCAAATCCAAGAGAACAACTCAGCAGCCTCACGCCCCGCCTTATATAGGGGTCAGTTTTCTCCCTCACTCTCCGCCAGGGCAGCAGGTGCGACCGCCGAGTGCGTAGCAGAAAAGTCCGCCGCGTCGTAGCCAGAAATGAGTCATAGCCATGGTTCTCCGCAGTTAGGCCAGGCCTCTCTCCCCTTCCGGAGCGCACGAACCCACACGCACACACACACACGTCCCGTTGACGTCACGGACGCGTTGAGACACGTTTTGGGCAGGCTTCGACAGGTGGCCGGCAGTCCTGACACGTCGGGACTCGTTTCGGGACTCGTTTCCGCAACGTTGAAACTCGGAAAAGGTTGCCGAAGGTTCCATTCTTAACAATATATACTACAGCCATATTAGCAGGGTCCATATTAACGAGACGTGGCTGAATATCACGGTTAGGCTTGCTTGCGCTGCAGAACCTGTAGAGATCGATGGCCTCAATCCCCAGCCCTTTCCTGTTTCGATTTGAATGAACATTGTACCACGGCGTGCGGTGTATCACCGCTGCGTGATGCATCTAAAAAAAAAACCTCAGGCTAGCAGTCGTACTGCACCGGCTAAATGTTTCATTTATACAGTGAAAACCTGTGTCGCCACACCTCAGAGGCAGAGCTGACCGACACGCGGCGCGGCTCTGTTTACCAACACGGCCAGAAGGCCGCGCATGCGCAGCAGCTATGTGGGCAAAAGCGGCCAGGTTTCCCATGTTTTCACCGTTGTGTTCTATGGCGTGCGCTCGTTGTTGACGTTGTAGGGACGCTTCTAGCTTTATTTGTGCGTCGTATTTTCTGACAGCGTATGTCGTATGCTATGTCCGACTATATTTGAGCTCGCTACCCGAGCCTGAACGGCAGCGGTATCGAAACAAACTGTGCGTGGACGGCGTTGCCTTCGACGATCCGTACGCCGTAAACAAGACCTGGTGCAGTTCCGACGCCAAGTTGCTGCCACCGACGTCGACGGCTCACGTCGTCGTTTATTTAGTTTTTTCACCAAGCCAGTTCACGGCCGACACGGAGCAGGCGTTCAAGTCTCTCGAGGCCTACGATTACTTCGAGCCGGTTTCCGCACTGCCGGCGGGATCAACAGACTTTGGGTCTGCTGAAGTGCATTTATTAATTGATAAATGCACACAGCGTCTTCGAGTCAAGGTATGATATTTTTCCTACCCTCATGACCACAAGGCATGACAAGTGGTAACGCTTTGTCCGTTCTGCGGTCTTGGCGGTAACACGTTACAAGTAACGGCGTTACCGGTAACGCGTTACTTTTTCAGAAACGTAGTAACCTACTCGTTACTTTTTCAAAACAGTAACGGGTAACGTATTTACGTTACTATTTCAATTAACGGGTAACGTAGTTACGTTACTCGTTGCTTCTTCTTCCCAAGTCTTAAAGGAATCACACTTCCATTTTTTCTGTGTTTTTAGGTGTCAAGCTACGTGAATTTTTGAGTTTTCTGCGTTTTTCTTTAACTTTTTTCTTGTGGGTATTTAGGTGAAACCGTAAAAAGAGATAAAGTAATTATGTTCAGTTTCTGCATGAACATGATGTGTCTTGAAATATGATTTTATGCATACCTGTACCGTCAAAACAATAAAACGAGTTAAATCATAATTAAAAAAGTAACGCAAAAGTAACGTGCGTTACTTCTCATCGGTAACGGTAACGCGTTCCTTTAATTTGCAAGTAACGAGTAACGTATCTCGTTACTTTTTTTCGGTAATGCCAACAACACTGACGTTCTGTCGCCAATTGTTTTCCGCCTGATAGCGCTGGCGTAGCGAGCCACCGACGAGCGCTTGGCCGGTGCTTTGTGCATGCTCGAACACCGTGGGAACAAACTCCCGGTGGTCTCGATCAGACGACGGTTTTCCTGGACATAAGCAAGCCTCGGGACGGAGATTGAAATGGAAGCCACACTTGCCTTCAAGGAAGTGGTTGCCGCACAAACGGTCGTCCGCGCGACGCGACCATTATTTTCGATCAGTCTTGTACACGTTACTAAACAAAAGTAATCGATTACAATTACTATTACTCTTGGCTAAAAAGTATTCGATTAGATTACTTGATTACTCGACGGCAAAAGTAATTGGACATTACTTAAAGAAGTAATCGTTACTTTTCCGATTACTTTATTGCGTGAAGACACATCTTTAGCGCTCATAACAATGAACTACTTCCAACCTATATTTCACATTTGCACTAGTATTGAAGAAGAAAAACTGGTTCCCTCTTCGTGGTCGTTGCACCTTCACAATGCGGACACAAGCACAGAATTCGTTTGAAGAAGTTTAATGATTTGGGCGTTCGCTATACTTCGTTTCACCTTATGTCCGAGCGCGGACAATGTTATGAGCCGAAGGGCCAATCAAACAGCGCAAAAAGCGCAACGTCATGGCGTGCCCTCTGCGCTTGATAGGACAAGCCGATGGAGGAGCACGCACAGAGAGACGGCGAATACCGGCTGGTTTTATTTCTGTGTGTGTGTGCGTGAGGGGGCTAGTTTGAACGAAGGACTTACAAAGCTACATTCTGCTTTCCAAACTTCGCCCTGCATGGCCTTTGTCACGCACTGTGGCTTCCCTGGGGCTTCCCACTCCCAGTCCCAGCTCGAAAAAAAAAAACAAAAAAAAACGGACATTCCACAGAAACTGTACATTGAAAGGGATTGACCTCGTTTCCTACAGCTCCGCAAAAATCTTTCTTTTTTCGTGCGAAAAAAAAAGCAAATTTTATTTTTGTAATTTCAGAAAAAAAGGCGTGTGCCGTGGAAAAATTGTAACGGTTACAAGTAAATTTATTACTTCAAAAAGTAATCAGATTACTCTTGTGATTACTGCCTAATAAAATTAATCAACTGATTACAAAATTACTCCAAAAAGTAATTGATTACAAGTAATTTGATTACTTGTAATGCGTACGGTACAAGTCTATTTTCGATCCACGGATATTATCCACCCTCTGCGCCTTTCAGAGTTAGCCGGGAACTTGTGGAAACTCACTCCGCTACTTTTGCTGTATACATGTACCTTTTGGTGCAATTAACGGCTATACTTCGTTTCAGCTTAAGTCCACACGCAGCCGATGTTACAAGCGCGAGCATGTGGCCCTGAACAGTACTTGCACTGCACGAGCGCGCTTGCTTGGCAGGGACGCTGAAAGCCCGGAGCTCGCGCGTGTAGGATCAGATGCGTCTGGACTTTTTCACCCCACGCAATAGAAGTCCCAGAAAAAAATTGAAGAAAAACAAGCAGCGTTCACCCCCTCAACTCGCAGCCAGAACAAGCGGCCACGTGATCTGGAGCGGATTATATGCCGCCAATGTTGATCACAGCCACGCGCGGGGGTTGGCAAAGCACAGGACACGCGCTGAGTTCCAGGCATTCTTATGGCTCGGCGATTGTCGTCGTTGCAGCGATTGAACACGGGCCGCTACCCGAATGCTTCTCGAGCTAGTAATTATCACGAGCCCAACTCGAGTGCCCACGCAATGCTCGGGTCCAATCTATGAACAGCATACAAATATCGTCATATGGGTGTACTGCGATCCCCACGTTACGTCATCAAATTTTGCAAAGGAGAGATTGAATGAAAACGATCGCTTTTGTCCTTGAAATTACACCGCAACAAAGGAGTTTCTTGGCCAGTGGCGTTGCGTGTGAGTATCCTTGAGTCCCAGGTGTGCCAGTAAGCTCGTGTAAAGTGAAAAAAACAAACATTCCGATTAAATATCGTTGCACCGCTCCTTTAAGCTGAAACGAAGTATACACAGCTTTGCGGCATGCTGAAATGCTATGACGCCAATGCAAAACGTGCGCCCCTTTGCCCACACCAATTAACCGGCTCCGGCTAAGGCCCTCCGTGACGTCAAGCCCGCGTGTCGGTCTCGTACCTTAAAGGCGATAGCGTTTTTTTTTTTTTTTTTTTCGGCAGGCTTTGGTGAAATTTGTGCTCTGTAACTCGAAACGAATGCGCATGCGAGTGAGAGTGGTATTTGGGTAAATAGAGAAGAAAGAACAAAATCCCGAACGTCTTCCCTAAAGCCGCGGTACAAATGGTGACATACATCGGGTCGTTTACACCCCAGATCGCGCAATGATGTTCGGTTAATAATTTGTATATTTATGTAAAAGGAAAGAAAAAATAATATGTTACAACTACGTTCTTGGGAGGAGCATCCATCTATAGACCTTTCCAAAAACGAGCTTGTGGCCGGTGCCATTTTGAGCGTTCGTGCGTATGGCGCGTGCTTTGCTCGCTTTCCGAAGCGACGAACACGCACGTGCTGGGCTGTGAAGATCGCACGCTGGACTGTGATTTTGTAAACATTGAAAAGGTCTATATGAGAGGGAAAATCGTAACTAATTTTATTCCGGAGATATAATATTTCGAAGCCCAAGGCGCGGAGATTGCCGGTTTCGTTATGGTGCTTTGAACAACCGTCAATTTCACATCGAAGCAAGCACCTTGTCGACATTTTTACACATTTTAGGAAAGGTTTACGGCATGTACGCAGAATATTAAAACTACAATAAAATATTTTATGAAAAAAAAAAAAAACGAAACACGTCAAATAAACACGTTTTAGACAAAGATTCTCAAATTATTTACCAACGAACTACTTTATATAAAGCGACACAAAATATATACAGTATATGAAAATGCTAATCGTTTAATGCATTTTACGATTATATAGTAAAAAGGGGCTTAGTAATTACTGCAGTAGTTATGTTATTAATACAGAAACACGGGTCATTTCCCCATCTTGTAACAAAAATGCGGGTCAGTATTAAAAAAAGAAAATCTCCACTTTTTTATTTTTTTCTTAGCCGTTTACGGTGACTTTAACTAACAGTGCCACGGCAAAACGGTCAGTAAACCATGACCTCCTTAAAAAAAAAATGCGACAACAAACCTTCACTCAAATTGAGCTAGCTTGTCTTCGTTATAGGGTCCTTGTCGCACAACGTCGGCTCCACGGAGACATTTCTTTACAACCGACAAAGGCTTTATCGTAGGGTATAGAAAGTCATGATGTCCCTAGCTTAGTGAGATCTATATTTGTGTTTTCTTGCGCTTTCTCCTAAAACCCCATTCACACGAAGCACTGTCGACGGACGCCACTGGTGCCGGCATTTGAGAACTGTATGCGCAGCACGTTGCCGTAAATCCCAAAGCCCTCACACGAGAAGGGACACGAAAATAAGGCGAGGGAAGTAGTATCTGGAGGGACGGTATAAATTGGTATTTAACGCTGTGCGATGACAAACAAACCAGCTTGTACCCAATGGAACACATAACTGGATAAAGGGTTTTGTTGTCGGGTGTCTCCATGTCAGCTGGTACAACGATGGTCCGTGTCATATTTTGCATATTTCCGTAAAATATATACTATATGAAAGTCATGTCCTTGGGAAAAGCGCTCAGCTATATACAGTGATGTCTCGTTAATATGGACAACTCCGTTCCCGTAAAAAATCGTCCATAATGTGAGTTGTCCATAATAACGAGACAAAAATGCATGTATTTTCCCAATGTGTCCCCGAAAGTGGTGTCCATATATAGCGGGGTATCCATATTAACGGGGTCCATATTAACGAGACACGACTGTACATGCAGGGTGTTCCACGAAACGCAATCCAAATCATTCCTGTAAAATGTACGCGTCGCACAAAAGAAAAAGGGTAGATGTAATATTGGTTTTTGACAAAGGGCGAATTTAGGAAAAAATAAGTGTTTGATATAATTAGGTTAATAATTACTTTTAGTAATTAACTTCATAATTGATACAATTAAAGGTACCATTTTAAATAAAAACACGGTGGGCATAATCGAAAGCTATTTAATCCACCCACATTATAGAGATATAAGGCATGGGCAGCCTTTTACGGCGCTCCGTAAAACACACTAACTTTAAAAGAGCTTAAAAAAAAAAAAAAAAAGAGGGGGTGGGGTGTTTAGGAGGCAACGCGAGGGAACACAAATATAAAGCTAAACTATAGGGACACCATAACTTTTTACACCCTGTGATAGAGCAGTACCGCTGTATAGCCTTTGTTGGTACTAGAACACGTCTATTACTGCGTGGAGCACGTTAAATATCACATGGGCTAGCGGTTGTACTGTACTGGTTAAATTTCTCATCTACAGCTGAGACATCAGGCGCCCCTTGGGGATGACTGACTTCCGGTTGTAGAAACCTAAACACAACACAATTAATTACAAGATGTCTGTTTGGAGCCGTCGTCGTCCGGCAGAGCGCATAACGAAGACAAGCTAGCTCAGTTTGAGTGAAGGTGTCACTCAATGTTTTGCTATCCCAAGTTAGTTCGAGTCACTGTAAACAATTAAAGAAACCATTAAAAATAATTTTTTTTTTAAATATTGACGTGCGATTTTACCTCATTTAGAGAAATGAGCTGCGTTTCTGCATAATTTATAATAATAACAGAACTATAATAATTTTTAAGCATGTTTTTCTTATAAATATGTAAAATTAATTTAAAGATGATATTTCTTAATATATTTTGCGTCGTTTTATATGAAGTATAGTTCGCAACTAATTTGCAAATGTGTCTCTAAAACGTGTTGTTTTGACGTGTTTCGGGAGTTTTTTTTTTTTTTTTCGCATAGAAATATATTTTGTAATATTTTAATACTCCACTTACATGTCGTAAATCTTTAGTAAAATAAGTAGAAAAAAAAATTAATACAACGTAGAACATGCATCGGTGTGAAATTGGCGGCTATGCAATGTACCATAAATCGAAACCTTGGCAATCTCCGTGCGCCCTCGAGCTTCGAATTTTTTTTATATCTACGGAAAAATATTTTAATTATACGGGCCGTTCTTGTATAAGCTGAAGGCTCCTGCCAAGAACATGGCTTTAACCATAGCCTCCTCTATACTCCCAAAGCTTGGCAGTTCGACGACGGAGCCATAGAATGCCCGATCGCAGGTTTGGAGCTTGTTAAAACAGAAGTTCGGGCGAGTTGGTAGTTCATGACGCACGAGGACACAGCGCACCCGTATCAAACACTAGGACAACGTTCACAGTCACACCAAAAGAAAGAAAGGGACAGCGCTGTGTAAGTGTCCCTTTCTTTCTTTTGGTGTGACTGTGAACGTTGTCCTAGTGTTTGATACGGGTGCGCTGTGTCCTCGTGCGGCAGGTTTGGAGCGCGAGGATCTGGTAGCACAGAGCATTAAAGGTCCATTTCTCGGGGAACCTGGAGGCCAGCGCACAGCTTTTGCAGTGGCGAGGATCCGAAAAACGCTTGTTCGCTCGGGAGAAGTGCGTTTTGCCGTCTCGCCGCAGCGGGGCGCCAGTCACGTGGCTCTCCTTTCATCCCTTGTCTGCCGCTCCACCTTTTCCATTTGGGCGGCCGCCTCTCTTGGCGATCTGCCAGGCTTTGTCAGTATATAGAAGGCTATGCTTTAACATATATATATATATATATATATACAGGGTGAAACAAGCAGACGGCAGGCTCTTTAAATCGACCGGAAAATTCGGTTTCTTAACCTATCGCGCTACGACTTTGTGCAGCGTTGCCCACAGATGGTGCATTTTTTTTTGTAAAATTTGCAAAGAACGAACTTACCTGAGGAAAAAGTAAAGAAAGAAAAAGGCTTAGCTCCTATGGAAACGCAGCGACGCCACCGGTCTTCAATGAGCACGGCGCCGTTTCGCACGGGACACAAGAGATGGCGCAACGAACGCCGCCAACGAACGAGCATACGGCGCCGAGAGCCAGCGTCTTTAGCAGACAATCTTTTCGACTCAAAAGCGGCGCGCGTTCCGCAGGCGGCGACAGTCGCAGAAACAAAAACAGGCGCGGTAACAACAAGCAACTGCAGTTCCTTGTCTGCTAAATACGCCGGCTCTCGGCGTCGTTTGCTCGTTCGTTGGTGGCAGTTGGCGTCGTGACCGCTTGCGCCATCTCTTGTGTCCCGTGCGAAACGGCGCCGTGCTCTTTGAAGACCGGTGGCGTCGCTGCGTTTCCATATGAGCTAAGCCTTTTTCTTTCTTTACTTTTTCCTCGGGTAAGTTCGCTCTTTGCAAATTTTACAAAAAAAGAAATGCACCATCTGTGGGCAACGCTGCACAAAGTCATAGCGCGATAGGTTAAGAAACCGAATTTTCCGGTCGATTTAAAGAGCCTGCCGTCTCCTTGTTTCACCCTGTATATATATATAAAAGATACGACCCCGACCACCACTGATCCATGAAAACACCCGTCAGACAAAAGGACAGTCTGGAGAAACTGTGGCGAGTAGGCTTGTTTCTTGCTTGGATGACCGTCCCATCATGTTGGTCGTACAAAACCTACGTGCAGCTTTGTTAGAAGCGCATGTGTGTATGAAAAAGACGTGCTTCGATCTTACCTGAGACGCACCCGCAAATAATTCAGTTTCAGTCATGTCTCGTGGACACCTCTGTGCCCCATCGTCCATAATGTGAGCCACCCATAATGACGAAGCAATGTAAGAAAAACAAATATTGTTTAGCAAGCGCAAAGAACAATCCCGTTTTATAAAACAAAAAAAAAGTTTTTTTTTCCTTTTTTTTTTTAAAGGGGCGCACGGGTTATTTTAAGACTGCGGACACTAACACCCGGGGTGTGCAATGCGACCTCTTGAATTCACTAATATGTTTTCTTGCGTTTTGGGGACCTGTATTTTCGAAGAAAAAAAAAAAAAAAAAAAAACTGGAGCTCATAATAACGTCACAAAAACACGCGTGTTTTCCCAGTGGATTCCGAAAGTAGCCGTCCGTAGTCCAACCTGCGAGTTTCTATATCAACTGTGGCAGGGTTGCATGACTAGACCCACCGGTCCCCCCCCCCCCCCCCCCAAAAAAAAAAAAAAAAAAAAAGTTTTTCCGTTTATCGCGGGGTATTTATATTAACGGGGTCAATGTTAACAAGACATGACGCTGTCATGCTTGCAGCGAACATGACGAATGAGCAGAGGGACTGCGCCTTTAAAAGAAGTGAACTAAAAAAAACAAAAAAAAAAACTTGTGAGCCAAATCCTCAGCCAGTGCAGCAAGGTACTTTTTTTTTTTTTTTGCGTGTGCGTGTTTGTTTTATTTTGGGTGTATTCGAGACATCCGCTCCACGGGACAAAAGCGAGCGTGTTACCACGCCAACCGGCGTCGACGTGTTTGCCCAAGGGTCAGAACGCGGGGTTCCGACGCGACGAGCTCAGCGAGGGCTTCTGTCGTGCTCCGTCGAGCGATTCTATTTCGGTCTCGCGCAGTCGTCTCGTGTGTAGGCTCGAGTGGTCGAGCTGTGCCCACACGAAAGAAGCACGCTTGCTTCGAAGGGCTTCCGCGATTGTGTCGGCGTATGTATACACGCACTCCGTTCGTCCCCAAGATGACAGTGCGGTTTGTGCTATACGCGCGATACTGGACATATCACCCGCGCCTCCCTTTCGCCACCCAACCATAGAGAAATATAGTACTACGTAAAGAGCGGACACTTCCATAGGCCCCAGCGGCCCAATTTAGCGTCAGCGAGCGCACCCAGCGGCCAGTATAGTCCCTAGTTGAGTGTTTAATGGATGGATGCACGCAGTAACCGCTGGCCAGATAAATGAATGGATTCAAGGCAAATTCTGGCGGTATTTTAGTATCGGGCAATAGCATGCGCCCTCTGGTTTAACGAGTCAGTGTTATTGTAACTAGGTTTTTTTTTTTTTAAAGAATTGTTTTATAAGCATACCTTAATTGTACTGCAGAACAAAAGTCATCCAGCGCTACATATAATTCAAACTGACCGCACACCGAAAATTATATTTTTACATTTGAGCTAACTCTTTTGAAGGGACGACATCAGGGATTGACACACAAAATTATTTATTTTTGTAACTATTACAAGAAAAACAAACATCAACTATGAAGACAAGGAGTGATGTATGTTATTCATGCATTACAAAAATAACAGTACACATGCAAAATGTATGAATAACGCGTCAACAGTTGTACACTGGAAAAAAAGTACTGTATTACAGCGAGACTTACAACGACAAATGCAGTATGATGGAGGGCATTTAAAAAAAAAATTACCGTCCAAGTTCCAGGAAAGGCGCTTGCACATATGACCATGTGCTGAAAGGCGCTTGCACATATGACTGGCCCAGTGGCTTCTAAATTCAGTGACCGAATGCAAATGTCCGTCAACAAAGAAACTACAGTCACTAATACTTCTTACGTATACCGCATACCATGACCGCAAGGGAAGAATGACTAGAAACCCGCACGGGACAAGCCGCGGAACCAACTCAACCCACACAACGAGGCAAGAGACACAGACCAAGCAGCCGGAGTATCCGCCCCTGTCCGCCCTCCGTCGAGTCCACGACTCCGAAGTCAACCGTCGTGCCGCAGCCATAGCCACAGCCGTTGAAGTCGTTCTTGAAAGTTTTCAAAGTTCGCAATAATTTTAAAAGTTTACTCTATACAATGAAGTTATTTATTAATATTAAATACCTGACAAATGTACAAAATAAGTGGCACTGTTGCGCCTACTAACGGCCAGTAGAGTCCCTAACTCCTGGGCCGCGAAACGGCTTGAGTGGCCACTCTTTACTTAGTACTATATTTCTCTATGACCCAACCCCGATCTCTTCCGCGGGGGTATGTATGGGCGGGAGGAACGTGGTCACGTGGTGAAAGAAAAAAAACGTGTGACTGGTCCAACGAGCACCTCTACTTCCACCGCACTGTCAGTTTAGGGGTGGATGGAGTAGAGCAAATACGCTTCGCCGAAAACCCAAGTTCAAAGAATGGGCGGAGCGAATGGGAGACAAACAGGCGAGACGACGACGACGAGGCGACAAACAAACGGCGGGATAAGGCCCAGTAAGACAACAAATAAAAGGAATGAGATCGAACTGGGATTAGATGAAAGGAGTCCATGCCGCCGGCGTAAACTAGCTCGCTCGGCTGCGTAAAACAAACGAGTAAGGTAGTGCGAAAAGAACTTTAGTTCCTATAGCAGCTACGAAGAAGCCGACTTGTTTTCTACGGTGCTGAAAAAAAAAAAAAAAAGAAGCTACACTTCGGCTGCTTCTTTAAGCCGATGCTATGCGTGCGGGAGTGTCTTATACGTAATCGAAACATCGGACTTACGATCTGGCCTGCGTGGCCAGATCGCAAGTGCAGTTAAGGAAGGAGGCAAAGGCCGCCCGCTGGAGAAAGCAGACAACCCACTCTACCCTCTCGGGCTTGGCGACTGTCCCGAGGAGTATGAGGGAAAGCATCGAAAGCACGCGTGCCTGCTTCTCTAGTCCCTTACTTCATTTCCTGAACGAAACGAGGTGAAGGCCGGCCAATGGAGAAAGTGGACGCTGCTGCCCTCCTCTCCACCGATCGCGATATGTTCGCAGCGGAACGGCTCCTGGGGGGAACCGCACGTGCCGGCCGATGCCCAGGCGGCGTATACGACGCACCGTCCTGTTGTTGCGCTCTGTGTTGGCGGAGCGGTGGAGGACGTCAATTAATATTAGGAATGTCGCGAACCTGTCAAAGTAACCAGATGTGGATTTTTTTTTTTTTTTTAGAAGTTATAACGCGAATTTTGACAAACTGAGTTCAACTGAAGTTCGAATTTGTTGGGCGCATGCGCGAAAAAGGACGGATGGACATTTTGATACAGCTGAACACTTTTAATCGCGCGGCGTCTTGCGCCAACTATACAAAATCTTTTAATTTCAAATATAAGTTAATTTCGCGAGCGAGCTGACAACACCTGGCGGAGGAAAGGTGCGATATCTCTTAGACATAAACGTTTCAGTGTTTCACGTTAAACCAACTCAAGCGCCAAGAGCGTGAATGTTTGCTTTTATATTGCGTAAAAATTGATGATCGTTTTATAAGATATAACGTAAACTGTAGTGCACTGTAGATCACTTGCTTCCCACAATTTCAGAGTGTCGTGTGGTAGTCGGGCAACACTGTCCATTCGTTGAACTTTGTCGAACTTTGCCAAAGGTTCGCCGATTCATTCGAATCTAGAGGTTCGCCAAAACTCCTCGAACATTCCTACCCCCCCCCCCTTTTTTTTTTTTTTTACTTTTGATCAGCTTTGTTTTGCGATTGCTGAAAAAAAAAAACAAAAAAAAAAACAGGAAAGCAGCGCTTGTCTCGAGAGACAGTTTGCGGCGCGAGGGCGTACACATATCTCGTGTCTCCTATATGAGTCTGTTGCCTTGCGGTTGTTGTTGGTCGACCTCCTTTTCTCTATCGGGTTAGCTAATGCGATGACTCCTCATGCCTGCTTTTCCTTTCGCTGTTCCGTTATGAGTAGCGTATTTTGCCTATACGTGATGGCGTATCACCCGCACGAAAGCGTATAGTACGTCAACAATAGCTGGGTATAATTGTACATATTGGGAAGGAACAGCGGCAAAAAAACTTGGAGAAAGGAAAAGAAGCACACGCGATAGGACGGCGCAGTCCTGTCGTGTGTTTCTTGGCCTTTGTTCAAGTTGTTTGCCGCTGTTCCTTCCCAAGATGTACAATTCAAACCAAGTAGCCCAATACGTCACATTATCGAAGAACCGGGTGACAAACACGGAAACACGTGTCAAAAACAAAGACGAACCGAAAATAAGCCAAACATTTGAGAAAACAAAAAATTATTCCACGTTAGAAAAAAAAAAAGATGCAGCTATTTTTATCCCTAAAGTTCTATAATGCCTGAAATGCGCAATAGGAGCGACCCTGTAAATTTGTTTAAAATACAATAAATAGTCGTTTTGGGGGAGTGAAGAAGAACCCATGCCTTTATCAACTTCTCCGCTAAATTTAGCGGGGAAAACTGAACGGGTGTATATACGTCTCGTGACACCAAACACCAACGCGAGAATGCAGGTTGCGCGGAGGTATATGGAACTAACCGCATTTCCGAATTCCGAGCGCGGGGATTGGTGGGAACCCTTGCGTCTCATTATTGCTTGGCAACCAATGAGATTGGGGCATTCACCGATCAGGACGCCGAAGTATGAATCCCGACGCGCAAAGGCTTGAAGACCGACGAGCAACCCGAAAGGAGGACATTCTTCCTCGATGCTTCATTTCCATACGGGAACGAGAGAGACCCTTGGTCTCTTCTGCGGGGTGTAGCTCAAAGACCCGCGCGCTCCTATGGGGAGAGGAGGAGAGGAGAGAAGCGAAAGAAGGAAACTGGTAGCAGGTTTTCTGCCCGGCGGAAGACCAGTCTGTAGGTCGGTCTTTAAAAAAACAATGACGACGATTGAATTTTTTTTTTAAATGGTGTTTTTAGGCTTTTTGGGAACCCAGCAGACTGCCCAATTTTTATAGACCTTTGTGACGCGTACGTATTTCTGTGCCTGCGAAAGAATTTATAGTTTTGTTTTGCTCGGAAAATACCGATGGGACCGATTTCCTCGTGTTCGGATTTCCGAGCGGTATGTACTTCGTCTTGTTCTGTTTGGACGCGTATTTCTGGGTTTTACGGCCAAACAAAACAAAGATCCCGCATTGTAATAACATACACGTATCCGGCACATCGCGCAGGGGGCCCCTTATCGCGACCCCCATCTCTGCTTCTCCGTACCAAGGTCCAGCGTCAGCGAGGTTAAAACGAGGTCAGTGAAACGCGCCTTTTCCTTCGCCCCGCGCGTGACGTCATCATCTGTGTATCCCCGTACCCGCCCCCGAGCGGCAAACACAATGAAGCTCTACGAGAGACTCCGCAATGCGCCGGACGCGTCCGTCTTGGCGTCGCCGCGTACGCTAGCGTCACCCTCGTTGTGAGACGACCGCGAAGAAGCGCTGGTGGCGACGCTGACGCGAGCTGTGCGGAGCGTAAGTTCGTCTGCTTTTTTTTTGCAGGGGTTGTGGTGACGTCAGAAAGACGCCGAGCTCTGATTGGCTGTGATTGAAAGCTAGTGGGTAGATCTCGAAGTAAGCTGCCTCGAGGTCTACCCACAATCCTTCTATGAGAACCAATCGGAGCTCGGCGTTCTGACGTCATCACAACCCCTGCAAAAAGAAGCAGACGAACTTGCCCTCCGCATAGACGATGCTGCGTAAACCATTATAGTGACGACGTTTGGCGGCGGAGGAATTAGGCGCAGGCCTTTTGTTTTCTATGTTGTATTATTGCTCGGAGCCATTCGAGCTGTTTGTTACCCCCGGGACTTCCCGACGATGACTCAATAGCTTCCCTGCTGCGTGGTCGCCTAGCTCTTCTCGGGAAAACTCGGTCGTCATCAAGCGCTGACATACTGAACGCCTCCCCCGCCGCGTAAACACAACGGGGATATTTGTGAACCTTCCTCTTTGACGTCATCTTTAAAAAAACAATGACGACGATTGAATTTTTTTTTTAAATGGTGTTTTTAGGCTTTTTGGGAACCCAGCAGACTGCCCAATTTTTATAGACCTTTGTGACGCGTATTTCTGTGCCTGCGAAAGAATTTATAGTTTTGTTTTGCTCGGAAAATACCGATGGGACCGATTTCCTCGTGTTCGGATTTCCGAGCGGTATGTACTTCGTCTTGTCCTGTTTGGACGCGTATTTCTGTGCCTGCGAAAGAATTTATAGTTTTGTTTTGCTCGGAAAATACCGATGGGACCGATTTCCTCGTGTTCGGATTTCCGAGCGGTATGTACTTCGTCTTGTTCTGTTTGGACGCGTATTTCTGTGCCTGCGAAAGAATTTATAGTTTTGTTTTGCTCGGAAAATACCGATGGGACCGATTTCCTCGTGTTCGGATTTCGGAGCGGTATGTACTTCGTCTTGTCCTGTTTGGACGCGTATTTCTGTGCCTGCGAAAGAATTTATAGTTTTGTTTTGCTCGGAAAATACCGATGGGACCGATTTCCTCGTGTTCGGATTTCGGAGCGGTATGTACTTCGTCTTGTTCTGTTTGGACGCGTATTTCTGTGCCTGCGAAAGAATTTATAGTTTTGTTTTGCTCGGAAAATACCGATGGGACCGATTTCCTCGTGTTCGGATTTCGGAGCGGTATGTACTTCGTCTTGTTCTGTTTGGACGCGTATTTCTGTGCCTGCGAAAGAATTTATAGTTTTGTTTTGCTCGGAAAATACCGATGGGACCGATTTCCTCGTGTTCGGATTTCGGAGCGGTATGTACTTCGTCTTGTCCTGTTTGGACGCGTATTTCTGTGCCTGCGAAAGAATTTATAGTTTTGTTTTGCTCGGAAAATACCGATGGGACCGATTTCCTCGTGTTCGGATTTCGGAGCGGTATGTACTTCGTCTTGTCCTGTTTGGACGCGTATTTCTGTGCCTGCGAAAGAATTTATAGTTTTGTTTTGCTCGGAAAATACCGATGGGACCGATTTCCTCGTGTTCGGATTTCCGAGCGGTATGTACTTCGTCTTGTCCTGTTTGGACGCGTATTTCTGTGCCTGCGAAAGAATTTATAGTTTTGTTTTGCTCGGAAAATACCGATGGGACCGATTTCCTCGTGTTCGGATTTCCGAGCGGTATGTACTTCGTCTTGTTCTGTTTGGACGCGTATTTCTGTGCCTGCGAAAGAATTTATAGTTTTGTTTTGCTGGGAAAATACCGATGGGACCGATTTCCTCGTGTTCGGATTTCGGAGCGGTATGTACTTCGTCTTGTCCTGTTTGGACGCGTATTTCTGTGCCTGCGAAAGAATTTATAGTTTTGTTTTGCTCGGAAAATACCGATGGGACCGATTTCCTCGTGTTCGGATTTCGGAGCGGTATGTACTTCGTCTTGTTCTGTTTGGACGCGTATTTCTGGGTTTTACGGCCAAACAAAACAAAGACCCCGCATTGTAATAACATACACGTATCCGGCACATCGCGCAGGGGGCCCCTTATCGCGACCCCCATCTCTGCTTCTCCGTACCAAGGTCCAGCGTCAGCGAGGTTAAAACGAGGTCAGTGAAACGCGCCTTTTCCTTCGCCCCGCGCGTGACGTCATCATCTGTGTATCCCCGTACCCGCCCCCGAGCGGCAAACACAATGAAGCTCTACGAGAGACTCCGCAATGCGCCGGACGCGTCCGTCTTGGCGTCGCCGCGTACGCTAGCGTCACCCTCGTTGTGAGACGACCGCGAAGAAGCGCTGGTGGCGACGCTGACGCGAGCTGTGCGGAGCGTAAGTTCGTCTGCTTTTTTTTGCAGGGGTTGTGGTGACGTCAGAAAGACGCCGAGCTCTGATTGGCTGTGATTGAAAGCTAGTGGGTAGATCTCGAAGTAAGCTGCCTCGAGGTCTACCCACAATCCTTCTATGAGAACCAATCGGAGCTCGGCGTTCTGACGTCATCACAACCCCTGCAAAAAGTAGCAGACGAACTTGCCCTCCGCATAGACGATGCTGCGTAAACCATTATAGTGACGACGTTTGGCGGCGGAGGAATTAGGCGCAGGCCTTTTGTTTTCTATGTTGTATTATTGCTCGGAGCCATTCGAGCTGTTTGTTACCCCCGGGACTTCCCGACGACGACTCAATAGCTTCCCTGCTGCGTGGTCGCCTAGCTCTTCTCGGGAAAACTCGGTCGTCATCAAGCGCTGACATACTGAACGCCTCCCCCGCCGCGTAAACACAACGGGGATATTTGTGAACCTTCCTCTTTGACGTCATCTAAAAAAAAAAAAAAAATAACCGTCAGGGCTTTTTTTTTCTTTTTTTAAGGTTGATTAACACAAGGACATACTGGCACCTTAGCTTTTCGTTTTCTATTATTTTCAATGTATTTGTCTGTTTATTTTTTATTTTATTTATATATGTAATGATTTGCTTGTCTTCTTATTTATTTGTGTAATTCTTTGTTTGTCTGTTCTTTGTGCTTTCATTTCTTTATTTGTTGGTTTCCGACAACAGTGGTGAATAGTCTAAAGGTTTGTTCACACAGCTCCGTTTTCTCACGTTACGGTATTAGCCCCGAGAGCCAACACAAGCGTCGCTGTGGTCGGCCTTCCACGATTGGCTGAACGCTGACTATGACGTAAGAAAGAGATTTATCATCGACGGAAATAAGAGGAATGAAAGAACTTTAATTTTGACGGTGTTGGCAGTGTTCCTTTGAGAGCGCAATGATTTCAAGCTTCCTCCATGCTAATAACAAACACCATCGAACTTGTTGTTTGCAAGGTAATGACGTCACAAGGGTGAACTGTAGGAGGGCGCCACCAAAACATCTCGCCACGAAAGCTTACGTACAAAACTCACCGGCACATCTCTGCTTCATATAGACCTATTGCTATATTACCCAAGCATCATGGAGAATGCAGGGATTGGTGTTCCACGCGCCGCACGTGCTGGCCTCAGCAGTAGTAACTTTCCCAAAGCAAATACCTAAGACAAATGGCACCTTGCACGCGCGTTCGTCATTTTGGTTATTTACTTCGAATCTTTTATACGGGTACAGTGTACTAGAATACTTGGGTAGTGTTGGGACCGGAGGGGCTCGCCTGAAGCGCGTGGTATTGATCGCGACAGGTGTCGACACCGGCGTGTTATCCAGAAGGCGAGCGCATGCGCGGCTGCACGCGCGAAAATATGAATCTTTGATGCCGCTTTGGGGGAGTGCACATAGGATTTCTGATACAGCTACGACCTGCCAGCGTTCGTACCGCGGCGTCAATTAAGCTGCGGCACGATCGTTAGCAACATGATGCTACAATGTATTGGACGGTACAAGCTACATTACCCTCCCTTTACATAAAAACAATTGCGACTTTAAAGAAGCTGATTGCAAGTTGTTTCAGCGTAGAATTAGCTGCGACTTTCGGTTTGTTGGATGGTGAGCATTTTAAATGAAATGCCCATTTCCTTGGACGCAAAGGCAGAACATTAGATATTTCAAAGGGATATCTAAAACTCGGAAGCAGTTTTTGTTTTTCCTATCTTATTTTATAATGGAACGAAACGGCACATACTAAAATTCCGAGATTTTTTTAGTATGTTTTTAATACCCCAGGTTAACTTCTCTGTGTTCTTCTCTGCCCGTCTTCTTTTTCTTGGCCTTAATCAGCTCGCTTCACTTGTCACTCATTCTTGTGCTAATTTATGCGACGAACCACCCAAGCGACGGTCGCAAAGGGGTGAGAATCTTTCATTTTTTTCATGGCTGCCACGACCATTCGAGGACCACCCGACGTTCACTTGTAAGAAATGCCGTGACAATTTTTATCGCGCGTTTTAACATTAAACTTTAATTGTAAGCAGTGAGAGAGTGCAGGCGAGCTGGTAATCAATCGACATCTTGTAAACCCTGAGATGGGGAACGATAAAAAAACGGACGAACACTTGTTGTGTTCGTCCGTTTTTTTTTTTTTTTTTATCGTTCCCCACCTCAGGGTTTACAAGATGTTGAACTTCAGTCCAAAAACTGAGACAACGTGGGCTGAACAAGTAATGCTTTATAAGATTCAAAGAAAACAAGCAACTATTTCACATCATTTTGAGCAGAAAACATGAGCACACGTAGATCAGGCAAGGAAAAAGTTTTAATAGTTTACAGCACGGCATTGAAATAATGGTTACAATGTGCAGCGCATACATTGTTACAATATGCGGCGCATTATCCTCTTGAGAGTAAACCATCTGAAACCTACATGCTACCTACACGCTCATAAGAATACATTTAACCGACAGCTGCTTTCTGACAACCAGGTAAGTCTCGCCTGTGGATACGCCCCCTGTGGAACCCATGGTTCCACAGGGGGCGTATTTGATTCACGCAGACATACAGGGTGTTTTTTTTTTATACTTTACAGAACTTTACATATTTTACAAAAAAAGGATGTGGCAGATATGTGGATGCCGTCTTTCGTTATATCTGTAGGGCTCGGTGGACAATAAATGGGTGAATAACCGCTGCAATGTTTTATAATTAACCAAAATCTGTTTGTTAATTTGTTTATTAATGGCTTAATTGGTCATGGTGCAATTGCAGTTTTAAAAGGAGTCATTATCAAAGGGAAACAGATTTCCGACAATTCGCGAAAAGGCAACGAGGTTCGCGAAATTTATCGTAAAGTTTGCCTTTCTTCGCTTGATTCAGAAACCGCGTTATGAAAATAATACGGAGAATAGTGACTTAGTCGTCTTGATGTGTGGCGCCGGCAAGTCCACCGAAGACACGCTGTCGAGTTAGTGACGAGGGGACAGAAACAACTGTGTCATTCTTCTACGCATGAATATCAGCACAAGCTCATTCGCGCTTTCAGATCGCGGTTTTTTAATTAAGCGAAGAAAGGCAAAATTTTAGCGATGAATATCTCAGGACAGAACGAACGGGTTGGTAGAGATAACTAAGCTTGAGGAAGAAAACGAGAAGGGACGGACAAACAACAAAAACGAGTGCCTTGTTGCTTTCGCTCAAAGCTCGTTGTTTGTTCGCGAACTTTCTAAATTGAGTTGGCCTTTAATAATCGCTCCCTTTAAAGCTGCAATTAAAACAAGGCCCATTAAACCGTTCATTAACCCTTTGCCTACCGCAAAAATTTAAAAAAAAATTAAAATACCGATTTTTTTTATGTGCCCGAAGGCTAGAAGCTCGAGCTCCTTGCTCTAGGGCACACCGCGGCGGCACAAGCTCTCGTGCACCAAGGGCAGCTGCCAACGCTATGAGCTCGCGCTTCTAGCCTTCGCTGCGGTACAACATAAGGTGAAACGGAGTGTATAAAATCGCAGGACCGACACGTGCACCGCTCAAAGTAAAGAAAAAAAAAAAGCGGGCTGCGCGAGTTTTTTCCGGATAACTCGACTACAGCGCCGCCACAAACTGTCAATACACGCGCCCTCACGAGCTCCCGTTGCCCAGAGCCGTTGCCGAGCCGCTCCGGTCCCAACACTACCCAAGTATTCTAGTACACTGTAATACGGGGAAGGCGTGCGCGTGTGGCGCATGGAACACCAATCTCTGCATTCTCCTTGGTGCTTGGGTAATATAGCAAATGGTCTATTGAGCGTGGCTTAACATAATGTATAACCTGATATAGGGAGTATTCACTGGCGGCCATAGCCGTGTGCGCGACTGCTGAGCGCGTGCTCATGGCGAGCATCCACAGTTCTTTTGCAACGTGCATTTCACACCATCAAGATTGCCGGTCTTAGCAACCTAGTAATGTGAATTCGTTCTGAGCATGCGCTCTAAACAGCACCCACAAATATGGCGTCCAGTGAATACTCCTTATAGGGAGTATTCACTGGACGCCATATTTGAGGGCGATGTTTAGAGCGCATGCTCGGAACGAGCTCACGTTAATAGGCTATTAAGACCGGCAATCTTGGTGGTGCGGAATGCACGTGGCGAAAGAACTCTGAAAGCTCGCCGTCAGCACGCGCTGCGCAGCCGAGCACACAGCTATAGACCCGTTGCTCTCGGGCAGGGGGCGCGAGCGCGTCCGCAAGACGCGCCCATGTTATGCTGTCAGCACCATCCAGCCGGCGCTGTAACGTTCGATATTGCACGTGCCACGTTCGAATGCAGGCATCTGTCAGCATCTGTAGACGCACGATAACAAAACGTCTAGAAAAATTAAAATAAAAAAATAATTATGCAGCTCGCGGCCTCAGCGTCCCATTAAACATTCCGTTCAGCTTTATTATTTTATTGCTCTTTTTCATAGCTTCCGTGAGCCCGTATGTTTCACTTTACTTGATAGCGAAGCCGAAGCTATACTTGCTAAAGCATGTTCCCCTGAACAATGCTCGCACTGCACGAGCGCGCGTGCTTGGCAGGGACACTGAAAGCTCGGAGCTCGCTCTTGTAGCCTCTGCTACGCTGGCACTTCTAATAAAACGGAGTATATAAAAAAAAAAAAAAAACTGTAGTGGGAAAGCGTATTGAGGGATGTTCGAAACGCGAGCCAAATATTCTATTTTGCTCGCCTGGAGCGCTGCTCAAAACTTGAGAGCTACGGGCCTATGGCCGCCAGCAGGCACGTATCCAGGAGGGAGGCCCATGGGGCCCGGACCCCCCCCCCCCCCCCCCCGAAATCTTCCATTTTGCTGGGACCTCCTCTCCCCCCTCCCCCTCATATGGCATTTTGTCATGGGCGGGCCCCCCCCCCCCCCCCCCCCCCCCCGAAACAAAATCCTGGCTACGTGCCTGGCCGCCAGTGAATACTCCCTATTAGCAGCGAGATGTTTCGGTGGCGCCCTCGTTCGTTTACCTTTCGCATACCTGCCAAGTTTTACGATTTTATCGTAAAGTGTCCGCTTTTCAGCACTTTCTTACGGTTATCGTATTAACAACAATATTTGTACGATTTTCCGCACCGCGTGGAAAAAAAAAAAAAAGATTTTGTTTAAGCTGCATCTCGCATGTTTACAAGTTGGGGTTGACAACACTGGTACATCGACTTGTATGCCAGGGGGCGCAAGCTACCGCTCCTCGTTGTAAGGCAATTGTCATTGAGAACATCCATTCATCCATCTTAATCCAAAACTGTTTATGAAATCTCCTTTGTTGTGGCGACGTTGGTTTTGGCGAACGCTGTGCGTTGTGTTACTGGAACTTTTACTCATGATCCCTTGAAACCGTCTTTGCTACAAGATGTCGGGAAAAAATACTTCCAAGTGTTTATTCCCAGCTATTCAACCGACTTTCCATTTATGAAGACGTCGCGCAAGGGCGAAAAGTACGCATTTTGTAGTCTGTGTCGCTGCGATGTTAACATTTCGCACGCTGGTCGCCGGGAGATACTGTGTCATCTGAATACAAAAAAGCACAAGGACTCTGCAAAATTAGTTGGAACCAACGAGAAGCTTGGAGGGCACTTTAGTCGATCAACGGATTACGACACTACCCGAGCAGAACGCCTTTTTCGGCATTTTTGATTGAACATAACGTGCCGTTCACGGCGGTTGTCGTAGAAAGAGCAAGAACTTTGCTCCTTAACGTCTCCGTTAAACCAGGCACAGGCGAAAGAGTTTTCAGCTAAGTGAAGAAGGCACACACGCAGTTCCGCTCCTCCATGTCGAAAAAGACTCTTGAACAGTTGTTAGTTGTGAGATGCAGCCAGTCCGGAAAGTGCCATGAACAAGTGTTCGACAAGAACTTCCTAAGAAAAGTAAAAGCTGCAACTTCCTCAGTGTTGACCCAACCTTCTACTTCTAAAGAATAAGACATTTCGTGCAATGTATGATGTGTTTATGCCCTAGTTGATGCATTTTTCTTACCTAAACCAAGTTTTTGAAGAATAAAACAGTTTTCGTATTTCTTCACACAATTGTAGTGTTTTTTGGCATCCCCTGTAGTATTTTCAGCATTGTAGGGTTGGCAGGTCTGCTTTCGTGACGTCATTACCTTGTGAACATCAAGTTCGATGGTGTTTGTAATGGGCATGGTGGAAGCCTGAAATCATAGCGCTCTCAAAGCAACACTGCCAGCACCGTCAAAATTGAAGTTCTTACATTCCTCTTATTTCCGTCAATGAGACATCCTTTGCTGACGTCATAGTCAGCATTCGGCCAATTGTGGTGGGCCGACCACAGCGACGCTTTCGATCGCGCACGTCGCCAATAGTCGAGGCATGAATGTTTCAGTCACGGGAGGAAACGGTGCGTGGAAACATAAATATCAACCATAAATACACGGAAACTAAAGATCAGAAACCACAAAGCACTGCTTACCCAAAACTGCCGTCAGTTTTTTTTTTTTTTTTTAATATAGTTTGAAGTGCGATTCAAATAGACCAAACGTTCAGCACTGTTTATTTGCTCACTATTTATTGTGCGTATTTCGCCTGGTTTTGCGTCTTATTTTACGTCATCTGGCAGAATCTCTGAGAGCGCTTCGACGTGAAACATTTGAACACATTAAAATAATAAGTTGTGTCAACATTTAGGAGAAAATATTTGCTGAAAAGCGAATTTATTAGAAGATCTCGAGGCCTGCGTATTATTTTTGATGCAGCTTATTGTAATTTAATGACGTCGTAAGGCCTCATCCAGTGTAGAATAATCAGTCTATAGGGAGTATTCACTGGACGCCATATTTGTGGGTGCTGTTTAGAGCGCATGCTCAGAACGAGCTCACATCAATAGTCTGCTAAGACCCGCACTCTTGATGGTGCGAAATGCACGTTGCAAAAGAACTGTGGAAGCTCGCCGTCAGCACGCGCTCAGCATTCGCGCTCACAGCTAAGGTGTATACTTGACGATGTCCCCTTCATCGTCTTTCAGCATGGTGGCCGAGGAGGACGAGGCCTGCGTGCGCGGGCAGAGGCGCGCTCCATGTTTTAAAATGCGGACATAAAAACGGTCGGCGGCCCTCGGTCTTCCTCTCAACATATATACTGGTTGTTGTACTCTTATACACTTTTCGCCGTCCTACGAAGCAGTATATATATATATATATACAGGGTTTTTTTTTTTTAAGCAACAGATTTGTTTAAAAAAAGCCGTGAAAGTTACACTTATGCCGCTTGCGGAGGTGAGTTATAGGGTGTATTCACTGGCGGGCCATATCTGTGTGGAGTTATACGGCCCGGGGGACATATTATAGGGGGCTAATCGTAACGATCAGTCAGCTAATTAATTAAAATTTGTTAATTAACTTTTTAATTAATGAAAATAGACACATGGTTCCAATTAGAAACTTGCTCAGCGTCATCAAAAACCCCTAAATCAGTCATTTTCAGAAAGACTTTGAGCGCGTGAAAAGCGCAGTAGTGCACTAAAGTTACCTCTCGTGGATCAGGTACAAAGCTAGAGGTTGCGATAAGGCGGCCCGCGCGATTTTTCCGTCTCTTATCTAGCCCCAGCCTTGTACCTGCTCCACGAGTGGTAACTTTAGTGCACTACTACGCTTCTCACGCGCTCAAAGTCTTTCTGAAAATGACTGATTTAGTGGTTTAATATGTTCGCTTTTTTCATATGTCCTTTTACTTTTATTTTTCCTGACGTCACGTCCTTCTCGCCCCATTGGCCGCTTACTGCTCTGCGCAGTCTGATGCCCTCACATGTATGCCATCTCCTGACGAAGCCGAGCCTCTCGGCGAAACTGTCGTAATACATACAATAAACTCCTAGCATAGCAACTCCGCAAGTACGGATCTCTGACTTATTACATTTTCCCGGTCCATTGTTCTCAAACTACTCTGCTTCACCTATATATATATATATATATATATATATATATATATATATATATATATATATATATAATACAGTCACACCGAGGTATTTATAGGACGGGACGTCTTCGACTAAGTTATTTTCTGATTTGTACGAGAACTGAGATCCTTGTTGTTTTCGTGAAAACTGGACTAACTTGCATTTCGATTTGTTTAGTGTCATTAACCACCTGGTGCACCATGCCTGGATTTCGTCCAGGTCTCTTTGAAGTAGAAGATGGTCTACGAAAGAAACTATCTTTCGATGTAGGACGCAGTCGTCAGCGAAGAGGCGGATGGTGGAGGAACTTTTGCCTGGAATGTCATTAATAAAGATCAGAAAACGTAGGGGACCAAGAACCGAGCCCCGGGGAACTCCCGAGGTAACCTCAGCGCGGGTGGATGAGGAAACTATTAATTGTGATGAATTGAGTGCGAGAGGAGAGGAAATCCCGGATCCAGGAGAGAATGAGAGGGTCAATTCTGAGGCACGAAAGTTTGGCAAGCAGGCGGCAGTGAACAACGCGGTCGAAAACCTTCGAAAAGTCCAAAAATAGGGCATCAGTTTGGTAGGTTGATTCATGATTAGTGTATAACTCGTGGGTGAATTCTACGAGCTGCGTCTCACAAGACAGTCCCTTACGAAAACCGTGTTGCTTATTGTATATATATATATATATAAACTTCGTATTAGTAACTCCGTCAGTACGCATCTTTGACTTATTAACTTTTCCCGGTCCATTGTTTTACATTTACCTTACTTCAACTATAAATATATTGACAGCACGTCCCGTTTTGGTCGGGACAGTCCCGTTTTTGATGTCCCCTTCTGCCGTCCCTTCGTTTTATCCCAATATAGTATCATGTCCCGTTTTCGCAGGAGCACTTACATCGTTTCGAAATTGGCACCAAGCGAGTAGAAGCAAGCCGAAACTATACCTCTTTGTTACAAGTATATTTTACAAAAATAACCGTAGGTGTACTTGAAAATATTTACCCAGAGAGTAAAATTTAGGACTGTTCTTGCCCACAAACACTTTTTCTCTCGCGAAGACGCGTGTGTAGAAATATATATATATATATTTTTTTTTCAGTTATTGGATATAGCACGGATGTAGAATCATGTAGATATAGCACGAATGTAGAATTTCATGATATGTTTGCTCCCAATCTCAGACTTTAATACGCCGAACTATTGTAGCGATGCAGGCGAGTTGGTTATGCATGTTGAAAGTAGTGAAAGCGCACAATAAAGACGAATACGAAGACAGCGCTCGTCCTGTTTGCCTCTCCGTCTTCGTATTCGTCTTTATTGTGCGCTTTCACTACTTTCAACATACTTTAATACGCCCGCCGCCCTCCCCCCCCCCCCCCCCCCCCCCGCCCCCCCCCCCCCCCCTCCTCTTCGCTGGGATGTCCCGTTTTCTACCTTGAGGAATATGGTCTATATATATATATATTTCTCCACGGGACGGCACCGCGCCCCGTGGAGAAATAATGCAACCAGCCTCTGCTGCGTAACGCGATGACTGCGCAGCAGAGGTTGGATGCACTATCTCTCCACGGGGCGCGGTGCCGTCGGGACCAAGATGCGCTCCGATAGCAAACCGAAACTTAAAAACCCGTCGAATTTGTGCGGTTTTTCAGAAAGCCGTAAAATGCTTCGCGTGCCCTCTTGCGTTCTGTAATTTGTTGATTTAGTGTTTTTTGATGATGCTGAGCAATTTTCTAATTGAAACCATGCCCTTAAACCCAATATTAAAAAAGTTAATTACGCAAAAATAAATAACGATCTAATTATCCCGGACCTTAATAATTTTCCTAAATAGGCCCCTTGCCCAGGACCAAAACGACACAAGCCTTTTTTTGTTGCGATGAGTAGTTTGCGCATTATCGAATTTGTCCACCTTTCGTGAAACACCATATATATATATATATATATATATATATAGAGAGAGAGAGAGAGAGAGAGAGAGAGACAGACAGAGAGAGAGAGAGAGAGAGAGAGCTACAGTCCTGCCTTCGTCAGGAAGAACTTTTACAAAAATTGTCTTGCTTTGTATGTTTATGCAGCCTTGATGTTGGTATATCCCAACGGGTGACCGATCTCTTAAGGCTTGTTCACACGATGCATTTTTCTCGCGCATCTGGTGTCGCGAAATGTAGTTTCGCGAAATGGTTGCGCCGTCTGAACAAACTCGAAAAGGACGCGCGCATCTAAAAAAAGTTGCGCGCACACCTCGCTTCTGGAGCGAGCTTTTGCTAAAACTTTGCCGAGTCCTGTCCATCACTCTGAGGGCGCCGCCAATGGCCGCTGAGAAACGCTCTCACGTGGCCTTTGAGGGGGGAGCGAGCTGTTTGAGAAGACCACTTCACTGCTTGTGTTGTAGCCGAGCCAAATCCGAAAAAACCGAAACCACGAATGGTGGATACTGCCGGCGCTTCCGCAAGCACGTCAAGCACCACTGAAGGAAAAGTGAGTAGCATATCGGAAAAAAAATCCAGCGATGGACGAAGACAATTAGCGGGAGTTGGCGAGATTAGAATAGTGCTCATAGCGTTGTTGTCGTGACGATACAGCTGGATAATACCCCTGTTACACGGGCACCCTCAACCGTGGTTAACTCAGCTTTAACTGCTGTTACGTGGCACCATAGTTACCGCACTATACTCTCAGACAGCTATTTCAGAAGAAGTGAAGAGCGCGTGTGCACTGCTTTGATGGGTGCTCAAAATGCTCAAGCGCGCGTTCGCCAATAGCTTTGACTGCATAGCCGCAGAATGTTGTCCGCACGTATTGTGCGCTAACTGTGGCTTAGCGTAACTGCAGTTAAGTGCGCCCGTGTAACAAGGGTATAATACCTCTGTTACACGGGCACACTTAACTGCAGTTACGCTAAGCCACAGTTAGCGCACAATACTTGCCGACAACATTCTGCGGCTATGCAGTCAAAGCTATGGGCGAACGTGCGCTTGAGCATCTTGAGCACTCATCGAAGCCGTGCACGCGCGCTCTTCACTTCTTATGGAATAGCTGTCCGAGAGAATAGTGCGGTATCTGTGGTGCCGCGTAACAGCAGTTAAGCTGAGTTAACCGCGGTGAAGTGTGCCCGTGTAAGGGTATAAGAGACCATCGAGTAAACTGAAACCAAGTTTGCTTTGTTTACAAGCGAACGTGAAACCATTTCCGCTCTCAGAAACAGTGCACAGTAAAATCGGGGCAGACATGGGCGCCGAGAAGTAACCAGATTGGGCACGTTTCTATTAATACTATGTGCATTGATAGAAGCTTTGGCAATGAATTGGCTGCGTACGGGCTCGGCGCCGGCACATGTCCTGCACTTACAGGTTGCCGCCTCAATCGGCTTTGCGCACATGCGAGATCGCTCCAAGTAGTGCAGTATGTGAGAAAAAAAAATTAAAGTGAATTGACTGCATAAAATGCGCAAAGCAGGTCCCTAGATAAATAGCGATCTGATTCGGAGCGCCACATTATGGTCAACACCGAAACTATTTTCGCGAGTCTAAACGTCATCGTTGTTGCACGTGAAGCGGTACGTGTGAACGAGCACATTTCGCGAAACTTGAGTGTCGCGAAACTGTTGCGTGCCTAAAAGATGCATCGTGTGAACAGACCTTTAGCTGTATATGAGCAATTTAGCCAGTGCAGAACAACCGCTAACCTGGGCTTTTTAACGTGCATCGCGCAGTAGTGATTACACGAACGCGTACCGGTACGAAACTAATCCAGATTGAAACGGGTGGCGGCAGTGGGGATCGAACCCAGAAGGTTCCCAGCGCAAGCTTTTTGCCCCACACTCCGAGCTGAGACGCGGGTGCTATTTATACAATGCTGCAGTCGAGTCCAACTTTGGTGTTACATTGGTTTTATTGGTTATTATGTGTTATATTATATTATATTATATTATATTATGTTATGTTTATTATTTGGTGTTATATTGGGCAGTCAGGGCGATGTATTAACGATAGAACCAGGGAACATGCCACATCTCTACGAAACTTGACAGCAGCAGGACACCTTGCCGCCCATTGTCGCGCATGCCACGCGAGGCAACGTTGTGCAACGTAAACATCGTGGGGCGACATAAAAATCAACTCGCCCGCGAACTACTGGAAGCCCTAGCCATCGAAGAAAAAGGCGACGTCTGTGTTAGTGCCCCTTCCGTTGCACTACACAACTCAGAGATGATTTTCCTGCGGAGTGACAAGAGTTCCAGGCAAATGCCACACCCTACCCTCACAACCCTGCACACTGTGTAACTGTTCTGGGCCAACATCCACCACCAAACGTCACAGCGGCCACCATCCTCACTACGAACACAACCACGGCGGAGGAAGCGGCCATTGCCCTTGCGCTTGCCCAGAACCCCACCCCCCAATTCTTCCTATCTGACTCTCAGCAGGCCATCCGCAACTTTATTCGCGGCAATATCTCCCCCATGGCCTTCCAAATTCTCACCAACAACCCTCCATCCGACACCGTGACCCTGCTGTGGACACCAGCCCACACAGGCGTAGGCGCTAATGAGATGGTGCACGATAGTGCTCGCGAACTTATTGACCGAGCCGCCATTTCAACTACGCCTACACGCGATGCCCCTGCAGGCAAGCCTACCTCCCTCCTGCAATGGACCTTTTCCGAGAAGCGTTCTGCGCACGCGCGAGCGCCCGATGCCAAGCGGCGGAAGTCTGCACTAAAAATCGAGGAAATACGGAAGGAGGCTGTGGATCAGCGAGTAGAGCACGTAATTTCCGCATATATATAATTGTGTTACACAAAAAAAGAAAGTGGACGGAAAGAAAAACACGACGTTTGGGTCGTGTTTTTCTTTCCCCTCTTTAAAGTCGCTTTAGGCACGTGCCGCAGCTCAGAGAGCGAAGAAACTGGTAGCGTAGCTCCCATTATCGATTGGTAGCGCAGGTAGGTCACTTCCTCGATTTTTAGTTCGTGCAGCCACTGCCTGGTACCGTCGGTATGTGGAAAAGGTCCATACAGGGATATTACCCTGCACTACCGCCTCCTCCGCCGCCAATACCCACCCCCGCACCCACACCTCTCCCAAGAGGCAGCACACATGCTGCGCCTCCTACAAACACACACTTTCCCCCACCGAACACAACTAATACACACTCACCCACACCTCTTTACCACCCCCGCCTGTCCTGCCTGCGGGGCACTCGACACTCACTACCATTCCCTTTGCGAATGCCCCGCAGACCCGTACCCCCCTCTTCCCTCCCCTCACCTCTGGGAGCAGATGTTGCGCGACCCGGAGGAGTCAACCCAAGTCCTGACCACCTCCCGGGCCCTGGCGGTCGCGGCGGCCCTCTGGGCTTCCACCACCCCCAATACCTGATCCCGGAAGACTAATAAAGTTTCCTCCTCCTCCTCCTCCTTCCAGGCAAAGGTAGAAGAAGAGGATGATCGCTTAAAGAGAAGACGGAAGGGATGAGAACATTCCGACAGCTGAAAGGTCAATGCGCTAAAGGAAAAGGAATTCCGAATTAAGTGTAAAGGAAAAGAAAACCTAAATCAAGTGTAAACAAAAATGACCGCATCTCCACGTGGTGAATGATGTTGATTGGGGCGAAGCTATGGTGGTGCTGATGATACTGATTTTATTGTTCATAGGTAGTGCTGATGGTGCTGATTTATTTTTATTGCTCATAGGTAGTGCTGAGTTCTGGGTTGCGTTTGGACTTCATTATTACTGCTTTATGGTCGGTGAAATGCAGAGCCATGCATGCAGATTTTAACGCGATTATATACGCATTTGACCGCAGCGCCCTCTCCTGTATAGACGTTGAGCGGTCACATAACGTTTCATCCATGACATCCCCAACTCTTGAGTTACTACCACATCTCAGAGCCCCCTACTCGTCCCGCAGTCGTGGCCGAGATCCATTGGGGTCTCTCCCGCACAGGTCCGAATCCTGTCGACTGCGCAAACATTTTTTTTCTTTTTTTTTTTTGTGAGCACGGACGCCAAACGGACGGACGGACTGACGGACGGACAAGGCTAGACCCTAAGGAGCTTCGCCCCTAATAAAAAAAAAATCTAAGTTAGTGTAGAGAAAAAGAAAACCGGAATCAAAGATTAGCAGAAAAGGAAAAGGAGGCATTATTAAATGTTGCTAGTCCAGCGGTGCGAACGTTGTAATTTTTCTCTGTGTGTTTTTTTTAATGTTCAGCTGGTCCCATTCACAAGCAATGAACCAACTTGCTCTGCTGTGCAACAATTTTCAGACTTTGGCCAATTAACTGCGGAAATTAATCTGCGTCACCTATGGAACGAAAAGCAAAGAACCGTATTTTTCATTTTTTTTTTTTTTTGCGAGCGCTTGTTCTTACTTAAAAAAAATAAAACGAATCGAAGGTCCAAGTGCCTCTCCACTCTCCACGTCGACTTTCGAGTGACGTACTCTGGGGGTTCACGTAGTTTCACCGTGGGTTATCTAGCAAATAAATTAATCGAATTAGATTTTGTCGGTTTAGGTTTAGAAGCGAATGATTTAAAGCAGTTCCTTAAGAAATTAATTATAGATTGGGGAAAATTTTTCTTTGACAGAGACCAGCCGCTTCCTCCGCGGTTGTCGACTTTTAAAGGATTAGCCTCGACGAAGGTCGCGGCGAGCGATGGACACAAAGGACTGTTCGCCACAGGGCTGACGGCGAGTGTACTAGCGGAGGGGGACAGGTTTTGTTGACTTCCGCGTACCCCCAGAGACGGTGTCATTTTAGTTCCCGTAACCCCGACAGGCGGCTGCAGATCGGCAAATAATTTGTTTTTTGCCTTGCGATTACGCAGCAGAATAGCAGTTTTTCGGGGAAAGGTGACGCGTTTTTGGTCACTTGGGCTTGCATGAACCATATAAAAAATGCAAACTGCCAAATATTTCAATTTTAAAATCATTGCACTGCCCCTTTAAGCCCGTAAAGAGGTACCTTTCTAGTTCTCTGAGCACACCTTTTGTTTCTTTTAACCTCATTGAACCGCATGACCCGTCTCTTAATCGCAACGCAAGCCTGCCGAGGAAGAATGCTCTCACGTAGTATTAAAAAGAGAATAATCCTGGATGATGTGCGGAATTTCTTTGGCTCATGTGAGCCGTCTAGGGGACATTCCCAGCGGGTTTTAAAAATTCTTCGATCCGAAACCTGGTGCCAAGTCCGCTTACTCACAGGTTTCCTGAGAGTAAAATGCCTCAGTCACAACTTCTTCCTAGATCAACTGAAAATGACGAGGGTCACAACCGAATGGATGTGGACACATTTCCTCCTAGCGTGGAAACACCACCTAGCAAGAAAAAGCACAGCAAATACCAATATGTCTTCGCTTCGCGTCATTGGTCACGTCAATCTTACAGAAAAAGCCAAGAGGGTACTAGAGCAGGGTCCAAAGTTTGCAGTACCACCAAGGCCGTTGACAAGGTTGCACTAGTAAGAAACATCGCGACCAAAGCTCCAGAAGAAAAAGCATCGCAGATCATAAATGAAGGGATTGCTTGCCTTTCAAGCCTGAGGAACCCTCAACATCAGAAAATGAGTTTGGGCTCTACAGTGCAAGAATTGCGGACCAAAGATATAAAACTACAGTCAAGTCCAAGTTTCAAGAACGGCGGGATGACGGTTGGAGTTTTTGTGAAAGGGAACCGTGAGGGAAGTTCGTATCCGATTGGGAAGGCTTGATGGTCGAATTCAAGTTTCAAAGACGGTGGGATGACGGTTGTAGTTCCTTGAGAGGGGATGCGCAGGGTGAGTTCGTGTCCGGGTGGGCAGGCGCGACCTGGATGGCGTACAATAGACGAGAGTTACACCCGTAAACCAAACAAAAGTGCTGTCAAAAAACAAAAAGGCTCGAGGTACACCTAAGCACTTCTTATGAGTTGTGAATGCGAAAGCACGCACGCCGCTCTCCCTTCTTTCGTCTGCGGCATACTTGCGTCGACAGTCGAGCGCGCGCACTGAACTCGGCGCGCTGACCTTGGACGTGGAGCGATGGAGCCACTGCCTCGCGGACACGCAGCGCCATGGGGTGGCGGTCGTTGAAACTTACGCGCAGCGGCCAATGGGAGCCTCGTCGACGCGCGCCAGCCAATGACACCGAAGCCGAAATTCATCAGCTCTACTCCGCTTCTTTGGAATGGGGGAACTAGGTGCCGTTTGGACAGTCTTTTCGCGTGGTTTGATAGCTTAAAGGGGCACTGACACACCAAAATCATATTTTTTTTTTATTATCCGAAACGATTGAAAACGATGCCGGGACATTACCCTCAAAATTTGAAACTTTAAAATTCAGTATTTGTGAATTCAAAAAACAATTTCCAAATGCCGAATTTGAAGTTCCCGCGCGATCCGCGCCAGTGCAGTGAGTCACATTTTGCGGTCTCCTGCGACTCGACTTTCCTTCGGACCTCCGCCGTTGTCACGGCGACCCCAACCGAGGAGGAGGTGAGGGATAGAAAGGCGCCGGCGGGAAAAAACCGGTCTTTCTCCGACTCGCCAACGGGCGCTGCCAAGTTTTCCGAGGGAGGGTACAAATCTAGGAAGCAACGTCACACCGAACTCTGATTTCTGGTATTTCAAAAAGAGGGGCCGTAGTGCGTTCGCAATTGCGTTAAAAAACATGTTTTACGATTGCCGTTATTAAATGTTATAGAAATGTCACCTACAAAGCTTCTAAATTTCCTGATTTTTGACCTCACCGATCAAAAGAAGCGAGGAGGTGAAGGAGGGAAATACAAATGCCAAAACTAAAAAGGCGCGCGCGCGCGCGGGAAAATTTTTTTTCGCGATGCGTTTTTTTTTTGCGTGTCTATGACTACAAGTTGCATCGTTTTAGACAATAAAAAAAAATACGACCTTTGGGTTGTCAGTGCCCCTTTAAGGTGCCGTTTGGCGCGGTTTCAAAGTTATTGACGTCCCCTCGCTCCATGGGACAGCTAATGCTTTCGCATTCAAAACTTTCAGCCTTTCCACTTTAGTGAAGAAAGAAGACCTATGAAGCTGTACTATGGTGGGAATAAAGCAATAGCCGGCCGCAAGTCGGCAAGCCAGAGTGGACAGGCTGGAGAGGTTGCCGCCATCTTTGAGCGACGGCGGTGGTTGCTGCGGTCGCTCATAGATGGCGGAGTTCTCAAGGAGTTCTCAGAGAACTCCGCGTTGTTCTGGTGTCCCAACGCTCTCTGCACGCCAAGGGGGGTCGTCCATCTACACCATGGCACAGCCGTTCTTGCTCTTCAGGAACTTGACCCTTATGACGGTGCCGTACAAGCAGAGCAGGATGAAGAGCTTCTCGACGTTCATCCTCTCAGAGCTGAAGCTGTACACTACCGGCTGTTGCGAAAGGCCCCAGGAGACTACCTTGCCCTTCCAAACCTACCGGCACGGGTAAACACCCTGGAGCATCGTAGCCAGGTGGCTACGGTCAGCTGCGCCCGGAGACAGAGCTAGAGGCGCCTTGGAGTCGCCAACGTACCTTGGTACACGGGGACGACGTGACCCTCTCCGAAGGATCATCGGGTTGCACCCACGCCAGTGTCTTCTGGCCGTCTTTGCCGTCCGGCCCCTCTCCTTGCTTCTGCTGTATGACCTCGACGCACGGCGACCCGACAGCCTTGGGACGTCCACGACAAAGGAGGGGGCTTTACTCAATTTCCCCAGCTTAGATCGCCCATGGGATTATCCCCTAACACACGGAAGCCAGGATGCCTGCAATTGTGGATGTCTTCCGCCTTCCTCGACTTCGATGGCACCATTGTCCGCCGAGATTGACCGGCGACACCGCGGCCAAGGACATTTGGCCCTGGTGTGCGTGACGCGTGTGGCAGTGTGTGAGGGAGAGGGAAGGGGCGTGCCTGACCGTAACGAAGACTGACCACGCCGTTTTGGTCAAGGCAGGGAGGATAGAGATTCCCTTCTAGGGATGTGGGGAAAGGTGACGTTATAAAAGCAGCAGCAGGCGGCTGCTACTTTGTGTTCTCGACAGTGTTCTCAAGCGCTCTCCCGTAAAATGATGTAACCTGTTCATACGTATATATAAAGAGTTATACGAGACACCCCTCCTGCTTTCTGGTCCTTCCCGATGCCGGCTACCACATGAGTTCCTGCCCTGGCTCGGTTCACCGCCGTACACCAAGTGCCCGGACAACCGCTCGGTCCCAACGCGGCACGGTCCCCTGTTTCGCCTGCAGGGACGAGTTGGCACACCCGGGGCCGTAGCTGGTATCGTGGCGCTCCGGTGCACCTTCGTAGCGGTCTTGGGTCCGGGGGCACCTCTTAGTCGTTATTGTAGCCGCTATACCGGGGCTGCTCAGCTGGCTGCCTCAGGGCCCGCCGTGGTTGTAGTCGTTGCGTTACGGCGACGTAGCCTGGGCCGGCAGAGGGCGTCTTCGGCCGTCCCGTGCGTTGCTGTAGCTCCCGAGAAACCACGTGGCTTATCAAAGATGGCGGGAGAACCTCCGGCATCTGCGGTTGCGGTAGCGGTGAATCTTGAAAAGCCGAGAAGAACGAGAAAGGAGACTATCAGTTGTCTTCTGCAGGGGCTTCTTCTACGAGAAAGCGTCTTTTACGAGGGCGCGGCAATAGACTAGTACAATTTGCGAGTACACTCTCGGTGTTTACCGCACACAACCATGCGCAAAATCAGTGGAGTGTGAAAATGTATTTGTTCTTTCCAAAGTCTATTGCAATGCGGATCTTCTTCTAAGTCTTCGTCTTCATCACCAACATCAGCAAGACTCCTCGCAGAATCAAGTTTGTTTTTGTTATCAGCCGGACTGACATCACTCTCCACCTGCGAGAGAAGTTCGTCATCCGATTCATAACTGGTCCAGCAGGTCGTCCAGACTCGCAGTGGACGAGCGTGCACGTGATACGTAAGGCCTTCTCTCGTACTCGATACGGGCCATCACCTGTTTGCCAGGGAAGCTGTGAAAACTCTGGGGGCGTCACTAAATGAGTGTGCCCGTCGGAGTACGAGATCTCCCACTTCAAGTTGCAGATCCCGGTGGCCGCGATTGTACTGCTCAGCCTGCTGCAGCCGTGCGACGTCCAAGCTCTCCAGGGCGTCACGAACGATGTCCCTGAGTCTGCGTCGTGGGCTTCCTGCAAACTGACTGTATGAGCGAGCAGCACCAAGATTGTTGGTCGTGCAAGTGTTTCCTAGCGGGAGAGTGAACTCTTTTCCAAAATTAAGGCTCGTGGGCGTAAAACCGGTAGACCGGTTGACGGTTGTGCGTGTTGCGAACGCAAGCTCGGGTAGGTTTGCGTCCCAGTCATGGAGACGTTCGGTGTGAGCGATGTACATCGATTTTAGGTTCAGGTTCACCCACTCTGTGATATTTACCTGTAGGTGATAGGGAGACGTCCGCCTGTGTTTTATGCCTAATGAAGCCCATGTGTCTCAAAACACTCTGCTGGCAAAACAAGTAGCATTGTCGCTGATCAATCTCACCGGCAAACCAAAAGCGCGTGAACGACTCCATTAGACAAGACCAGATTTTCTGGGACGTCAGCGATCGCAATGCAGATAGCTCCACGTGCACTGAAGTGACCCGTGACAACCAACAAGTAACCGGCTGCCACGCGGACTGCGTGTGAAAGGGCCCATGACGTCGAGAGCAACGCATTCCGATGGGGATCGACTCACGACTGGCTGCATGAGACCAGTGGGGTGACCCCCACGGGGTTTGGTTTTCTGACAAACCGGGCATGAGAGAGCGTACCTCAGCACGTCCTGTCGAATGTCTGGCCAAGTAGCAGCACGACTTAACTTTTCAGAAGCTAATTCAAAAATTAAGCCATGGCAGCGTAAGCCGCCGAACACCGGAACATCGGCTCAGTAAACGCAACAGCGATTAAGTGAGCCCCTTTCTCCGAACAAGCGGTGCGCGTGAATACCACAGCGTCTATCCACTATCCCTTTTAATCGGAGCTCGGAACTCGGACGTCACCGCGCCCCCCCCCCCCCCCCCCCCTCTCCTCCTGTCCTTCATTTTCTCTCCGTATTGAAAAAAAAGGCACCTGAAGTATTTAATAATTAAGGAAACACAGATACCTAAAAATACAAAAAAGAACGAAACCCTTGCTTGGGAACCACATGGAGATATGGTAATGAACATACAGAAAAAGTTGGAACCAACTTTTTTTCTGACTCACACGTTTTTTTGTTTTTTTAATAGTTACAATAATATTGAAGGGGCGCCGACGCAGGCATCGCTGCCGTACTACTTTATAAGTTGTACCTTCCTGTACTTCTCGCGCTGCTTTGAAGAGAAACTATTACTTTGTTTTTAACTTTTAGGTCGCATTCACAGCGACCACCTACGCAATGGGCCACTTCGAAAGAAAAATAGTTCGAGAAATACGCGAAACAGCGGAGCGTGAAGGACGGTGCATTGGCCCATAAGCACCTCTCCTCCTCGCTACGACCCTGCGCTGTTTGGACGGTGTAGTTTTTGCAATGCCAGACAGACCCTGTTTGTTCCTTTAAATGGTAAGTGTAAATATGAACTGGCTGCCATCAAATAACGAATAACTCGCTAATGACTCGTGGTTCTTATGTCTCGGACTATGAGCCCCAGGGGGACAGACATGGTCTCGCAGAAGGAGAATACCCGACTCTGCGTAACATCCCAAAGAACAACATCCTCGACAACATTCCTATCGATTTCACTCTTTCTAAAGCCCATCCAAAACTATCGTCTAGTTCGAAACCATAGAAGCGAAACAAACAGTATACGCTAAATTAATTACTCATTTATTTCTCTTTGCGCGCTTGAGAGATGCAAAGTTCGGGTTTTCTCGTTTTGGTGTACGACTGAATGTAGAAGTTGACAAAGAGCGTCAGGACCACAAAAGCCTGCGGAAGGGCGAGCACTACGAGGAATCTAGGGAATCCGCAATCATACACCAGAGGAATGCTGCCATGCAGCGTAAGAAAGGCCAGCTGGAAGATCTGCAGCCTGGTGAGATACCGCTTCCACCACAGGTACTTTTGAATGCTAGGTCCAAGCGCGGAGAGGAAGTAATAGCCGTACATAACCACGTGCACGAGCGAGTTGAGGCACAAGATCATGATGAACTGACCGCCACCTCCGTAGCTGATGTACAACCAGCCGTTGAGTACGACCAGAAAGTGGTGAACGACGTGCAGGTACGTGATGTGGGAGAACTTCTTCGTCGCCACGAAGAAGAATGTGTCCATGAAGTCGGCGATCCGCACAAAGAGGTACCACCAGGACACTCGCAGGAGTGCCATCTCATTCTCGTTGCGGGAATAGTCGATGCCCTGGCAGAACACACTGTAGTTTCCGCTTAAATAGGCGAAACGCAGGTACTGCACAAAGAAGAAAGCGTTCGCCGTCACCTGAAACAGGTTGTACGCCATGATGGTCCACTTGAGGTTGTAGGGCTTGCGGCTCGCCATCCATCGCGGACCCGCTATCTTCACCACGTAAAGGTAGCCAAGACAGACTGGCAACATGAACCTAAGGTCCGCCGTGAGGCTCCATTCGGCGGTCCTTGGGTCCCGCAAAGACGCCAGGTAGGCGAACTTGTCACTCACGCCGGCGACTAGGCTAGCTGCCATCGTCGATGCCATTGCGGTGCGCCGGTCTCGGGCTGGCGTAGTGTCTGTCGACTTCCCAATCTGCCGGTCTCCCCGCTGGGTCTTGACGCGGCTTCTCTCTGGCCATGAAATGATCGTTACCTGATCGCGCGTGCTTTTAAGTCACGTCCTTGGAAGCAATACAAGGGGTAGAGCCGCATCGTCCTTGGCCGAACGGGCGATGACGGCAATCGTCTATGCGAGCGGATTGGAGAATACGTTAATCGGTGGGAAGGGGGGTGGGCAGGTGAGCGTGAAACAATGCGCGCGTTCAGTTTGCGCTGTTTTCTTCTATATACTCCGACGCCCCGAGTTTCACGCAGCGTGGCGTAGAGGTGTGCGACACGCCGAAACTATCGACAAGTCCCGCAGCCATCTGCTGCGTTCCAAATTTTACTCGAGTAGATAGTCACATCACGTAGAGCAGGAGTCTCGAAACCCCGGCCCGCGGTGGCCTTCCAAATGGCTCACGGCAGGATCGCGGTCTTTCCTGTGACGCCCAGCCCACGGCATACGCAGAAATGAGCGCGCGTAAAAAAGCGGCGCTGAGACGCGCTCCAAAAGCGCAAGCTAAGGAAAGAAAAATATAGAAAATATTATCGAGACACGTGTTCTCTCGCCATATTATTTAATGTACCTTGTCGTCATTAGCATCTCTATTCGTGCTCTCCCGTTTCACGTCTGCATAACAGCTAAACTTCCTTTGTATTCTTTTGTATATCGTGTTTAGAGTCTTGTTTCATAGCATGTTGTCATCGTCAGGTCTACCGTTCTCTTTAGTTTATGCGTTCTGTGAATATACCAAAGTTCACGAACTTCGATTTCTGCATGGTTAGTTTTCTGGTTCACAAATATTTTATAATGTCATGATCAGCAACATACTGAATTAAAAAAAAAAAAGTACTGTAAACGACTTAATTTTCGCGGGCTCAAATTTTCGCGAATCGGGCCAAAGCTGAAAATTTGAAATTATTCGCGGGTTCTAATTTTCGCGAATTGAGTGTAGCTTCCGTAGCTTTCACATATTGCCCAAATTGTTCGCGGGACGTATTTTTCGCGTTTGTAGGCGATTCGCGAAATTCGAGAAAATTAGGTCCTCGCGAAAATTTAGTCGTTTACAGTATATATATCCACCATATTTTTTAAAATATTTTAATCTAGTTTAAATTTTATTATTTAGATACTTATTACTGTTTGCTTACTTAGTATTTCCTCATTTACGTTTACTTTTCTCTTAATTTTCCGGCTCTCAAAAGTGCGACAGATTCCCAATCCGGCCCCTTAGCCAAAACGTTTGAAGACCCGTGACGTATACAGGAACGCATGGAAGTGGGTTTTCGAACGCCAAGCAACGAGATCCTGTAGTGAGGTCGAGTGAACTTTGGAACACCTGGAGAATGTGGATATGGAGGGCAGAAGCAGATATTATTCCGAAGATAAATTAATTAAGGGTTCCCAGACAGCTCTATAGAACGGCCGACAAGGTAGAGGGGCTTAGAGAGAAAAACCGGAAGTTCGAAAGTGCCCGCCCCCCCCCCCCCCCCCCCCGGGTTGCCGTCATATTGTACGCACAAGTGACTACTCGTCACGTGACTTTACAAGAGCCGCGACGTCACCGGTAAGATGGCAGCGCCCAGAGCTGGTGGATGCGAGTTTGTTCGGTGCGCGGTAGTCGTGATGTGCCGCTGCTTGCCGACGATTTCGGACTTCTTCGTGCTCTCTGACGCAGGTATAGCGTGAAGATATGAAGAAATGAGACTTTATACACTCTTTGCGCCAGATCGCTTGGGATATTAGCCCCTGTGAGACAGCATTACTCGTATCGCCGTGGTGGTGCTCAGGTTCCCGGATGTGCTCGAGGATCGATAGAACTTTTAGTGCTTTCAGCGTGAAATTTTCGCATTCTCCTTGCCTTGTTTGAACGTTTGGGATCGCCTGAAAGTTCAATGGCAAAGCTTCAGCACTCTGATGGGACGGCACCTCCGCGAACGGCATAGAGGGCTTCTGCAAGACACTATCCTCCGAATCCGTATCGTCCGCCGAGGGGGCGCCTTGACCCCCTTCATGAGGGCGTACCTTGACCAGCTGCAGAGACGCTACGAACGATACCTTCGGTTGGACTCCACCGCGGCTACCGTCTTGCAGGCTCAGGGGAGCCCGTCGGTCCACCCGGAGGTACTGCGCTACACCCATCGCACAAGCCTACAAGCCTTCGAGAGACAGCAGGCGCCCTCCGCGTCGGGGTCGCCCGGCCGCCTTGACAATGGTCGCTTCGCAGCCCACTTCCGGTCGCTGGCCCAGTCGGACGCGCCGGTTGATCGCAATTCGGTGTCCTCGCACCCTCTCCTCAGCGGCCTCCCCAAAATCTCCGCCGAGGATGACGCGGGCCTGCGGCGGCCCCCGTCCGCGACCGAGCTGTGGAACGTTTTGAAGCGGATGAAGAACGGCTCCGCACCAGGACCGGATGGTCTCCCAGCGGAGTCCTACCGCACGTTCTGGCACATTCTCGGGAACTTCTTTACCGCTGTCGTGCGGGTCTACTTTGAAGACCTCCTCCTACCGCCATCCTTTCGGCTGGGACGGATCGTGCTTATCCCCAAGGAGGGTGGTGACCATGCCGACCCCGGGGCATGGCGCCCGATAACGTTGTTAAACAGTGACTACAAGCTCCTCGCGGTGACCCTAGCCTCGCGTCTGCAAGCTTTCCTACCGGAGCTGGTGAACCCCCGACAGATGTGCTCGGTGTCGGGCCGCAGCATACATACTTTGACGACTCTCACTCGCGACATCCTGGAGTTCACACGCTCCCGACGGGCGAACGGGCTTCTCGTGTCGTTGGACCAAGCCAAGGCGTTCGACCGCGTCGAGCACCAATACCTGCTAGGTGTTCTCGACGGGTTTGGCTTCTCCTCCGAGAGCGCTCAGCTGTTCGCAGCCTTGTACAGTGACTTGAAGAGTGACTTGTTCCTGAATGGCTCCTCAGTGGCACGCTTTCCGGTAACGCGAGGAGTTCGGCAGGGGTGCCCGCTGTCCCCGGTCCTTTTCGTCCTCAGCTTAGAGCCCTTTCTGGTTGGAGTCGACAAGCACCCCAGCATAAGCGGACTTGCTCTACCTGGGTCCGGTGAGCATCGCGTCTCGGCGTATGCGGACGACGTGACCCTCTACCTGCGCGACGAAGACAGCCTGGTGAAGGCACTCCGGCTCTTCGACGAGTACGCGTGCCTCTCCGGCGCACGGTTGTACCCTGGAAAAAGCAAATCTCTCTGTATCGGGGCTCCCGCCACGTGCCCGCCATCTCTGCCACGAGCCCAGTCCGTCACCATTCTTGGGGTCTCTTACGACGCCTCCGGCGTGGCTCCGGAGACCTGGGCCAACCTGCGTCAAGAGATCATCGAGAAGGCCGCTGAGGCTGGCCATTACGATTTCCCCATGGCTGTGCGGCGGTACCTTGTTCAGATGGTTTTCTGCGGAAGGTTGTGGCATGTGGCCCGCGTAGCCCTCCCGCCGCGCCCCTTCATCCTCCAAGTGCGCTCAGCGCTGTTTACCTTGTTCTGGAACAACCGCACAGAAGTCGTGAGGCGCTCCCGTTTTATGCCTTCCCCGCGGTGAAGGCGGGTGGAGCTTTCCGTGCATCGAGCTGGCAGCGCCCATACTGACCCTGAAGACAACCCTGGCAATCCTTGACGACCACGACAACCCAGCACGGCCGCTCACGCTCTACTTCCTCGGCGCCAATAACCGCCTCTTGGGAGACTCTCTTCCGAGTCCTCTTCGGCCCCGCGCGGAGACGACCCCTGCATTTTACAAGTCTACCGCGGATCTCTTCGACAAGCTCAGCGTCCACGTGTCACGAGAGGAGATACTCGAGGGCCCGGCGTCTAGGCTTGTCGAACGCCTAGTTGCGGCAGACCAACCCCCGCCGCCACCGGGCGCGGTGCAGCCGTACCCGTGGCTTGCACTGACGTCGTCCACGCTGCCGGACCACGTGCGCGACTTTGAATGGTTAAAGGGTTGGGGTGTCCTCCCAACAAAAGACAGGCCTGGACCAAACACCCATGACAAAATAACAAAACTGACAGAGTGTATCCGCTCCAGTAAAGAAGCTGCATGGCTTTAGTGGCATTCCGTGCGAATAAGTCCTCTCCTTCGGGGTTTTGAAGATTGCCACGGACGAACTGAACTGAAATGGATGTGGGACCACTTTTCTGGTAATGACCCGCTGCAGACTGTCGCTGAAAAGCGGCGTGAACAGGTGGGCTGGGTAGGTAACACGCGCCCCAGGGATGAAATGTCCATACAGCTTGCAATTCGCGTAACGCGTGTTTATGAAGCGTTTGTGTCGACGAAACGTGCGGCAGGACAGCGAATTTAATACCAACTGCAACACCTGTGCTCCGTGAAAGCGCACATCTACGCCAGAACAATTTAGGAAGCAGCACAGCATCATCTAGCACAGCACGGGAACTACCAGCTTCAAGGCAGCTCTCCGGTGCGCCGCTAATAAAGCGAGCCTTCGGACATTTGAACGAAGCGGCCCCACGATTGCATACTGCGAAGCACGACTCACACAATTTCTGTAGCTAAACCGTCTATCCAAATATATTGCGCACACTTCACTACAGACCTCAAAGATTCCGAAGGTCAACGAGGGCACAAAAACGTCGCGTTAAAATTTATCCTAGAGATATCCGCATCAATCCGAGGTCCGAGCAACGCAGGGCCGATTGTCTCTTTCGTGGAAATATCCTCGTCGATCACCAGCGAAATGTACGCTGTTCCTCCGTGTTTCCACGTTATATCTACGTGAGAGACCACGCTGAACTCTGAAGTCGCTTTCGACCGGCCTCATGTGACGGCTTCCGCGTCTGAAATGAACTTGCTGAGACCAACGACAACGAACAACGCGTCCGACAAGCTCCGACCAATGCTCCGGCACAGCTGGGGCCGGCCGCTGCCTGGGCTCTGCCATCTTTCCTGTGACGTCACGTATTTGGTTTGGTGACGTGACGAGTAGTCACATTTGCGTACAATGGCAGTGGCCTGGAGAGTGGGAGGGGCCACTTCCGAGTTCAGACCGGAACCCTGGTTTATCGCTCTAGCTCCTCTACCTCGTGGGGAACGGCAGACAGTAACAAATTCGGTGACGCTATGAAGTGTCTTGGAATGCTTTAATTCTCAGAAAGCTTCAGAAACTCTAGTCAAGTGCATAGGCAGAAACTTGCCGCTACCGCTCTACAGAAAGTTGCAGTGACAGATCTATTTATTGTACGCGCATCCGTACCCAGGTTGAAAACAAAGTCAATATTCTTGCACTCGCTCGCCGACTCAGGAAACTGTCAAGCTTGTCAGGGATGTTCCCTGACAAGTTCTGCCAGAATATCACGTTCCTTTTCCTTTCGCCGCCAATTCCGTATTGGCGAAGAAGCGGTCACATGCACCGAGCTGGATCCGAACTTCGTGCGGGAAAGCGACCTTCCAGGAACCGAGTTTCGGGCGGGTTTCTCGCTTTGCGTTTGCGAAGTATACTACACCCTACACTAAAATAGAACGAACTGGAAGGCTCCTTGGCCATTCAACATTATGCGTAGCCACTGGATACAGTATAATCGCGTTGTTTTCTATCGCGAGCGATGTTTTAAAACATGTTTTCAAAGACTGAGAAGACGACGACACGGAGGACGATGGCGTAGCTCGCACATCCGGGGCTCTTGCATAAGCGATGGTCGCTTCCCGCAGTGCGGCCTTGGATCCAGCATGGCGGCACTGGAAGCACCGTTGCGGTACACCGCTCCGCAAGGCGGAGCACTCTAGCTCCTCCTTGCCGCGCGGGAGCAAAACCGGTCTATGTGCCATCGGCACACCACCGTTCGCTAGATAGCAGGCAAGATGCACGAACAAACCTTTTCCGCAACGCTAATTGATGTTTCGGCTTTCCAATCGAATCCCCTTTATTCGCTGGATTAGGCATTCTCCAAATGAAAAAGGGCAGCGGTCCGTCCATTTCCTCGTATCAACAACGTTTTTTCTGCCGGGACAGAAAACGTTGTTGAAAGCCGTCTTGTCTGGGGGTAGTGAGGTCACGGAGCGCGATGAAGTCACTCGCGCGGGCCGAGAAAAACTCGGTGCACGAAAAGCGCGCTCAAGTGTCAGTGCATCCGGTGGCGCTGCAGTCCGTTTGATGAAACGGAGCGCGCTCCAGAGCATTTCATTCCGCGATGATTCGCACGCCTAAAACAACTGCGCTATCCAGACAACTTTGTATCTCTTACAACGTCAGCTGTCTAGCGTATGGAGACGTTTCGATAGCTCTGCACGGACGCAGTCAGAAATTACCTTGGCTCTTTGTGTTTGTGTACTTCCTTCCGATCGCTTAACTTCGCCACTGTGGTAGTAGCAGGAAATTGGTGGCAGACAATAAAAAAAAGAAAAAAGAAGAAAGGGATTGGTGGTTGAGTATATGTTAACGCAACGAAACTCGGGGCACGTGGAGCGCAAGTTCGCGCTGCAGAACCCAGGGATCCTGCGCTCAATCCTCACCTTTGCCCGTTTCGATCTGGGTGATCGTCGTATACCGGCGTTCGGTATGGTGTACCACTACTGCGTGATGCACGTTAGAGACCCCAGGCTAGCAATGGGCTGTACTGGCTACATCTATCACCTAGAGCTGAGACACCAGACGACGCCCGTTGGGGCTCCCGGTTGTTTTAGGCGTGCACGCGAAACAATTACTTTACTGTGGTCGCGCGACAGGTTACTGACATTGCACGTAGTAGAGATATCGTCGTGCTCATGCACCCAACGCAAGCTTTTTTTTTTTTGTAAACAACATTATGCTTAGTGTTTTGGAATGTTTCCAACTGCATGATCGGGGTCACGTGGTTCATGAACCGTGTTTAAAGTACGAGCTGCTGATGAAATCCTTAAAGGGGCCCTCCAACAGTATTTGAGCGTCTACTTTTTTTTGCGGTTTCTCCACGCTAGTGGTCCCGGAAACCCAGTGGACAACGAAAGAGTTTAAAAATATTTGCGCATCATATTTTAATTTGACAACTCGGAAACACCTCCTCCGACGGTGGCGCCGCGAGGTGCCGAATGCGCGCGCATAACGGCGCTCCCTTTCACTATACGTCACATTCACTGGGTTTCGTGATTGGCGAGAGCCGTCCCAGAAATTTTGAAGCGGAATAAAGTATATCACACGTTAACCGTCATTATTTCTCTAAAAAGTCGTTTTTATAGAGCTAATAAAGTTGCAAATTAAAGTTCAAAAAGGGCGAAAACAACGCCTCGTTAAAGGCTAAAGCCCTTTACGCCTCGTCAGCCTCGTCGCTCATGCGCGCCTCGCAGCGGCGGAGTACCTCCTACTCGCCGAGGTGGCTCCGGTGGCGGAGTTGCGGGAGACGAGGCTTCCGCGGCTGTCGAAGTGGACTCGTCGCGGCGCTTGCGTGGTGTGCCCTCGTACGGCGCGACGCCCAGCTCCGCACTCCTTTTTAAGAATTCGGCGCTCAAAATCCGATAAGCCCGGTAAATTCATCGATGATGGCAACCCGATTCCAAAGCTACGATGGTTGCAGCGAGGCCTAATGGCCCACCGGGCCGACGGGCTATCAACCAAACTCGCGTCCAATTGGCCAACCGCTTTGCTCCAATCGCTAAACTGTTTCATTTTACGTCATGAAGCGCAATGTTTTACTTATTTAAAGTTGTTTTCTGCAATATTTAATTTGCTAATAACTCACAAAATATTGCGAATTTCTGTAATATTTTTTTTCCTCGGTGTTCCTGCTTTCATGGAGCTCCGTTTCAGCGGGAACTTCAAACCAGTCAAAAATTGTTGGTGGGCCCCTTTAATCGACTGCAAGCGACTCCACCTTTCCGTCCGTTTTCCTCTCGACACGCGGCGCGACAACTTAACGCATGCAAACTAGCGACCAACCTGCTCAGAGGTCGTCTGTCATTAAATTGCAAACGCTCTCCGTGGTTTGAGTTATTCCCTCTTTTAAACTCTATAGCCCTTTATTTGACCACTTTTGCGCCATTCATTTTGCGCTGATAGCGTGACAGATGTAAGAAATGTTCATCAAACCCAATTTTATTTGGGTGCGATGCGGGATATATTGTATGACGAAAATCATCAAACGTGGATATACTAAATATGTAAAACTGCATCGGCGAGAGAGAAAGAAAAAAAATTCTAGGGCACGACATTAAAACAGCCTGATACCGTGATTTCGCGGATTAACGAACATTGCGATGAATGGGTGCAATGAATATACTTCTAACGTGATAGGTTCGAGACCCACATTTTCGTTTGCATGCATATGGCTCGCGATATGGAAGCGTGTGTGTTTCGTACCTGCTCGTAACCATCAAAGTGTGAGGAAAAAACCCTGGGCCGGTTTGCTCATCTTGCGGCCGCGGCTGCGGCTGCGGCCAAGAGGGATTTTTTTGTCACGTGACGACCTCCACATTTGACGTGCCCATCCAACTTCTTAAAAAAAAACTTACCCTCAATTACTCTAGATGTGAAAGCATTTATTCACGTTGATTAAGGCTGTACATAGCCTCATTTTATCACTTCGTATGACGATTCTTTTTTAGAAAAAACGGTGGCGACATGTTTGGCGCCAAGACAAGTAAAATGGCCCCTTTTGGCTACTTTTGACCTGTGTTTTGGCTACTTTCACTAACCGCCCAACGGCAACACTGGCCAGAGACATGTATGCGCTCTTCCGAGGTCATGAACAACGAACTGGTGAGTCAGAACTACCCGCCCAATGATTTTATAGAGCTCATAGAGCCTTGTCTACATTCTTAGTGGGAGTGCAGTCAAATACAAAAAAAAAAGAGAGACTTTCTGGCGTGATTTGAACCCGCGACTTTCACGCCGCGACGAGAAGTACCGACGCTCTAACCAGAAGTTTTGTTTTTTCTTTATTGCATGGAAGGATAAACAATATACACAAAGCACTTATTCACAGTTCACGGGCTTAGTTCTATGTCATTTTTTAAAGGGGCCATGAAACGAAATTTGGGTTGGGATGAATGATTTTAAATTGGGACTTTACTAATCGCATATCGTTTAGTTGGCCAAAAGAAAGAGGCTATAAAGTCAAAAGCCAGCTTTTCGGTAAGAACATTTGAAAATATAGCGGACTATTTTGTACCTTCTTGCCTTCGAAAGCTCTCCGCCTTTTCACTATGATACATCCGCGGTTCCAAAAACGCGTCACCGGCGCCAAACTGACGTCAGCAGAGCCCGGCTCACGCATTGGACACGAGAACTGCGTCACTCGAACGTATGCGCTCGTCAACAATCAATCCGTCGACGAATATTTGGATTCGCGTTCGTGGCCAATGAGTGCCCTGGCGGAACTTATTGTCACTGGGGAATGACAAGTTCTATGGTGTGCATAAAAAGCACGGTGGAAGCTAGGAGTCATCGCACCGGTGCCGAAGGAATGTCACGACCACGTGATTTCACAATTCGCATTTGAGTTGAGGATTAAAGCTAAGGAGGAAGAAGTAGGAAAATCGTTTCATGACCCCTTTAAGTCAAAATTCATTGATATCTATGGGACTACTAAACAAAGGTAACCATTCCGGAACTACTTCTTGAATGTCATACACACTTTTGATACGGGTTACAAGGTCAATAAAATGTAAGCGTACAGTCTTCGGGTAAAACTTTTAATTTCTAATGTCAAGACGTGATTTCCACATGCTGTACAACGCTACAAGCATCACAAGATCAAAAGGAAAAGTATCTTTAGATGACACAGGAAGAAAACGAATCGTGTAAGTTGTAATGTCAATATCTTTCTTTAGTGTGCGCTGCAAAACGTCCCAAAAAAAAAAAAAAACGCATCCCAGCAGTGAATAAATACGTGTTCGACTGTTTCGGGCATTTTACATAATGCGCTGTTTACTCACCACGGAACATATAGGCCCTTTTCCTTCAGCCATACCTTGGTAGGTAATTCCGAACAGTGCTGTTTAAAAAAGAAAGTTTTTGCCGCTTGGGGATGCACATTTTTTTCACCCGGCGTAGTACATCTTGGTCAGGACCATCGCCGAACATAGTGCGATAAACTGGCATTGGAAAGAGGACACATACAAGATCTCTTGTCAACTTCTTACGTGTTACAGACGTCAGATAGTCTCTTGAAAATCTTACTGACAGAAAGTGATAAGCATCAACTACTTCCTTTAGGTATCCTACCAAAGCACATGTTTGGTATCCTGTGGAGGATACAATAAAGTCCGCAAGAAAGCATCCCAGCTTGTTCTGAATAACATCTCGAAGAAAAGGATGTTCCTGGTCTCGTAAGAAAAGAAATCGCGAAACCAATTGGCGAATAAACAAATGAGGTAGGCCTAGTCCCCCGTCTGATACACGTCGAAACAAGTTGTCACGACGCATGGGTTCCCAGGAGGACTTCCAGACAAGAACACCAAACACCCTGTGCAACTTCTGTATATTTATCCTTGCACAGTGCAGTACTTGGAGGACATACCACAACTTCGCCGCTAAAAAAATGTTGCAGACTGTCAAACGTGCAAAAATGGACAAATTTTTGTGGGACCAGTTCTTGGCTCGTTTCTCCAAGCCAGTCGCAATTCCGGACCAGTAGGACTTGCTATTCTGGAAGTGCCTCAAGGGCACACCTAGGTAGTCACACGGAGTGCAACTCCACTGGATGCCTTCGTATTGTTCTGGCATCGTTGCCCAAGCTCCATGCCAGAAACCTCGGCACTTTTCTAGGTTCACTGAGGCTCCAGTGGCCTTGCAAAACCTGTGTGTGAGTTCCATAGCATGGGACACACTTTTCTTGTCTTTGCAGAAGTAAGCGACATCATCTGCATAAGCTAGTACTTTGACTTCGGTGTTGCACAGGATGAAGCCTTGAAGTTTCTCACTTCTCAGTATACTTTGGCATGAGGGTTCAAGATATAAAGTGAAAAGTAAAGGCGATAAAGGACAGCCCTGTCGAACTGAGGAACGAACTGGGATACTTGCTGCGACTTCGTTATTTACGACTAGGCGTGTGGAACAGTTACTGTAAGACATTTGTACACCTTGAAGCAGAATTTCCCCAACACCAATATGAGACAAAATTTTGAAAAGAACATGATGACTGACACGGTCGAAAGCTTTCGCCAGATCAACTTGGACCATTGCAATCTGATCACTACTGTTGGCCACACACTCTAACACACTTCTCGCAATGTGTACATTTGTTTGAATAGCCCGTCCGCGAATCCCGCAAGTCTGGTGATCTCCAACGAGATCGCAAATGACACGTTGTAATCTATTTGTCAGGAGTTTAGCAAAAGTCTTATAATCCACGTTACATAACGTTATTGGCCGATAGCCGGTCACTTGTAATAGTTTGTGTTTGTCCTGGGTTTTTGGAATAAGTATAGTATGCGTTCGCAAAAATGAGGGGGGAAGACTCTTGGTTTTGTAGGCCTCTTGAAAAATCTCAAGCAGTATGGGACATAAGGTGCCTTTTTGTAGTTGATAAAATTCTGCAGGGATGCCGGCTGGCCCTGGCGTTTTTCTTCTTGGAAGGGCATTCACTGTTCTTTCCACTTCATCTAGGGTGAAGGGTGTCTCCAATTCGTTTTTGAATTCTTTTTCTAATTGAGGCAACAAAGATACTAGTTTATCTAGATATTCGTTATCTGTCGAGGCAGGACAATTGCCGAATATGTTTTGGTAGTGTTCAAAAAAGACATGTGCTATGGTTCCTTTATCTGTAGCGATAAGGTTGTTCTGTTCTATTTCATGAATTTCTTTAGATATCGCATACCGTTTCTCCTCCTCCATTGCCCTTTTTGTTGGCTGTTCTCCTAAGCAAATTTTTTCAGCACGGGAGCGCACAACCGCGCCTTGATAACGCTCGTGATAAAATTTGTCCAACTCGGCTTTCGTTGGAGTTATATCTTCCAAACCTTGCCCAGGACTTTGGCATTCTAGTTCTACCAGAACACGCAAATTACGTAGCAATTCTTTTTCTGTCTCAGCCTTCTGAAATTTAATAATAGTACTTCTCTCAATTGCTAGCTGTTTTAGTTCTTGTTTAAGGAGCTCCCATTTAACAAATATATGTTCGGTTGTTTCTCCTATTTGCTTGATTAGATCCTTCGTACTGGCTACAGAGACTTTATCTTTTAATAATAGAACATTTAGTTTCCATAGCTTCCAATTTATACTCTTTTTTCTTCGTTTCTTCCCAACAGTTACTAATACCATGCAGTGGTTTGTAAAAAATACTGGTTCTACCGCATAACCATTTAAAGTGTTAATTAGGTCTACAGAACAGTAGATTCTGTCTAACCTCGCGTGAGAGGAGTTTTGAAAGTGTGTAAATTGCAGATGGTTTTCTTCCAGCTGGAAAGGGGCAACATCAAAAAGATTTCCTTCGTCAACTATGTCCAGCAGTAGACGTGCGCTTTTGTCAATTCGCGGTTTAAATGGAGTTATATCTGCTTTGTCGCAAACACAATTAAAATCTCCTAGAAGAACTAACATTCTATCAGAAATTAAATATGGGCGCAGGTGATTAAAGAAAACAATTCTGCTATTAACCTCATTCGGAGCGTAAATACATATAATTCTCCACCTTATGTCAGAAACTTGAAAGTCGCACATAATGAAGCGGCCACAGAGGTCTGTGGTGACCATTAATTTAGACAGTTGGAAAGACTTCTTAATGAACAGTAAACAGCCCCCAGATTGACCAACAGCGTGGCTGACACATACTTCATAGTCACGCAGAAATTGCTGCAGGGCACGCTCTACCTGATCATCTGTTGAGAGCTTTGTTTCCTGTACGGCCAGGAAGTCAACCTCCTATCTTCAAGTAGGCGTTTCAGCTGATATTGTTTTTTCCTAGAATTAAAGCCTCTGACATTTAATGTTGCAAAACGAGGGCCATCAACTAGAAGGGAAGGAGGAGAGAAAGGGGGAGGGGGAGATGGAGAAGGAGGGGAGGGAGAGAAGAGGGGCTATGGGTTTGGGTTTAAACACTAGCAGCTTGGGTGCAAGGTAGGTTTCCGCTTACTCGCGGCGGTGGTGTCAGGTGGCGCATCTTGTTTTCGTTTGGTGTCGTTAGTGTCCTTGGAACTGCTTTTGGTCACATCCATTGAGTCCGGTAGGTCGTCGTTGCCTTCCGACGTCGTCGGCTTCTCAGCAAGGTCTGCAGGCTGCTTAGTTAACTTCGGTGGTCGCGGGGTGTCTTTGTCCTTGCTTTCCTGTGAGTCTTTTTCTTCATTCTCTGTCTCCGAGCTGGTTTGTGGTGTTTCCGAGACTTCCTTAACAGCTGGACTCTCGTTCTTATCGGAAATAGGAGGTCCGGACTCTGCAGACCCGGCTTGAGTTGGGAGAACCTCTCCAGTGGCGTCAACGACCTCGGAGATATCCATGAACTCTTGGTTCGCATCTGGTTCTGTGCCAGAGCCCCGTAGCACGGCTGCATAGCTGGAGTAGCACTCGTCACTTTCGTGTCCGAATCTGTTGCAACGCGCACACTTTGGGGTGCGACACTGCCTGCGTATCTGACCAACTTTCTTGCATCTCAGACACAAGGGTGGTCGCCCGGACATGACCAGAAGGGACTGTATACCGGCAACTCTGAGCAGATGGGGAATATCTTCCGATGTCGCCATGTCATGAAGAGTCAGACAGACCTCTCTGTTCAGCGTTTCCATGTTTTCTATCCCTGGCACGCGCCACTTTTCCCTCGAGACGCTGCGCACGGTTCCAAATGGCGACAATGCTTCGGCAATCTTTTTATCTTCTAGGTACGACGGAAGCCAGAGCATCTTGAGCTTAACGTCTTTTGAGTTCGGGTCGATGACCATGCACTTTTTGCCCTTCACCGTCAATTTTTTTGCTGCTTTCAGCTTCTCCGCGGCTTCACAACTCACTAGCGTAGCCATCCAAATGTGGCTCATTTGGAACTGTCCAAGGGACACTTCACGGAGATCGATGGCGTCTTTGAGTCCGTCGCGAAAATCAATTGCACGGTAGGGCCTGCCCGACATGTCGGCATGAAGAAAAACAGAATTGATGCACAAGCTCCCGGGAGGAAACCGTGGAAGTAAGATTCGATACTCATCTTGGCTTGTCGCCTGAGCTTGGCTTTTTCCTGGGGCCGCGGGTGCGGCTGCAGCGTTGTCCGGTTGCATCTTTTGAAAGTCGTTGTTAGCATATGAACCAGAAGGAGAAGGGTTTCCTCGGCCTGAGGCCGATTGTTGTTTTGCAGCGGAGAGCATGAAAACGCGTCCGTTCGAAACGGCGTCTTCTTTCTCCGACCACAACAGAAGGCGCGAACCGCCGGCGCTGGCGGATGTATATAAACATACTGCAACCGCTTTTATCTTCCGTGGTTTTTTCTTTATTTTGGCTCCCATTTACCCTCCCTGGCCGGAACTTTACCTGCCGCTCCTACAGTATAAAGGGGCGGCCAATTGGCCTCCAGTTGAAAGTTCCTGCAGTCAGTTTCTGCGAGCAACAGAAAGGTACCTTTAGCGTAGGTTCCTTTGCTATCGGCGAATCAGCCCGTGCTCTTGGGTCGCGAGCACACGCCACGCGCGGAAGATCGTTAATTGATTGGCCGCAGAGAATAAAGGTCCCTTAGCTAAAGGTACCTTTACGGTCGTGTGAATGGGGTATTAGGCTTTTGTGCTTGAAGCGATACGGATTTCTCCGCCATTAGGCAGGGTCACTAGGTACTTCGTTGTCCCCAAGGAGCTGGTCACGTGGCAGAAAAATCCCTCTTGGCCGCAGCCGCAGCCGCGGCCGCAAGATGAGCAAACCGGCCCTGGTGATACTTCAGTTTTTTAGCAGGACCCCGAAGAGCGAAAGATGCCAAAAACATCACGTAAGTTTATTAGTGTTACTCGTCGCTACAAGGTAATAGGACCAATCAAGCACCATCAAAACCGCACGTCACTAGGCTTTTTGTGTATGATTGGTTCAGCAATCATATCGCTTCACTGCCTATCAGGTTAAGCCAACGTTACTACAACCCTCAGTTGGGAAACTCACCCTTGAAACCTGGGCCGCTGGCATCCACCGAGACCGAGCTAAATACGATAACTGCGCCACACTTTAGCGAAGAGTTGAAACATAAAAGTTGCTTTACATAGCTACTGCGGGATGGCCCTGCGAGATGGCGCCACTGGCCCTTTTGCCCGACTTGACGTGCAGCCCTGCAGTTCCCGGAGTGGACGCTGCGGGGAGAAATGGAGGCGTTGCGATCGCCATTAGCTCGGTTCTCGAGTACGGATCGGAGCCACTTTTTTAAAGCGGACTCTATGCCAGTTTCCCAACTGAGTGTTTCTATTAACGTTGGGTTAAGCTATTAGCCAATAAAAGCGCCAAAAAAAAGCAAGAAGCAAGGGCGAAGGGAGGAATCATACTTTTGGTTTTTAATTTCTAGGCTAGATGGCGCAAGCTACCGTTCGTTATTAAAGGGCAATTCCACTTCATTTTTACAATTTTTGGGCTATGATCTGTATAGTCGACGTCGGCAACCCTGAATCACGAAATATAATTTGTTTTTCGGTAGCGTGTATAGTTTTGTAGATGTCGCGAATCCAAGTATTGTTCCGGCGGCACGGCGAAACCGAAACTACCGGCTGAAGCAGCTTCGTCGGCATGACCTAGTTCTCGTCCAGCGCTTCTGAGCCGACGCATTGACAATGTCGGCTCAGTCGCACGTGGAGTTTCAAAACAGAAGGTAAGTTGCACATTTTCTTTTTTTTTAGCGCTTCACTTTGTTAATATGCACCAAATGTAGTAAGTTTTAGTGTGTATTTATAAATTTGCCGGCCGAAAAGCGAATCCGACTGCTATAAATATGACGCGGTCAGTGCCGGCGCAGCGTGCCTGTATTTGTTTCTTGCTCGCGGACCGAGAAAAAGAAATAATGGGAGATTGATGGACAGATGTATCCACAAGCGGTCTAAGTTGCTAAAGCTAAAGTGCCTTTATGTGCACGCTAGTTAGATCAGTCGCAACCTGCTGCATCCGGCCGATCGTGCTGCAGCAGCCGGCGGACGGTACGCGAACAGCGACGGCACCGCATCGTTCTTCAAAGACGCATGTTTCGTGGAGAAACCCGCAACAGTCAGCAGCCGCAGATCCTGTGTGTAGGTGTCTGACGTAAAGTGCTGGGAGCAAAGCTTCGCGCTGGAGCTCGGAGTCGACGGTCTTCCGAAGTCTATCCGGCGAACCGACCCACACCTTGTGCCTCTTCCGGTCTCTTGGGAACTGGTGGAACCGCAGCTCCCCGGGTTGCGCACCGGATTGTTGGTGCAACCCACAGCACTACAAGTCGTGCTCGATATTGCCCAACGCGAGTCCGGCGAGTCTCTGCGGCTCCACGACACGCGCGTGAGCGAGCAGCACCGCTTCGCTCTCTTCCGCATTGTCGCGAAGCAATGCTGGAGTTAAATGAACTGCCTGGACGCTAATAAAAATAGGTGAACACAGGATAACGTGGTAAGCACCTCTTGCCGTCAGGAGAATCAGAGAATTCCACGAGAAACGAAGCGTCCGCGGCGTCCGTACGAGAGCGTAGGACTAAACCTACGTCATTGCCCAGTGTTGCTTCACTAGCTCACCCGGTGCCAGCGTTGCTCACCCGCTTTCGGGCCGCTAACCGAGCCGGGAGAACATTTTTAATATTGGTTTTAATCGGTAATGCGGCGTCGGTTTGACGTGATATTTTGGATATGACCGTATTTTGACCCCCTAAAGCGATATCAGTCATTTCGATGGGGTCGACTTTTTGAGTGGAGTTGACCTCTAAGGGCGCAGAGTATTCATCCATCAATGCAGCGTGGACATGATAAGCCACAACCTCTGGTTCTCAAGCTGTCGTTACTGACAGTGATGTCCTCACAGCTATTTGACTCTGCGTAACATCCCAGACAGGAATTTGCAGAATGCCCGCAAAAGACGTATTGAAATCAAAACACTTCGCCAAAAATGTATTGAATTACCAATTGAATTACACTTTTTTTAGAAAGTAGTTGAATACATTAATACAAGTTGCAAAATTCAAATACAACGAGGGTATTTGATCATCTTCAAATGCTTTTTACAAACCATTTTGTTTTGATAGACTGACACCTCAGACAAATTTAACCCAGGTAAAAAAAGAAAGACCGTTCCCCAATGAAGAATTGACAGTGTTTAATTTTTAATTCAACAGATCTTTTTTTAATAGAGGGTCATGATTAGACGAGTTTGTTTTCATAGTCTTCATAGAAATTAGATGAGGAAATAATCGTCACGGTAAGTTGAACAATTAAATAAACTGTTTATTAGCTTTTTAATTATTGGTGTTAAGGGTCATGGTTCAACTGCAGTACTGACGTCAATTACTATTAGAGGTTAGACCGATTAAGATCATTTGCAAAATCAAGCGAGGGTTCTTAAGATATTAATCGACCACTTTTCGCTTTTTTCCCGCTCGATTTAAAAATTGCGCTCTAAAAGAACGTCTCAATCCCTGCCTACATATACAATGACGTTGGGAAGAGTGACGTAGTAGTTTCGATCATGTCGTCACTATCTCGGCAGCATACTTGGGTAGTAATTCAATCACATAGTAATTCAATCACAGTAATTGAATTACTGTAATTTAATTACTTTTTTCGTTGATTTGTAATCGCAATCAATTACTTTCGGCCAAAAGGAATTGTAATTGTAATTTAATTACTTTCTAGCGCCAGTAATTGCAAAATTTCAGGCACAATTATAATTACTTTTACAGAAGTTTGCGGCGCCGACGGAACCTCTCTTAAAGGCTCAGCGCTCGCACAAGCGGCCTAGCTCTTGGTGAAACACTCGCACAAAGACACGCGCTCACACACACGCACAACATAAATAGAGTCGCATTGTGTGTTGTTTTGTTGCTTTCACTGCAGGCTGAGAGACAGTCCTCTTTGGAGCCTACCTCAACGGCGCCGTGTTGCGCCGTCCGCCGTCTGCTATTACAAGCAGAAAACAATAGCGTAAACATGCCAAAATAGTGAAAGAAAAAAAATTGACCTTCAGCTTTCAGTTGAGCTAAAAAATTTTAATTGCCTATGAAGGTTTTGTTTTTGCCAGTTTTTACGTTCTTTTTCCAGTGCTGTCACATATTTGTATCTTTGTATTATTTTCAAGTTTATTTCCTGCTGGTTTTACTTCGTATATTTTTTGCATAAGCATTTTGGAGACTGACGTCGCACCTGTAAATATTGTTACCAATGATTCGGGAGCCCCGATTCGGTTCATATATATTTCTGAGCCATTATAATTTCAATTAAATGTAAATAATTTACAATATCATGTTTGTATGTGAATGCGGTCGTATTAGCACGTGTGGATTTTAGTTTTATATTAACACTTGTAAAATATTCATATATGACTAATTGTCGCATTTTTATTTGCTGGGCTAACAAAACTGTCAACACAATTTTTCTTTACCCATCTGGCATCTTCCAGCATATTAACTAATTTATTATTATTTATAAAAATATAAGAACGTAGTACTTCATTGCCTCAAACTGTCAAGTTCCATCATGAATTTAACAAAATGCATAAAGGAAAGTAAGAAAAGGAAAGGCCGCTATGGTATAGCGGCCTCCTAAAACATTGGGGCATGGAATGAACAAAGACGTTGCATTCTATACAACTCGTTTAAAGTTATATGGCCCAAGTCGGGTCGCTCTCAGAGATAAGTAATTGTAAAGTAATTGCATTACTTTTAAAAGTAATTTGTAATTGCAATAATTACTTTTCACGTAGCAGTAATTTTAATTGGAGTTAAACTACTCTTGAAGCAAAGTAATTATTGTAATTAAATTACATTTGGAAAGTAATTTACCCATGTATGCTCGGCAGCGTGCTCTTGGTGGTGCGCTCACCACACAAGTGACTGAAACGGCCACGTCACGTTTCCAAGCGTCATTGTGGGCAGGGCTTGCATCGCTTTTTAGAGCAATTTTAAATCGGTCTAAAAAACGCGAAAATTGATTTATATCTAAAAAAAATTACCTTTTCAAAATTTTGTTTTAAATTGGTATGGCCTCTGATGGAAATGCCGTCAATACTCCAATTCCAACCTGACCTATAACACCAATAATTAAAAAGTTAACATAATTTAGTTAATTAGCCAAGTTATCATGACGATTATCCCCTTATCTAATGTCCGCCCAGCCTGACACGGTGAACACATGACTCGTCTAACGCTCATTCCCCCCCCCCCCCCTTTTTTTTATCGGTTTGTACTTAGCACCCTAGTTAGTAAGAACCAAGCGCGTAAAAAAGAATGTTGCCTGTCATAACTGATGGGCGGTACAACATCAGGAAAACTAAAAAATCTGTAATTGTACTCATTCCGTTCATTCCTTGCTTTATATGCGGCTGCAATGACCTATTTCTGGCGTCGACTATTTGTGATAGCTCCTGCAGCACGCCAACGCCGTCGAAGCTCCTCGCGTGAGTGCTACCCTTCCTCTCTTTCTTCGATGTTTATTAAGAGCAAAGCGCAGCAAGTTTCACGCTCTTTGCATATGACTCCCATCGCGATGATTTCACACGACGAGCGCATTTGATTGCGAAGGTCAGTGCCCAAATTGTATTTGGGGCAGTATTTGAGATACGTGTATTTGAATCACTAAATTCTCAGTATTCAAATACAGTTGACAAATACATTATGTAAGTAAGTACGAAATACAAAACACTCAATGTATTTTAAATGCGTAGTTTAAATACTGCCCATCTTTTATCCCAGGGAATAACATCCTTTCCGCATTCCTACCCATTCCACTTTATATTTCCGAAGCCAATCCAAAACTATCGCCACGCGGTCTCAGACACACGCACACACAAAACTACATGCTAAATTAATTACTTATAGTCCTTTATTTCTCTTTGCCTGCTTGAGAAATGCAAACGTCAGGTATGCCCGTTTTGGTGTACGACCGAATGTAGAAGTTGACAAAGAGTGTTAGAACCGCCAGAGATTGTGGAAGGGCGAGCAGGATGAGCGCTCTGGGGTATCCACAATCGTAAAAGAGAGGAATGCAGCCGTGCAGCGTGAGAAAAACGATCTGGAAGATCTGCAGCTTGGTAAGGTACCGCTTCCACCACAGGTACTTTTGAATGCTGGGCCCGAGTGAGGAGAGCAGGTAGTAACCATACATCACGACGTGCACGAGAGTGTTGAGGCACAGGACCATGATGAGCTGACCGCCTGCTCCGAAAACGAGGTAGGACCCAGCCGTTGAGCACCACCAGAAAGTGGTGAACGACGTGCAGATACGTGATGTGGGAGAACTTCTTCGTCGCCACAAAGAAGAAAGTGTCCATGAAGTCGGCGATCCGCACAAGAGGTACCACCACGAAATTCGAAGAATGCGCAACTCGTTCTCGTCTAGAGAATAGTCGATGCCCTGGCAGAACACGTTGTAGTTACCACCGAAGTAGGTGAGCCGCGTGTACTGCACGAAAAAGAAAGTGTTCGCAATCACCTGGAACACGTTGTAGCCCATGATGGCCGCCTTGAGGTTGTAGGGTTTCCGGTTCATCATCCATCGCGGTCCCGCTATCTTCACCACGTAAAGGTAGCCGAGACAAACTGGCAACATGAACCTCAGGTCCACCGTGAGGCTCCAACCGGCGGTCCTTGGGTCCCGCAAAGAAGCTAAGTAGGCGAACTTCTCACTTATTCCGGCGACCAGTCTGGTCGTCGTCGTCGACGCCATTGCGGTGCGCCGGTCGCAGGGCTGGGGTGGCTTCTGTCGACTTCCCAATCCGCCGGTCTTCCCGCTGGGTCTTGACGCGGCTCTTCTCTGGCCATGAAAATGGCCGTTAACTGATCGCGCGTGCTTTTTAAGTCATTCTCGATCTCTCGCGACGTCCTTGGTAGGAATAAAAAAGGATTAGAACCGTGGCGTCCGTGACCCCCGATATGGGTAAACTACTCCGAGAGGGTTAAGAGCAGCTCGTAGGGGTCTGCAAGCGTATGGAGAGTGGGTTACCAGTTGGGAAAGAAAGCAGATGGGCGTGAGATAATTTATTCCGCGCTGATCCGTACACTCAAAGAACAGAGCTTTAGAGAAGATTGTGCACCTTTGAAACGCCAGCAGTCCGAACTGTTGAGGGACTTTTCGGCAGCTGTGCACGGACGCGGCCATAAAGAACCGTCACTTTTTTATGTGTGTGTGTTATTTGATTCCAATTGCTTCACCTCATCAATGGAGTCGCGTGGCAAGCCACTGACACTTTAGATACAGCCGACCCAACGCAGGCTTTGTATTCGCCCTTTTGTTTGACAACAATCTCACTTGCGGCGCCATTTGTAGCCCTCGCCCACTTAAGGCCAGCTTATGTTTACTTGCTCTTTTGTTGTTGTTGCCATTGTGCCTGATGTCGAGCATCCGACACAATGACCGGACACGAGGCCTATAGCCGAACGTTCCAATCTGTGTAGGTAGGAATAGGAGGAGAAAACTGAACACTCGGGTTTAGGCAGAAGGGGGGAACCGCCTCCCGGGCGCGCTACCATCTTTGTCTGCTGAAAGCTGGGAACGCCTTTTGAGCAGCGCTGCAGCTGCGCATGCGTAGACACCTCCCTGACTCGGAATGTTTCGCCCGGGAGATAAGCGCTCAAAAAGTCTATACTTCGTTTGAGCTTAAAGGGGTTAGGGCACGCCAAAAATAAGATATACGAGACACGCACGTAGCCGCCGATTACAAAATGCTGTATGAGGGGAAGGGGAGGCCCCAGCAGAATGAAAGATTTCTGGGGGGGCGGGCGAACCCCGTGCCCCCCCCCCCCCCCCTTTCCGGCTACATGCCTATTTTATGTTTCCATATTTGTACTAAATTGCTTTAAAAATGGCGCGATAGTTTCGTGGATTAACTGTTTTATATGCGGGAACCTCGGATTCCCACCATTCGAAAATGCCGTCATGTTTTTTTTCGGGGGATCGGTGACGTAATCCGCCTAACGCGCGGCGTTTCCCTGTGCACACTCGCAGACATGGATCTCTCGCGACGTCTCGTGCTTCGGCTTCCTTGTTTACCTCCCGCGTTTTGAGCGGGCGATTTCCAGACGATGACGTCGACGGCATCGCTCGCTTCGCCGGACTCTTCGACACCGATTGCTGCAGCCATGAGAGTGATTGATATCAAAAGATACAGGAAGCTGGTAAAAGTAAATAGTCGTTTGCTGTTTATACAGCGCGAGATTAGTCTGCCCTGAACATTGTTACCCACTGTAGATGAGACATTTAGCCAGTGCAGTATACAACTGCTGCCTGGGGTCTTAACGTGCATCACGACCGCGCGCCGGTACGATGCTCGTCCAGATCGAAACGGGCAGGGGCGGGGATTGAATTCATTTTACAGCGATAGTATTACAGCGATAGCTGTTCGTCGTACACTTCGCGGTTTCGCGCCGTCGAGCGCGCTCCATATCAACGCGGGCCATTTGTGGCAATCCCGGCCAGAACTTCCACGGACAGCTGATAACAAGGTAAGAAGCAAGCAAGATAACATACATGGTCAGTAAAAACTTGGCTTAAGCTTCGCTTTTAAGAATGGAATGCGATAGCGTTCTACTCTTAATTCTCCGCTAAATTTGGCGGGAATGGTTTCCCGCTAAATATCCCACCAAATTTAGCGGGTCGATAGGGTACTGACGTCACAGCTGCGCGCGTTGAATTGTGCGATTTTTCGTTCCCGCCGACGCCGGACGCCGGATACTTTTTTTTTTTTTTGCGACTTCCCAGCTTGCCCCGCCGGGCAAGCTGGGAAAATATGGCAGTGCACCGGGATAGCTGCCCATGCAACCCGGAATCAGTACAAACAACAATTCTCGGGAGATACGCAGATAAAACTGCCTTAGAATTTGCGATGCATTCTGTACATAAGTCAAGGGCCTTAGTGCCCCGTCAATGCACCTGACAGACACAAAGCTTTATTTTCTAAACGAAGAGCCAGGAAGATGGCATTTAATACTGCGGGTTTTGTTTCAATAAACCTTCATTGAGAGCGCACTTCGTCTTGTCTACCTCCCTTGTCCGTGTTTATTCCCTTGTCCCTTGTCCCTACTCCCTTGTCTCTACTCCCTTGTCCCTCTTACGCCGCATACAGCTGAAATGCTCTCTACTTAATACACCTCACTGGCTCCATGGAAGTTTCGTCCGATGCGTTACTCCGTTTATTACGAAACGCCTTTGCGGGCTGGTGCGCGCTCTCATTTTTACCGTTCATTCAGTCCATCTGCTCCGAAATGACACCTTGGAAGCTCTGGCGTCAAAGCTCAGCTGTCGCTGTGTTTCACTCTACGGGTTAGGTAAGTGCTTACAATTTGAATCGATAGCAGTTAGTGGAACATTTCGCGGATTTCGCAACGTCGACCTCGTTATTTGAATAATTAACTAAAATCTATTCATTCGTATAGCCTCTAATAGAAATCAGCGTCAATACTGCATTTTTAACACGATTCGTCAAATCAATATTAAAAGTTAATTAATGGATTTTAGTTAATTACTCTACTGGGGCTTTCCTGAAGGCGCTGCCTTCAGAAGTTATGCCTTCTGAAGGAGCTGCCTTCGGAAGAACTCAATGCAAAACCCGCACAGAATTAAAAATAACTATATATTTATCAATAAGAAAAAAATAGCCGATTGTTTAAAAAATCTGAATTAACGAAGCGGACTACCCCTCCGACCGTGTTAATTATTATAGAATTTTTTATGGTGATTTAATTAGAACCTGTTCCATCTCAGATTGTTAATAAACGTTGAAACTGTTTATAAGATTACATACATTTTTGTATTGTCTTAGCTTAAATTTGTAAAACAAAGTTTAACATGTGTACTGCAGTCATGCTTCGTTAATATGGACCCCGTTAACATGGATATGGACGCCCTTTCGGGACAAACTGTGAAAATACACGTATTTTAGTCCCGTTATTGTGGAAACATTATGAATGGGCGACTTCTGGGGGGAACGGAGGTGTTCATATTAACCAGACATAACTGTATACAATGAAACTATTCGCAGTGCATGAGACACAAATTTTATTCTTAACATGAGTGTGTGTGTAATATAACCGCTGCCGCGTCCCACGCACAAGCCTTATATGTCCAGGGTGTCACAAAAGAAAATTTACACGGTCTTTTTTACCGCAAAAATAAACTAGGCATCGCCGAAAGCTCATTCTCCGCCCAAAGGTAGAGCTAGAGGTCACAACCAGATGCCAAAGTTTCAGCCCGATTCCGATAACTTAATCAAAAGTTATAAGTGATTTTCTGAAATTTTCAATGGGAAAATGGAGCCATTCTTGCCCGTTTTCGGTTTCTGGCGCCATAGAGCCCCATGTATTCGAAAACTCCGTCGGCCGCCATTTCCCATTGAAATTTTCAGAAAAGCAGTTATAACTTTTGATTAAGTTATCGGATCGGGCTGAAACTTTGGCATCTAGGTTGTGACCTCTAGCTCTACCTTTGGGCGAAAAATGAGCGTTCGGCGATGCCTAGTTATTTTTGCGGTAAAAAAGACCGTGTAAATTTTCTTTGTGACACCCTGTATATGTGAGAACAGATTGTAATATGTTAAAAATAGAAATAAAACTATATTGTACCTTATTGTATTGTATTGTATTGTATTGTATTGTATTGTATTGTATTCACCCGGCCGGGCCGGTCGTTTACGTCGGAGGGAGTGATGGTGAAGACGGCGAATAAGGAGCAGTTGCGCGCACTTCTCGCGCCAGGCCTCACATGCCGGCTCGGCCTCCATAACTCATTCTATCTTCTGTCATCACTTGTCGTGCCTAATATTAAAGCATTTCATGCTTCAATATTATGAATAAAAACTACATACATTTCCGAAGAAATTATTTAAATTTGATTTAAAGGGGCGGTGCAACAATATTAAGTTGGAACCACTTTCTTCTTCATCAATAGGAAAAGAAAATGATTCCAACTTACACGACCTTACGTATGAGGGCGCGTTTATTGCTTTGTTTGTGTGTTATGCACGCGCACTTTCTTTTTCGAAGTGACAACATGAGCGTGCTGGGCTGAGGACTTGGAAATATTGGAATGACGTGTATATTGCACGAAACGCCACCCAAGGCGTTACGGCTTCTTTGTTGCGGTGGTGTAATTTCAAGAAAACAAATTACACCATCTTCCCGAGGGGAACCATGGGGTGATGCGGAGCATCGCGGATCGTTAAAACTGACGGGACTGTTGCGTCCATCACACTTCATTGGAAAGAACGGATGTGGAGTGGAGTCAACAGCGCTGAACTGAACGCGCGCAGCGCGCTACCGCTGCTTATATTCACACTTGAAGGATAGGAGACTAGAGGAGGAGAGTTGCGCATGCGCGCGCGGTGTGAGTCGAAGCGAACGCACGCGAAGTGCACGCAGCTGGTAGAGAGAGAGAGCGGAGAGAGTAACGCGCAGCTGTTGGAGAGAGGGAAGGAGGAGAGTTGCGCATGCGTAGTGTGAGTGCGGACTACGACGCCGCGGGACATAGACCCGAGCAAGAGATGCTCCGCATCTAAAAGCGAGCATTTGCATTCAATCTCTCTTGTAAAACTTGGTGACGTAGCGATCGGAGGTCGTTGGCATGGTTCCCCGAGTGACGATATTTGAATGCGGCCCATAGATTCGGGTTGAAGCCCGTGTCCAATCGCTGTAATGACGACCACGGCCATAACGATGTTTAGAGGCTCAGCGCGTGTCCTGTGCTTTGCCAACCCCAGCACGTGGTTCTGATAAGAAACACTGACTGCATGCATGTAATCGGCTCCAGATCACGTGGCCGCTTGTTCTGGATGCGAGTTGAGGGGGTGAACCTGCTTGTTTTAGAGCGCAGCTCTTTGGCGCCCGTTTCCGGCTCGAGCGGCGTCGCCGTCGCCGTCGGCGTCGGCGTAACTACGCGCGTTGCATTTGGGAATGATGCAAGCGGGCGTAACCGCGCGTTGGATTATGGAAATATTTTCTCCACTAAATTTAGCGGTAACATTTCCCCGCTAATTTAGCGGAAAAATTTTCCCTCTAAATCAAGCGAAAATGTTCCGTTAAATGGGAGTTGAGCAGGAGAGGAGGAGGGGAGGAGGGGCATGTCGTCCCCTCCGTACCCTCCCCTCCTCCTCCTTAAGAGCTGCGCTCGAATTCGGCATTACAGAGATTTGTAAACGTCTTTCATTTTTTTTTTTCCCCGCGGCTCTTAGGCGCGCGTTTCCGGCTTGAGCGGAAACGCCGTCATAACCGCGCGTTGCATTCTGAAAAAAATTTCCCGCTAAATAAGCAAAAAAAAAAAAACTTTCCTAAAGGCTGAACTCCATGGAACGAATTATGTGACGAATAACTGGCGAACGCCGCCCGACGGCACGCTCGCTTTGCGCGCGACGTAGCAGCCACTGTGTTGATTCCACGCGCAGAGCAAACGCCGCCGGGCAAAATTCGTCGGTTATTCGCAGCATATTCGTCCCATGGAGTTCAGCCTTTAGGGGTAACATTTTCCCGTTCAATTTAGCAGAAACATTTTCCCGGTAAATTTAGCGGGGAATATTTTCTGCTAAATTGAATGGTGCAAATTTTTCGTTACGTTTAGCGGGAAAAGTTTTCCGCTGAATTTAGCGGTGACTTTTTTTTTCATTAAATGAGAGGGGAGCAGAAGAGGAGGAGGGGAGGGTACGGAGGGGGAGGAGGTGCATTCTCTCCCCTCGGTCACCCTCCCCTTTTCCTCCTTAAGAGCTGCGCTCTAATTCGGCATTACGGGGAATTGTAAATGTTCTCCATTTTTTTTTTTTTCTTTGACTACCACTGCGTGAGGAGAAAAACTAACGCGTGTTTGGAAGGTTTTAAACGTCAGGGATTCATTCTAAGCGATATTTTCGCAAAGTAAGAAAATCGTTGCACCACCCCTTTAAAACAAATCACTCTATTTTTATTTATTTTCTTACAATTAAGAAAATTATGTAAATTTTTATGACTCTAGAGAAAACTGACCTTGACACTTTTTCCACCGGCGACGGTGCATTCATTCGCGGATGCAAACTGACTTTTGTTTTCCCCGATTTTAGCGGGGCCCCGGATCACGCATCCGCGATCACTACGCAAACTAGAAGCTCAACATCCTTATCAACTGGGTCAAAGACGTCTTTTTCCGAAAGAACTCAATCAACCTCAGTCCGCAAGAGCGCATACTTTACGCAAAGCAGTACATTCTAGAACTCCCCAAGGCACAGTCCTTGGCCGTCTTCTTTCTTTCTCTAAACTATACAAGCCGTTCTAAACATCGCCTTTCACTACTGGGTGTTGCAGCGAAGACATTCAAAAAACAATAAAACTGGGTGGTTCAGGAAGTAAGAAACTGTATTCGGGAACGAACTGCAAGTCATGAGAAACGTCAGGGATTGCTAAAAAAATAAATAATAATTTGTAAAATGATTAAAACTTACCCGTTTTTTTTTTTATTTGGTGAAAATAAGCTTATGGTTCCAATTAGAAACTTTCTGAACATCATTGAAACGTACTAAATCAAATAATTAAAAAAATATATAAGTCAAATACAACATTTAAAGGCAAGCCGGAAAAAAAAAAAGAGTTCAATTCGGACGCGTTTTTAGGGGTCAGTTTTCTATCGTAGCGCTTCTTTGCGCCAGTGGTCCTGCCCTTACCTTGCTAAGGCGCAAAGCTGCCGCCATCAGTGGGCATCACGCGACGTTTTTTTTTTTATGCCTGATCCACCAAAAAAAAAAAATGGGGGGGGGGGAGCGGTTTGGTTTGGAAGTCCCGCCGGAAACTGCGATAAACGATAGGTACTAATATTTATTTATTCTTTTTCTCTCAGTCGTTAGATTTCACGCAGTGATGAAGCCGACGGAGCGAAGCCAGCAAAGTGGAAAAGCGTCGAGCCATCCAAACCAGCAGGCACGAACGACAAAACAGAACACCGTGCGACACCGAAGACGAAGTCTGGGCTTGTCGAAGGGCCGGTCGGTGTTCGTCCAAGTGCCTCTTCGCGAAATATCCTTCCGTTCGATGCACTCGCGGAATTAGCCACCCGTAGTGTTCTGGTGTTCGTACACCCTTCGGTAATGTAGAAGCAGGCCACAATAAAAGTTAATGACCAATGTGTTGTATCGATATTGTCAATCTCCTGGGGGGATCGGTGGCCGAGTGGGCTAGCGCACACCAGCTCGGAGCACGTGGAGCGAAAGCTCGCGCTGCAGAACCCAGGGATCCTGAATTCCATCCCCACCCTTGCCCGTTTTGATGTGGATGAGCATCATACCGGCGTGCGGTCGTGTATCACTACTGCGTGGTGCACGTTAAAGACCCCAGGTTAGCGGTTATACTGCACTGGCTAAATTTCTAATCTACAGCTGGGAGACTCGTCGCCCGTTGAGGCAGACCAAGTTCCAGGCTGTATAAACCCAATTTTTTTTTTCCTTTGGGCTTTAAAAGTTACTGATGAATCTTCGTGTTTTGTTGCACTTCAAACGAAGATGAATAAGTAACTTTTAGAGACCACAGGATAAGCTTCCGAAAGAGCGCAAGCACCGCGTGACAAACAGCGGCCAGTCACGTGAAAAATGGCGGCCACTTTTCCGCGGGCGCCCGCGGGCGCCAACTACAAATTCGTTTCCCGCCGTAAATATAGATCTAAACAATTTCTTGTTGGTTGTAAATTCGTTTTACGGCTTCCTTCTCCCATCCAGGCTGTTTATTTTGTTTTTCCCCTTGCATGAGTGGAACGCGATGGCGTTATCGGGTCCCGTTCGCAAAGCCGTCTCAGTAGCCTAGTCTAGTCGGTAGTGTCACATGACGTCACGTATGGCGTCATGTCACGTGACGCGTGACGTCATGACCCTATCGACCCGCTAAGTTTAGCAGAACATTTTTCGCTAAATTGGCGGGAAAATTTTCACTACATTTGGCGGGTCGATAGAGTTACGACGTAGTTATGACGCCACAACCGCGTTTGACGTCACACGTGGCTGCGCGCGTTGCATTATGGGATTTTATGGTCCGACCGACGCTATCGCGTCAATATATTTGAAAACTCCCTGTAGTTCGTTGCGAGTCATTTTTGGTTATCTCGTACCTGCATGATAACTATCAAATTTTAATAGTTAAAAAGCCAGCGAAACAATCTAAAATATTAAATTGTCCCCGAACTGCCGACATCTATTTTCTAGCTAAATCATAACAACAATCTCAATATTTGCGTTAACAAAGTCATTTTTCAAAAATTTAGAGAAATCTAGGGAATTGTCGGACAAAATTTGGGGAGGAATTAGTGGCCTCGGAGGTTGGCGTCACTGCATGGTTCAGAAGAGGTTGCATTGCGGAGGCTAGCCTCGTGACGTCGTGCCTCCCCCCTGCCCACGCCTTCCTCGTAGGATCAGATTAAAGGAAGTATGTAACACGTGCGTTCAACAAGGCAGAAGGTCGGGCGAGTTGGAAAAATAAGGAAGGCACAACTCACGTGCGTTGCGCGCATCGGCCACAGGCGTCAGGACCGCTGGCGCAAAGATGCGCTCCGATAGAAAACCGAAACCTAAAAACGCGTCCAAATTAAGTTCTATTTTTTTTTTTTCGGAACGTCGTAAAATGTTGCATCTGCGTTGTTTCTTTCTAAAATTAGCTTATTCAGTGGTTTTCGATGATGCTCAGTAGGCTTCTAATGAAAACCATGTGTTTTTTTACTAATGAAGAAGTTGATTAGTAAATGGTAGTTTCCTATTTAGCTAATTAGTATTTTTTTTAATTTCTAAAAGGTTTATCTCCTCAGTCTTACTATTTTGAGGTATTTTGGGAAGTTTTTGTTGAAATACTGAGTATCAGGTAAACAATTTTTGTTTTCAACAGTCAGGGTTTACCACAGTTTACCACTATAGTCGGTGTCAAGTTAAAGATGCACTGCCATGAAAAAAAATATTATCTAAAAGTTGTTTGGGACACTTATTTATTTTCTTAATATTTTAACAAATTTGTTTATTTATTTAGTTATTTTTACGCCCACTTTTTACGCCTTAGGCGCAATCTAGGTGGAGGCAACGTTGCTAGAACAACTCAGTTGGGAAACTGCCATAGAGCCTGCTCTGAAAAAGTGGCACCGATCCGTACTCGAACCCAGCAACCAACGTTATTAACCACTCAGTTGGGAAACTGCCATAGAGACTGCCTTCAAAAAGTGGCCCCGATCTGTCCTCCAGCACCGAGCTAATGACGAACACAACGCCACCATTTCTCCCGCAGCGGCCATTCGAGGAACCGCACGTCACTTCTATTTTGGCTTTAATCGGCCATTTAGGCGCCGACGCAGATACAGTGGAAGAGGTTCAAGGTGCCACCCCCGTCTCCCCAGCGGACGTGCCGCGCCACCTGAAAGCACCGCTGAGGCATGGTTGTATAAAAACAATATTAATTGTGCCCCAAAACCTTGCAAACTAAAGATTTTAAAAACATCACGCGCCCTTCAATTTGTACTAAACTCCAATAAATTTCATACAAAAGAGTCTTTTCCGTTTGTTTTTATGCAAAAACGTGCTTTCTAAAAGCTCAAGGTGACCACAGTACAGACAAATGACAAAAGAGTGGCGCTGTTGTCGCATTTAGCTCGGTCTCGGTGGACGCCAGCGGCCCAGGTTTCGACGGCGAGTTTCCCAACTGAGTGTTTTAGTAACGTTGCCAGCAACGGCGATCGTAACGTCGCCATTTTTCCCGCAGCGGCCACACGGGGAACCGAACGGCTGCTTGTATTGTTTCGGGAGTATCGCATTCGATAGCGTCCGCTGTGACTATTTTTTGTTTTGGCTTTAATCGTCCATTTTGGCGCCGAAACATATACGGTAGAAGGGGTTTCAGGGATGCCAAACCCCGTCTCCCAAACGGACGCGCCGCGAACTATACTGCTAAAGTTAGGACGCGTCCAGGTCAAGACGCGCTACATGAAATCACAGGTGGGAGATGGTTGTATAAAAAATTATTAATTGTGCCGTAAAACCTTCTACAGTAAAGATTTTAGAAAACACCACGCGCCTGTTATTTTGTACTAATCTCCAAGAAATGTTCAAACAAAAAGAGTTTTTTTCCGTTTGTTTTTAAGCAAAAATATGCTTTCTAAATGCACATGGTGACCACAGTAAAAAAAAAAAAAAAAAAAAAAAAAGATTGAGTTGCCTTTTTTGCACCTCGAGCCTAGGAGTTTCCGTACTCTGGGAACATTCATTGACTCTACAAGTCACAGGTTACAAGTCAAGAAGGTAGCGGAAAATGCCCCTCAAAGGGAATCATGGCCGGCTTCATGTGCGCTTTGCTTGGGGTGATGACATCTGGCCATTTTGTTTCGAACGGTTATTTTTATTTTTTGTTCTGAAGCGCGTGAAAGAGCGTGTCTCTGCACGCGCTCGTGGCGCTGACTGTGCTGCGGCGACATTTTGTTTCCTGCGATTTCTTTGTATTTTCCCTGTGAGCGCGTGCTGTCGGCATCGGGTACTACAAACGATGGCATCACCCTAAACAGAAGGACATTGAGGCACTCTATACTTCGTCTCACCTTAGCGTGGACTATTGTTAGCCGCGCATGCTAAAAGCACGAGCTATAGTTGCTTCGGATGAAGCCTCGGCGGCTGCACGGGCGCTCGTTTTTCGCGTTTTTCGCGGTCTCGGAGATGCAGGAGCGAGCCGACGTTAAAAAAAGATACGTTTGAACTACGACAGTCTCAGCAAGAGCCACGTAAATACCTGTTCACACTCGGAGCAGACGCGTGCGTTTGATGGAAGTGCTGTATTCGCGCTGTTGGTAAGCGCTTAGGGACCGATCTTTTACGATTGAAACTCGACACTGACGTGACACTCGGCAAAGGAAGGTTGGACCGGCATTGCACATAGCTCCCACGAACTGTTATTGCTCGACAGTGACGTGCAGTCGTGTCAGAATAAAAATGGCATACTAATAACAAAGTGTACATACCGTGTTACGAAGGTAATCCATACGGCGTTTATTTGAGCTCTATATCACACAAAACAAGAAGATAGAATCGACGAGAGTCCCTTTTCGACGACAGTGTTCATCAACACTGCCTCGGAAAACAAGGGGAAGAGATTGACCTCACCTCTTAATCTAAAATTGAGGTCAGCGATCAAACTATAATACGGGAAGGGTCCACAAAGGTCGCCCGGCCATATTCCATTCAGCACGTCAGCCAGTCGTGGGCAGACGGTCTTGGCCAAGTACCGTTGAAGCAACGCTGTTCCGAGTCGGAGTGCCTGCGAGGCCGCTAGGCCTATCCGCCAAGCTCACTTGGTCGGAGCCGGTGGATTCGTCGCCGTTGTAGCTTTTCTCGGGTGTTTGTGGATCCAGCGTTCTTGTTCGGCGTGGTCTGTCTCAAGTACTTTTTTCTTGCTGCTTGAAGTCGGGACGCGCGAGTAGAACACGTAGAAAAATAAACGTTCTTTGGTCGTCGCGAAGTAGTAACTGACCTGTAACTGAACGACGCTGTCGGCCCGATCGGCCCTACTGCGCAGGTGCAGTAGTTGCTTCGTTTACCACGCGATAGATGGCGCTTGGCTCTCAGCGTAAGCGAAGCCTCTGGAGTTGCAACAGGTTCATCGTTTCGCGGGAATTGTGGAAAGCAGTAATGGTACCCGGACTAACATTTGCAAATGCAGTGGTGTGTGTCCCAGGAGATGTCCGCGCCAATATGGAGCGTAGGCAGAGAGAAGTAGGACGCCAGGCACTGGGCTGCCATGGAGCGGTCGCCAACGAGGCAGTGCAGGGTGACCTGGGCTGGTCCTCTTTTGAGGCTCGGGAGGCTTCAAGCAAGATTGCGTATGACGGACGCCTTCGACTTATTGATAGATGCCGTTGGGCGAAGAGACTGTTTATATACACCAACTTGACTGGGCTGCGGACCCGCTGGCAGAAGCGCCTCTATCAGCTTCAACACAAGTACGGCTTCTTCTCGGATCCTGTTGATGCGTCGACGGAGACGGAGTGGACGTCGGAAGTTAGGAAGAGAGTCCGAGACTCCGAGACCCAACAATGGCTCCAAGACGCCCAAACGAAATCGACGCTGGGGGTGTACCTCGCCAACAAAATAACCATCGCCTCGGAAGTCCGGCTGTACGACAACAGCCTGGGTAGCCGCTTCTTGTTCGAGGCACGTGCCGGGGCACTGCGGACGCTGTCTTATAGGCGTCGTTTCGACACCACTGTTACGTCAACAATGTGTAGGGTGTGTGGGGTAAACGACGAAACGGTGGAGCACATTGTGCTAGACTGCGCGAGACTCAAGCCGTCCCGGTCACAGGACAATGGCCCAAGGCGTCCGAGACCCTTAGCGCTCGCTGAAGCGTTGGGCTTCACTGACAGTGAAATCGGAAAATCCACAGCAGTCTGCCCAGCTACGGGGCTGAAGGTAGCCTCCAACGACACAAAAAGGCTTCTTGCAGAAACGAAAAGAAGACTGGAGGACTGGTGGCAGAAGATCCACCTCAGGGAGCATTAAGACACCTACGCTCCCAGGCTTGGGCACAAACAAACCTTGTTTGAGTCCTCCCGATTCAAAGGGAAATAGCCGCAGCATCATCATCATCATCATCATCATATCAAATTTGGCATTTTTGGTCACATCTTTAATTATGCTACAAAATGTGGATCTGAATATTATTCAACAAAACTTTTAGGAAACACTCGCCGGCTATCTATTGTTTAAGATCGCGTTGCTGGTGTGGTAGGCTCTTACCCAATAGGCGACGTGGATTCGGCTGACGTGCTGCGTTTCCGCGGATGCATCGCAGTGAAAAGGCAGAAAGCTTTCGAAGGAAAGGAGGCGCAAAAGAGTCCAGTTTTCTTTTAAAAGTTCTATAGCGAAGAATTTTTTTTGGCTCCCTATTTTTGTGTTTTTGTGTTTCTTTTCACACCTTTAACAACGATCGGTGGATGAAATTCGATTTCAGAATCGTTTCATGGTCCCTTTAACTTGTAACCGACTATAGAACCAGCGTCTCAGCTAAGACTGGGTGAAAGAAAGCACTGCCAAAGCCAGCGCACGAGCTGAGCGGGACTCAAGCTGCGTCTCAAGACGCTTGCGCGCCCCAGCCTTTGCAGTGCTTTCTTTCACCCAGTCTCAGCTGAGACGCTGTTCTAGCAAGCCGGCCCATATATCCCTCCGCCAGCTCCGCATCCAATAACGTCCCATCGTTTCCGTGACGTGGCGGCCAACGCGCGAGGAGGGTCTTGCCTTTCTGTACATATTTGCTTCATCTTTCGACTTTGACTTAGCATTGTGGAAGCCCCGAGTGGGCGATTAGAGTCTTCCCCCTCCGATAGAAACAAAGACGACTTTCGAGGATTAGGTTCCCCTCCGATGGACACAAAGGCTGCTTTCAGGGGCTCTGTTCGCCCTCTGATGAATACAAAGGTCGCTTTTTTTAAAAAAGTGGGGGTCGAAGACGACTTGGCACCACTCTGTGGCCAGTATCTATCCATTGAAGCGGAACAATGGAGAGTTTCCAATGAACTCTTCTTTCGACTGCGGAGGGATTTGAAACGGGCGCATTACGCTTGTGGGAGGAGCTTCTCCAACCTTCTTGACTTGTAACCGACTTTTTTGTTTGTAGCCTGTAGTATTTTGATTTGCACGAGATGGCGCTACTTGACATCTCCTTTTTAAAGTAGCCATCTCGTGCATCCATGCAAAAGAATAAAAGGGACAGCACGCGACGGCATGAGCCGCGCGTGATCTGCGGCCTCATCGGCCAGTGTTCGCCCCGCTCCTGAATCCGTTGGTTGTCCTTTCTTCTCGCTCCGGCGACCGTCCAGGTCCGCTCGGGGCATGTAGTTTCCCGGCTACGTCGAACGTGAGTCACCGGCGCTTGCGTCCAATGTAGCCAGGCTTTAGAGCACCGCCGCGTCGGCGCAGAATATAACATTTTGGCGACGAGGATGGGATATTTGTTTTAATATGTAGCATTTCCTTTTTTGTAACCCGGGATTCGGGAGGGGGCTTCACTCCGCGTCGCGGGTCAGTGGTTGAGGAAACCGGCGCGTAACTATATTCATGAAATGTATTCCTTTTTGTTCCGAGTGAACGGTAGTCATAGTTTGCGGGAAGGCCGCGTTTGATGAGTTTCGGGGGGAGGCATTAGGCCTAGGTTTTCAGTACGTTCCATTTTCATCGTGAGATGACTTCGTCATCTTCGTCTTCGAGCAGCCCAACGGCGTTCCCGCCGCCGGCCGTCTTTTTGGCAGTGCCCGGTCCGCCGATAGTAGCTTGGCCGGCATGGAAGCGTGCGTTTCTGACTTTTCTTGACGCGTCGGCGTTGCATCTCGTAGAACCGTTCCGGAAAAAAGCCATCCTGTTTTCGCTGTTGGGCACTGAGGGCCAGCGCATCGTGGATGCATTTCAGCTGTACGAGACGGTTGCGGTGGAGGGGACTGACGAGTTCCAGGTTTTTCTGGAGGCAGTCGAGAAGCATTTTGAGTTTTCGGGTAGTATCGCGCTTGAACGCCAGAAGCTGCGCGGTTTGTTCCAACGTCCTGGCCAGTCGGTAACTGAGTTTCTTGCCGTGTTGCGCCATCAGGCTTCGTTTTGTGCTCTGGGGAACGCGCTCGATGAAAGACTTTGCGAGGTTTTCTTGGAAGGCCTGGAGTCCAGACGCGTTCAGGATCGCGTTCTGCAGGAGTGCGAGGGCAGCGAGCTGCCAACGCTGTCGCGGGCTATCCAGATCGCTCGCCAGTACGAGCAGAGAGCGAAGACGGCCGCAAGTTTTCGGCGGCGAGAGGCGCAAGTCCCGGTCGCGGCAGAAGTCCAGCGTGTCCAGATCGAGGAACGTCAAACGGCAGCAACACAAGATGGCGGCCAAGCGTCGTCTTCTTCCATCGAGCATGGGCAAGATGGCTACAGCGGCTACCCTCCCTGGCCTCAACCTGGCTACCCCCCGTCGCAGCTTGGACCCAGGATGCCTTGGGCTCCGGTGGCCTCCGGTCACGTGCCCCGTTTTCCGGCGAGGGTGTTCCAGCCTCAGCGTGGGCGTGAGCCCGCTCCGCCTCGGACGGGTGGGATCGGAGCAGACGACGCCTGCTACTTCTGTGGACGTCGCCGTCATGATCGGGCGGTTTGCCCGGCGTCTCAAGCGACATGCTTCTTATGTGGAAAGTGGGGACACTTTGCAGTGGCGTGTCAGAGTCGTCGCCCGCCGGCGGCTGCCTTCACCTACGATCGGCGACAGGCATCGTTCCCGGTTCAAGGCCGTGGTACTCGGCGGACCTTCGCCGACAGACAGTTCAGAGGGGACCGGCCCGGCCGGGTGAACGTGGTCGGTCAGTCGCTGTCTCCTGAGGAGCTGCCAAGCGTCAGGCTGACGGAGGAACCTGTGGTCGTCGGGACGGCCGAGCGACGAGAAGGCGGCAGCATGCGTCGTGACGCCTTCATGGCCGAGATCACGGTAAATGGGACCCCTCTTCGTCTTCTTGTTGATACCGGTGCATGTGTGTCGATCCTAAATGAACGCATGTTTAACGAAGTTAACAAGCAGCGGAGGATAAAGTTACATCCGCCGTCGACGCCTCTCGTCCACTATTTGCAAGAGACCATTCCGGTACTTGGATGTTTTGTGGGACAAGTAATTTTTAAGAACCGCTGGACAACGTTGGAGTTTTACGTAACCAAGACTGGACGTTCGTTACTCGGCATCGACGCGGTCCGCGAGTTGCAACTGGTGTTGAATGGCGCTAAACATGAGTGTTTGTATGCGAATGCAGCTCACGGAGGAGGAGCACCACAGCGGGATGTGAGGCCCACGCCCAACCCGCAGCGACGACCGTTCACCGCGTCGTCCTGTCAATCATCGCAAGTCCCTGGTTCTCGACCAGCGGCAAGTTCCAGACCTTCATTTGCGGAGAACCCGTCTCCTGCTTCATCGGTCTCTGAAGAGACCACACCTAAAGTCTTCGAGGACGAGTCAAGTCCACAGCGTCATCCTGAGAGTCAAGGGCTCCATCATCCACAGCGTCATCCTGAGAGTCAAGAGCTCCACAGTCCTGAGAGTCACGGACTACACGGTCCACAAGATCATCCGGGGAGTCAAGCGCTCCAAGGTATGCAGCGACATCCAGAGAAATCCAGTCCTTCGACGAGCCTTGTTTGTGGTTCCTCGAAGCGAGACACATCCAAGTTGCCACCTGGCTTCGAAGATTTTGAACATCTTTTTAGCCCGGGCTTGGGTCTGCTGAAGAATCACTCACACAAGGTCAAGGTGCGGCACACAGTTCCACCAGTCCAATCAAAGCTCCGTCGCCTCCCGATGACCCTAAGGGATCGGGTTTCCGAAGAAATTTTCAAGCTGGAGCGAGAGGGCGTAATTGAACGTGTCGAAGCCTCCGAGTGGGTGTCACCTATTGTTGTCGTCCGCAAGCCCGATGGCAACATCCGTATGTGTGTGGACCTACGAGCTCCGAACCAGGCCGTTGTCATTGATTCGTTTCCACTTCCTTGCATCAATGAACTGTTGAACTCTCTACGGGGAGCGGCGATCTTCTCCAAGCTGGATTTGGCGTCCGCCTACCATCAAGTCCGTCTCGACCCGGTGAGTCGTGACCTCACGTCTTTCATTACCCACGAGGGGTTATTTCGCTTTAAGAGAGTTTGTTTCGGGCTGGCATCCGCACCCGCAGCTTTCCAGCAACTCATGTCCAAAATCCTAAGGGATTGTCCAGGCGTTCAGTTCTATCTGGACGATATCATCGTTTATGGATCCACTTTGAAGGAGCACGATGAGAATCTCCGTCGTGTCTTGTCTCGAATTTCCCAAGCGGGAATGAAGCTAAACCGTAAAGGTGTTTTTCAAGTACAGGAGCTATCATTTTTGGGACACCATCTTTCCGTGAAAGGTTTAGCACCCCTGTCATCCAAGGTAGATGCGGTCCTAAATTTTGCAACTCCCTCTGACGCAGTGAAGTTAAGAGCATTTTTAGGGCTGGTAGAGTACTACAGCAAGTTCATCCCTCATTGTTCCACGGTCGTCGAACCGATGCGTCGTCTCCTACGTAAAGGAGTTCGTTTCAGCTGGTCTCCGGAAGTCGAGGCCAGTTTTCAGAAAGTAAAGACTTCCATCCAAGAAGCTCCAATTTTGGCCATGTTTGATCCGACGTTGCCTATCGTCGTGGCCACAGATGCTTCTCAGTACGGTCTCGGTGCTGTTTTGCAGCAGCAGTATGGTAGCCAGCTTCGTCCTGTAGCCTTCGCGTCTCGCTCGCTAACTGATGCAGAGCGAAGGTATTCCACGGGCGAGAAGGAAGCTCTCGCATGTCTTTGGGCGTGTGAAAAGTGGCACGTGTATCTGTGGGGAAGGTCTTTTGTCATTCGTACTGACCATCAGGCGTTGGTCACGTTGCTGTCCAACAAAGGTTCCGGAATCCGTCCTCTAAGGATCACTCGTTGGTCCTCCCGACTTCTGAATTACAATTTCAAAATGGAGTTTCAGAAGGGCGCCACCAACGTCGTTGCTGACGCGTTTTCACGGTTGCCAGTGTCTGACACTGAGGAGGGCATGAGATTCGACGAGGAAGTTGTTTCCGTCGTAATGGTTCCTTTGTCGAAAGGCGGTTTTCAACAGGCTACGGCCAATGACATAGTTCTTCCTTCAGTCATCCGCTATACTACCTCGGTTTGGCCTGAAGATAGTAAAACCAATCCAGATCTCCGGCCTTACTATCACGTCAGAGACCAACTGTCGCTGTACGACGGTATTTTGTACAAGGGAGAAAAACTTGTCGTCCCTGTCGAGTTTCGAGACCGGATCGTGGAAGTAGCACACGAAGTTCATCAGGGGATCACAAGAACCACAAGTGTGATCCGGGAACACTACTGGTGGCCGTTGATGAATGAACACATAAAGAACAAGATCCAGAACTGCACGGTGTGCCATGCTACCGACAAACCAGTGAAGGCTGCACCGGCTCCCTTGCAGCCCATCCAGTTTCCAAGTCAGCCCTGGGAAAAGCTAGGAATCGACATCGTGGGCCCGGTTGATCGTGCACCGGCCAGTCAAAGGTTTTTTTTTGGTACTCATAGATTACCACTCCAAGTGGCCAGAAGTCCAAGCCACGTCTTCTGTGACTTCTGCGACTGTCATCAGCTTTTTGAAGAACGTTTTTTCACGCGAGGGACTGCCCTGCGAGATTGTGTCAGATAATGGAGTACAGTTTACCTCCCATGAATTTCAAGATTTCTTGCGTCAACATGGCATCAAACATAGGAGAACGTCATTATACCACCCCCAATGTAACGGGCAGGTGGAAAGATTTAACAGAGTCTTGAAGTCGTGCCTTCAGTTAGCTGTTGTACAAGGTCGTCCACTTCCAGATGCCGTCCGAGACCACCTGGAAGCGTACCGACGTACGGTACATCCTGCAACAGGATTTGCACCATCCTTTCTCCTTCATGGACGAAATCATCGGTCTAGACTAGACGTACAAGGCATGCCGACTAGGACGGTACCTGACGATCTCTTGGAACGTCGAGCTCAGCTACAGGGAAGAGTACAGCGCTATCAACAAAACATGAAAAATTATTCTGACCATCGTAGAGCGGTACGACACCCTCAGTTTCATCCTGGGCAGGCTGTTCGTGTATTCAAGCCCACCCATCATAACAAGTTGCGGAGTACATATACAGAACCACAACGGATACATGCACAGTTAGGACCTGCTACATATCAACTCGCTGACGGTAGGAGGTGGAACGCAGCGAAGCTTGCAAAGTCCATACAGCTGCCTCCAGCACAAGTTCCTGACTACGGTTGGGATGATGATGATGACGAAGATGACTTGTATATACCTCCTGCAACTCCAGTGGTTCCTGTACTGACCCCTGTCCGTGGAAGCACTTCAACGTCCCAAGTACCAATTGTCTTTTCCTGCCCGGAGGGTTCCTGTGACCCCGCAGCGTCTGGTCTCTTGGAGAGACCCGGTTCATCTGCTGCACCCATGGCAGGTGCACCTCGCCATGCAGCGCTGGGTTCTCCCAAGGAGCCAGATCTGTTTGCTGCGGCAAAGTTTACAGTTCCGGTTGCTGCGGCCGAGTCTCCTGCTCCGGGTGCTGTACCGGGGCCTGTTCCTGGACCTGTTCCTGGAACTGTTCTTGGAGCTGTTCCTGGGCCTGCCTCTGTTCCTGGGGGCCCTGCTCCTGTTTCCGAGGGGAATCTCGGGTCGGCTGTACCCGACATGAGCGGGATCTCTGCACCTGAGCTCTGCCCTGCTTCCGTGGCAGACGCTGGACAGTCTGTGGAGCCTGACAGGCTTGTCAGGCCTGTTCCTGAGGCTGCGGTCAGGCCTCTCCCTGAGCCTGTACTCAGGCCTGTTCCTGAGGCCGAGATCAGGCCTCTCTCTGAGCCTGGTCCCGGTCCTGTTCCGGCGGTCAGGCCTCTTCCTGGGCCCGTGGTTGTTGCTGCTCCGGACGTTGTGCCAGGGTCATCACCAGAGTCCGTGGTTGCAGAGCAACTACCGGTCTCCGATCTGGCAGTTTGCCCAGACACACGGGCAGAACTGCTCGTTTTGCCGTCGCCAGAAACGAGTACACCTCTGGAGTCTTCGGGAACGAGTACGCCATCTATGCCTCCACTTGAGGATTCAGTGGAAGAACTCACGACCGAGTTCCACACACCACCCACGATCTCCGAGCCATCTACAGCTCCTCTACCACCAGCGAGGCAAGGTCGGCCAATACGCCAGAGAAGACTTCCGCTGAAGTTCAAAGACTATATTCTTGCACTTGGCGATGATAGTTTTCAGTCAGATTCGGAGTACAGTGACTAAGACTTTTGTAGTTATGTTTTCGTAAAAGGTCATTTTGGTATAAACTTTGGGTAGATATAGAACATTAAAAGCATATCACTGTTATAGCAAAACCTTGGCCAAGGTAAAAATGTCTATGACAAACACAATATCCTAAACAATAACCAAACTAACAAACTAACAGTCAACACTACAATGTGTCATGGACATTAAAAACGGAAATAGAAATACAAATCATAGTAATACAAATATACTCAAATAGGTATTGTTGGATGTTTCATTTTCCTCCCAGGAGGAGGAGAGATGAGAGTGCTCTAAGTTGAAATATGACTCTTGGAATGAAATTTTGATCGTCACGTGACTAGTATGATGGAACCTGAACTTTCAGTGAAAACCCGTTTTGTTCGGACGACTTGTTTAGGATTTTGTTGAACTTTCCGTGTCGTGCACACAAAGAACGTCTATGAACAATCTTTTGCGAATTTCATATTTTTTTGTGTTCCAACGAACAATTTCAAAACCAATATTTCCAGTGAAATAACGCAATTTTCGGGTGGTGAAGTGTTTTGGTTTTCGTAATTTTTTTTCACATAACGAATGTATAACGTAAGTCTTCCTCCCACAATTTTATTATTTCTTTTAAGGGAGGGAGAATGTAGTATTTTGATTGCACAAGATGACGCTACTTGACATCTCCTTTTTAAAGTAGCCATCTCGTGCATCCATGCAAAAGATAAAAGGGACAGCACGCGACGGCATGAGCCGCGCGTGATCTGCGGCCTCATCGGCCAGTGTTCGCCCCGCTCCTGAATCCGTTGGTTGTCCTTTCTTTCTCGCTCCGGAGACGTCAAGGTCAGACCTTCCAGGTCCGCTCGGGCATGTAGTTTCCCGGCTACGTCGAACGTGAGTCACCGGCGCTTGCGTCCAATGTAGCCAGGCTTTAGAGCACCGCCGCGTCGGCGCAGAATATAACATAGCCATATAAAGCAAATTTCATGTTTCAACTCGTCGCTAAAGGGTGGTGCTGTTATCGTATCTAGCTCGGTCTCGGTGGAAGACAGCGGCCCAGGTTTCAAGGTGAGGTCACGGCCCGCTCTAAGCCCCGCCAACAGATCAGTGGCCCCACAGATTACTACTACGGGATTGTCTTGGCTGCTCGGCCAAACATGCTCGGAAGCCTATTGTCTCCCTTTCGCGACATCCGGTGAGACTATTCTGGCGTTTGAGAAGTCGTGCGAGCAGACGCGCGGCAGCCTCCGGCATCGTCTGCTATTCACCAATGTCTATCGTCGTCTGCAATGCCCAGGACGCGGACAGGAAAGCTGCGCGTCGGCGTGTTCCGTCTGCTATTCCGCTCCCGTCTAAACATTTACCCAACGTTCGCATAACGCGACCATGAAAGCGGCGTTCCTTTCGTTCCATCATGCACCAGCTACGGTCCGATACCAGCGTCCGTCAACGTCCGTCGATGTGCGGTAAAAAGCGACCGAGAGGACTAAATAAATCAACAAAATAAATATGCAGTCACATCCTCTCTACTTTAGGGTGGGAGGAGTTTCCCCTCAACCTGTCACCGCGATTATAGATGTATTTTTCAACGTGGCAGACTGATTGATTGATTTGAACGAGCACCGATAGCAATGCGAGAAAAAAGAAAATGTCTGTAAATGGAAAGTTTAGTTAACAATTTTTTTTTAATAGTGTATTCCCCGCCACAAAATAACAAAAACAGCTTGAATTTTTTGTGAGTTAATTTTTTTCCGTTTTGATTACAATATGATTAAACTATTCTACCTTCGTTTTTTTTTTTCGTTTCGATTTTATTGCAATAGGACGTAGCTTACGATCGAAGTGGAAGGTAGAAATCAAGCTCGACGCTCCCGTTTGCTCAGGAGACCGCTTCCTTTTGCTCGTGTTGAGCCTCGGGTAAATCTTCCTTGCTTAATTATTATTTTTTGTAAATACAAAACAAATACACATACAGCATGTACAGGATTAAGATATTTTTTTTATATTTTTTATTCAAAAAATAAACTACGCTTTAGTTGAACGCTCATTCTCCGCCCAAAATGTAGCGCTGGCGCTCAGAACCACATGTCAAAGTTTGAGAACCCACCGTTATTTTAGCCAAAAGTTATAAAAGTGATTTTCTGAAAATTTCAATAAAAATAGGGGCCCGTTTTTTTTTTGTTTTTTTTTTTCCCCCGTTTTTGGTAACCGGCGCCATTCAACTGGCATGTATTCGAGAGCTCCATCGGTCGCCATTTTGCCAGTAAAAATGTAAAAAAAAAAAGCAATTTTTGTTTTTATGGAAATAACGGTCAGTTGTTTAACTTCGGCACCTGGTTCGAACCGCTAGTGCTACATTTGGCAGGAAAATAAACGTTCAACGATATTTTTTTTTTTTTTTTTTTTGCGGCAAAAAAAGTTTTGCGCATGTTTGTTTTTAGAAGAAGGGGGGGGGGGGGGGGGGGACCACACACCCTGTAGAAAGCATCAAACGATAGACAAACGGTAAACAACATATTTTCGGAATTATTTTTGCTGGAAAAGTTAGACTAAAATTTTTATGAAAATAATCATAGTAAAAGTGGTTTAATACGGAGGTGCTGATAAGTCTTCAGCTTTCCAAAGATAATGGATACTTATCGAAATATTCCCCCTTGAGGTCAACAAACTTCTGACATCGATGCTGTAGGTTTTTTTTTTTTTTTTTTTTTTTTGCCAATTAGGCAAATGCAGCAGAGGTGCATCACCTTCAATGCTCAAAAATTTGCCTCCTTTGAAACTTTTTTTTTTTTCAAACTTGAAAAAAAGATTTTTGTTACATGGGGCTATGTTTGGTCAATATAGGCCGGGTGTTTCCACACTGTAAAGAATAAATCAGCCAACTTCTGTTGTGTGAGGCAGGCGCTGTGAGGTGAGGCGTTGCACCGAAGAAACAGAACGCCTTTGCGAAGCAGATCTCGCGTCTTTTTTGGAGACTATATAGCGCTTGCTTCAATTTGTCCAACAGCAAAATGTAGTAGCTTGTGGTGATTCCGGTGCCCTTTTCTAAGTAGTCAACTCGAAGTATCAGGCTGTCCTTGTGCCAAAAGACAGATGCCATAAACTTTGCTGCTGACTTCTGTGTCTTGAAACTTTTTGGAACGTGGAAAGTCACGCTGCGTCTTCACTCCTTGATTGTTATTTTGTCTCAGGATCGTATTAATGAATCCATGTTTCATCCATGGTGACAATTCGCAACAGAAATCCTGCGTACCCGGTTGAAAATGGTTCAATATTGCCTGAGAATCAACCACGCAACCACGCTTCTGATCAGCCTTCAACTGTTTGGGCACCCACATTGCTAAGAGCTTCCTCGTGTCCAGAACTTCTTTGATGATGAAACCAACACGTTCTGTCGACACTCCCAGAATCTGATATTCGCTTGGCAGAAATTCGACGATTTTCCAAAATCAGGTTGTGCAGCGCCTCCACATTTTCCGGGACACTGACGACTGAGGCCTTCCTGGACGGTCCTAGTCTATGGCCCGTCTTGAACCGAGCAACCAACTTCTTCACTGTGGCATAGCATGGGCATTTGTCACCCAGAGTACTCGACATAATGTTGTAAATTTCCTTGGCTGTCTTGCCTCGCAATAAAAAAAAAAAAGCTTTATCACAGTTTTTTTTTTTTTTTTGTATAAAGTCTACACTGGAGGCCGCCATCTTGTCTTCAAACCTGGATAACAACAAATCTACATTAATCGTAGTGCTAAGTGTTATACCTACTACTATAAAAAAAAAGTGCGAGAATTCACGTGAAATAAAATTTCGATTTTCTACTTACTGCGGAACTGGACGAAGCTAAAACCTTATCAGCACCCACTAGAATAAATCACGGTTTATATTACGATTAAAATCATATTGATTTGAATTCTCCACCCTCTCTCGATCTACAGAAGAACGTTTCAAAGACGAAGCCTCGCGCGTGTAGCCTCGGCTGCAAATGTTTACAAAATCACATTCCAGCATGCGATCATAACAGTCTATAGTCGGTGATTGGTTAAGACTAAAGTGGAAGCTCCTCCCACCCCTTTTTACAATAGCAGAGCGAACGCTGGAGAGGTTGTCACCTCCTTTCCAGTCTTCGCTCTGCCAAAATGGAAAGAGGTGGGAGGAGCTTCCACTTTAGTCTTAACCAATCACCAACTACATATATAAGGCACGGACATGTCCTTCGCTTCGGAAAGCGAGCAAACCACGCGCCATACGCACCAACTCATAAAATGGCACGGGCCAGAATCCCGTTTGTGGAATGGTGCATAGATTCTTTTTCACCGCGATGCGATAAATGACGTGGCTGAGCGGTAACATTCCAAATATTAAAGTTTTACATTTCTGTTTTTTACTAAGAAGACGGCAATTACTTTTGGCTGCAAAATGAATGGTTCCAACCTTAAAAATATATTGCGTTATAAATATCCCGGAGCAACATCTCACTGCGTCGTTTCCATCAGGTAGCCTCGTGTCTCTTATTGCCAAAACATAAAAAACGCGCAAAATTAAAGAAAAAAATATGTTTCCACGTGAATAACGGTTCTAACACTGACAATTTTTTTTTAATTTAAAGCATATTAGGCAGGTAAAAACTACATGGAAACGGCACGATGGGATGTTTCCCAACAAGCACTCAAACTTTTGTTTTGGAGTGTTTACTCCCGCCAAATAATATGTAATAAGGTAGCTAATTCATCGCAGAAAATATCTCTCCCCAAATCATGCACGTCCCAATCATATCAGCTAGCATACAAAAAACAAAAAAGTCTAGTTACTTCAGTTTCCAATATCTTGGCTGTCAGATGTCACCAGCCGACTTGTCTAACACAAATGGCAAATTAATAAATAAGAAAAAAAAGAAAGGAAATAAACCTGTGTTTCTCAACCCAGCTGCACCTCCAATCGGTGTAACGGGTTTCTAAACCAATTAAAAATAATTTTTTTTTTCGTTCTATAATGTGACAAAGCCGAGCCTCTCGGCGAAACTGTCGTAATACATACAATAAACTCCTAGCATAGCAACTCCGCAAGTACGGATCTCTGACTTATTATATATATATATATACAACAAAAAAATAATTGGAAAGAAAAACAGGTAGGCCACGAGGCCACCGGATCACTAGCGAAACCCGGGTTTTTTTGTGTTGCGTGTTTGTGTTGGTTGTGTTGTTTTTGACAATCTTCTTGATTCCCTGCCTCGAGATGGTCGACGACCTGCAGCTTTGAGACTTATTCCAACGTTTTATTGTCTTCTCTAACACAGATGACACTCCATATGCTTTCACCTACGAGTAAGACGACATAAAAAATAAATTAAAAAGCCAAGGTCGGGCGCACGCGTGATGCCAAAACACATCACTCCGCGGCAGCTGCCTTCTCGGAAAAAAGTCGCTCGCTTCGACTTTCAAAGTCGTGCGGTACGTAACACTCCTCGAAAAAAAAGAAAAAAAAAAGAACGGAATTTAGTTTCTTTTTTTTTCTTGTCACGCCTTGAAACGAGTTCCTTGGCTCAAAAGGAACGCTATGCGGGGCGCAAGTTCGTCTGCTTCTTTTTGCAGGGGTTGCGATGACGTCAGAACGCCGAGCTCTGATTGGCTCTGATGGAAGGATTGTGGATAGACCTCAAACTTCAAAGCAAGGTGCTTTGAGGTCTACCTACTAGTAGGTAGGTCTACCTACTCCAGGCGGATTGAAGTGAGTGAGGGGGGTACCCCCCTCACTCACTTCAATCCGCCTGGAGTCGTTCGAAGTGCCATCTACATTTTCATTTCAGAACTGTGAGTTCTTAAAAGCACAGCTGAAGCGCCAAATGGCGATCACAACGCCGCCATTTCTCCCGCAGCGGTCACTCGAGGAACTGCACGTGACATCTATTTTTGGCTTCAATCGGCCATTTCGGAGCCGAAGCAGATGAAAGGGTTACAGGGGTGCCACCCCCGTCTCCCCAGCGGACGCGCCGCGACATATCAATGAAGTTAAGATGCACCTAGGTCGGGACGCGCTACCTGAAATCCCCGCTGAGGCATGGTTGTATAAAAACAATATTAATTGTGCTGCAAAACCTTGCAAACTAAAAATTTTAGAAAACATCACGCGCCCCTCATTTTGTACTAACTCCAATAAAGTTACTACAAAAAGAGTTTTTTTTTCGTTGGTTTTTACGTTTCTAGTAACGTTGAAACGACCGTATCCCGATTCAGTTACCAAAGCACGACTCACCACGACTCTGCTCCGGGCGAGTCGTGGTGAGTGAGGGGGGAGGGGGGGTCCTGTTCGTGCATGCAGCGTCTAGAGCAGTTCCGTAACTGAGTTAAATCTAATAACGCTGCTTGAGGTCTACCCACTATCCCTCAATTAGAACCAATCGGAGCTTGGCGTTTTGACGTCACCACAACCGAAGCAGACGAACTTGCGCTACGCGTACACTCTATGCATTCACGGTTCCAAGAACATGTTACGTAGTATCATACACGTCATAGGCATGAGTTGAAAATTAAAACGCGTATCATATTCACAAGGTAGGAGGGTTTACAGTCATTCGTCTATGTTAAACTGTAAAATGTGACAACAAATAAACTTGATTTGATTTGATTTGATATCTACTAGGTCCCCATCGAGAAATTGAAAAACCCACTTTTGCGATCCGCCGAATAAACCACGCATCGCAGAAATCTGAAACTCGGCATGAATGTGACGCAGGCGAGAGGTACAACAGAAACTTTAGTAAATGAATCTTCGTCAAACCAAAAAAGAAAAGAAAAACTGAGCGGTACACCTGTGGAATTTCATATCAGTAAAAACGACTTGTCAGCAAGAAACGCACGATTGTCCTTTCCTGCTGACAATGTGTTTTCAGTTAAATAGATGCCACAGGTGCCAACGTACAACGCCACTTCTTGGTTTGTCGAATATTGGCCCCTGGTGGACATCAGATCATTGAGAAATTTCGCTTTTTTGTTTGTTTGTGTGAGTGTTACATATATCTCAATCCACGTAACGACATGTTCTCCGAGAACATGGCGCGAATATATAATCCGAAAGTACATTCGCATTAAATCACCAACGTTAGCGTCACATTCACAATGAGCAGTTTTATTTTTTTTTTTTTTTTTTACGCGGGCTCCAAAACAGGGTTGCAGTTTATCGATCGGACCCTGTACACCATAAAACAACGCTGAAGTGAACAAAAAATAACAGTAACGCGAGGATCCCTCTCAAAACGCCGAAAATCAAGAGGCCGAATTATGAAAAGACCGAACGTTAGTACGCCGAAAAATTGAAATGCTGAAAAATTAAAATGCCGAATAATCAAAACTCCGAAAAGACATAACGCCGAAAACCATGTGAAAAAAAAAAAAAGGACGCGGTTCGTGACTACCACTTGTTCGTTTTTCGGCAGAGCACTTTCCACTGACACGAGCCTGTTTGACTCGTTCTGCGAAGACACCAGTATCAGTAGATTGAACTGATGTAAATTTTCGTATTTTTCAATCTGTCGTAAAGCTAGGCATATCAGTCGGACAAAGCAGCTCTTATTGGTCAGCAAAAAAAAAAAAAAAACAGCGCTGCCCAGTGTTCAGAGTACAAGAGCAGCAGCAATGTGCGGCAGTAATCATTTCATCGATTCGGAGCGAAATGGACGAAGACGCAGTTGTGGGGTGCTCCCAGAAGAGAAAAGTAAAACTTAGCTGCAAAGACGGTCATGTTTACGTGCTTGACAAGAAAGTAGGTTCCAGACACTATTGGAGGTGCAAGACGCGAGGAGAATGCAACGCTATAATGATTACCGACCTTCCTGTAGAGGGTACTCACAAGATCATCTCGAAGACATTGACCCACGCAAGCCATGCTCCGGATGGCCGGTCGTTGCTCCCGCAGTCGGATGTGCATGGTTGTCTGTTCTATTTGTGATAATCAGTATGGAGGAGACTGGGGGCAGCACCTAGGACAGGCAGTGCTCTACAAAAATGATGTAGGTGGCTTCACTCAAGGTGGGGCAGCTTGCAGCCGTTTCGTTCTTGCCATCGAAGAAGTATGAGATGCCTACGCGTCCTTGAAACCACTCTTCCCGCAAAAACCTCTGACCTGTCGCGATGGTGGGAGGACAACTACCTGCTTGGGAAATCACCCCGCCGTGCTGCCGGAAGGTAACACCGCCGTGATCACGCGATTATTCCCGCCATCCCTCTGGAATGTGCTTGCCCTCGCTCAGAACGGATTTCCAAGGGGCAAAAACGCCGTTGAGGCATATGGAACCGACGATGGAGGTATGGTTGGCGGACACCACGTAAGCGTCTTCCGGCTCATCACCACCACCATGAAAAGGGCGCAAGCTAGAGTCGAAGACGAACTCGATGGAGCGATCAGAGGCCAACCTCGCCGCTCACAAACAAGAAGCAAAAGTTGCGCGAAAATCGTTTGGCAGCTGCTCTGGGCAACCGGGACAATGTTGACGTTCTAAGCTTTCTTCGAGGAATTGCACACAACTTATCTGTCTGAAGCGCAATAAACACTTAAGGAATCGCTCTGCTATGCGACGAGATATGCAGAAATATATTTTTCCTTTTTTTTGAAGGGTCGAACCATGCGAAGGGAACAACCTTTCATGGCTATTAGAAAAAGAGCGAAAGCGCGCACATCGGCCGGCGGAACCTCTCCCCTAACTTGATCACAATGCCAAGAAAGTTTATCGTGCCAAAAAACTTTATCTTTCTTTATAACTAGGTGATGTTTCGGCATTTTGAAGTTTCGATGTTTTCTTTTGATTTTTCGGTTTTTTTGTTTAATTTCCGGCTTTTTGTATTTTTGGCTTTTTGAATTTTCGGTGTTTCAAATTTCGGCATTCCGATGATTCGGCATTTTGATTTTCGGCGTTTTGAATGCCACCCGTAGCGCGACACAAGAAAAAATACTAATAGACAAGGAACCATTACTACGAGTCAAGAAAATCCATACCTTTCTGCGTCTAGATTGTCAACATAATGTCGTTACATCGGCCCTTGCCGGTGGGAAGGCGATAACAATGGACGGTGGTTCAAATTCAGTGAGGTGTATACGTGTTGATGACATTACCGTTAGCCAGCAACGGCTTTTCTGTCGATGCACGTACTGGCCCTAGCGGCCACATATGTAAATATGACTAGTCATGAGACATATACTAATTCCTGTAAAAGATTAATTATATTGACATATGGCCGCTAAAGCAGCCTAGGCAGCCAGACATGCACACACTCCAAAAAGAAGGTATTTGGACAGGAATCTATCTTTCAACGCTTTGAAAGAGGGGCTGTGTTTGTACACAAAGAGAAAGAACAGCCTTGGACACATTCTTTGGAAGCGCAAGACAAACCGGGAGGCACGGCCTTTTCCATCTCAGGTTGTGGACTTGTGGTGCAGAGGACTGGGAAATGTCGCGAACCTTTGACGAATCTTGAGGTTCGACTGGTTCGGTGAGCCTTCGAACTATTCACGAAATTCGAAGATGTTCGACTTGTAGACAGATGGTGTCGGACTTACACAAAAGAACTGCAAAGTTTTGGGAAAGCATTAATTATAAAGTAGTTTATTTTATATTTGATGAAAGTATTACCGTTGTTTACACAATATAAAAGTAAGCATTTGTACCTGGCATTCTTAAAAATAAGTGTTTTTTTTTTTTGCCGGCGTAAATAAATTATGCATCGAAATCGAAAAAGAAAAAAAAAAAAGTTCTAACTTCGCGAGAATGTGACGCTATAGGTTGAGATATAATGCGGAAGTTTGCTAACATGACGTTACCTGAGCAAAAGATAATGGAGAAAGACGAAATGTATCTATGAGCCGACATCCAACCAAGCCTAATATCGTCCAAACAAGAACTTACATTGTGGACGCCTGTCGGATTTATATCAACGAAAAACACTTGTCATAAAGAAAGAGGATATTGTTTTGTTTTTTGATACAATTTATTTTCCACTGAAATATATGTTACAGGCGCCCACAATGACATTTCTTGATTTAACGATATTACGTAGACGTCGGCTCAAAAAGATTTTTTTTTCACTTTTATTTTTTTATTTAGGTATCGTACTGCGCTCAAACTTTCGTATTTTACCACCAGCCTCAGATTCTCACGGAATTTCAGCTTTCTGCGAAGCGTAGTTTATTTATGCAGGCCGAAAATTCGGGTTTTGTTTTCTCCATCCAACCGATAACTTATAGTGCTTTAGCTAGTTTATTAATGAGAAAAAAAATAAACGATGGAGAGTTTTCGTAGATCGTTCTGATGACTCCGATAACGATACCCCATACTCCGCCGCAGCCGCCTTTGCGCATGAGTCGTATCGTTAACGGAGGTTTCCGAACCATCTACCAAAACTCTCTAATACACCCGACAATTAGGGCACTTTTCCGACGCCAGGTGACGTCGGCTCGTCTTCAATCTTCGCGCATGCGAACAAAGGTCGAACATTGGGCGGAAGTTTGTGTCGAACATTGCGATAGGAGTTTCGAAAACGTCGAACCCGTTTGAACTCGAATCTCGGCAGAATCGCGGCGTCGCTAAGTCGGACGTTTGCTCCGACCAGAGACTCCAGTCAAAAGAGTGCGCTTGAGGAGCCTAAGCATACAAGACTATAGTGATCGTACCAGCGCAAATCCATTCAAGGTTCCACGGGACAAAGACCCACTCCTCGTGCCCAGACCGCAAGGAACGCAAAAGAATTATCTTCCGGCGTAACAAAAAAAAAAAAAAAATTTGTCAATTAGTTTAGTTTTTGTTGCTATATTTATGTGGGTAATTAAGTCTGACAATTGCATAAATTACACTTAGAAAGCAGCGCACGTTCTGCATTCAGCGAACAGCCAAATATGACGAAAATAAACGCTAGAGCACGGGAACAAGGGGGAGCTCGCTTGCACTTTTGCATTTAATTGCAGTATCACCATAATGGTGATACTGCATATCACCAGATGGTGATACTGCATTCATTGCAGTATCACCATCTAGAGCAGTATTTAAGGTACTTTTACTACGACTATCTTGAGTAGAGTACAAATACCTTGAAAAAGTATTGAATTACATTGAAGGTAAACGGCAAGCAGGTTGCAAGCTGATAATCGAGTAATAATAATAAAGTAAAAATTGGGGTATTCTACTTGTGACGACTTCGCTGAAATTACATTCTGCTGTGATCTTATGCCTTTCAAGAAGCGACTTAGCTGCTGCAATCGAAGTTACTTTTAAATAATTCGGGAATATGCAGCATGATGGGTAACGAAGATTTCATGAACAAGGGGAGACCCACGTATTTTTAGGCTGAAAAACCGGCGGATTTAGTTTGCAGGCTCGGCCATGACGCATTCCGCAATAAGCTCATAATATGCCGTCACGGCGATTCGGCGGACTTGACACGTAGTCCGGCATTGCACATCCCTAAAAGCCGAACTAGAAGTTGAGCGGGCAGCCAGATTCGAGATGAATCCGCGAGTGAACGACAAAACGTGCACGCTCAGGGTTAAACCTCGGGTAGAAGACAGCCACCTCTGTCGCTGATCAACAACCAGGAAGGTAGAAGTATTTGGCTGGGGAGACAAAATACTCTCCTTGGTTGTTGATCAGCGACAGAGGTGGCTGTCTTCTACCCGATGTTTACCCTGAGCGTGCACGTTTGTCGTTCACTCGCGGATTCATCCTCGAATCTGGCTGCCCGATCAACTTCTAGTTCGGCTTTTAGGGGGGTCTAGGCCAACTCGTCGAAAGCCAACTCGTCGACGGCCAACTCGTCGCTGGTAACCGGGCAAAAGCTCACCGGAGAAAAGCTCACCGGACAGAAGCTCACCGGACAAAAGCTTACCGTACAAAAGCTCACCCGTTTTTTCACAAACCCGGACAAAAGCTCACCTCATTTTTAGGTGAACTTGTACCCCATCCCACGCAAGGGTTTACTACGGTTGATCGAATGCCATTTCGTCGAAACATGTTTTAGAGAACGGGCGTGTTTTATTGAAGCACTGTTTAGAGAAAGCAGAGCCTCAGTTTAGAGATATGCCGTTTATCGAAAAGGGGATGCTATTTAAAAAAGGCTTTTCTACTTCGCACGTGTATCACTGGTGCGCGTGTTAACCCAAGCCCCTTGCAGCGCTCCCGCCGCTTCGCGGCGGCAGTCTGCGGCACCTCATTACAAAAATGTTAACTCACCTGACTCATCCGTACACGCCGCTTCGCGGTGGCCGAATTCGCTAAAAGGTGGCTCATCGCCTTTTTCTCTAAACTTGGTTTCTCTATAAAGGCTGAACTCCATGGAACGAATTATGTGACGAATAACAGGCGAACGCCGCCCGACTGCACGCTCGTTTTGCGCGCGACGTAGCAGCCACTGTGTTGATTCCACGCGCAGAGCAAAAGCCGCCGGCCAAAATTCGTCGGTTATTCGCAGCATATTCGTCCCATGGAGTTCAACCTTAAGACCAACATGAAATTTTCTCCTGGTGAGCTTTTGTCCGGGTCTGTAAAAAAAATGGGTGCGCTTTTGTCCGGTGAGCTTCTGTCCGGTGAGCTTTTGTCCGGTGATTTTTTGTCCGGGATTCCTCGTCGGCGGCCCATTCGTCGAATAGGCCGATTCGACAGAGGGCAGGCCAACGGGTTGCCGCTGTTTCAAAGCCATATTATATAATTTTTGTGTTGAAATTTTAAAGAAATCCTGCCTTGTAGCAACGCGTAATATCGCCGCACGGTAATAGACCCCTTTAGTGCTCTTCTTGTCAAAGATAACAACTTGCAGCTTTCGCCGCTTTCACGGTGCAGTGGGGGACGATCACTCGCGCATGTATCACTTGATCGCGTGCTAACCTACCCGGCACACCAATTCACACCGCTTCGCGGCGGTGCAGTCTGAGGCGGCTCATAACAGTAATGCTAACCCACCTGGCTTATCAGCCTGTCCCTAGGCCAAACTCAAATAAAAAATTTAGGTCAAAAGATAACAAGGAACCACGAGCTTTTACTTCGAACCGTCATTCAACCCTTTTCGACGAATCGCCCTTCGACAGATTGCCCCTTTCGACAAGTTCCCCTTAGATGAATTGCCTTAGTACAAATTGGCCTATTCGACGAATTGGTCGTCGACAAGTTGGCCGTCGACAAGTTGGCTTTCGACGAGTTGGCCAAATCCCCTTCAAACTGTAAGAAAATATTAGGATGGTCAAGGTGGAAACACAAGTAACACAAGCTAGAGAGTGTCCACGAAACCACTCCCTGGCGGAAACTGGGGGGAAACCTGGCGAAAAACTGTGTTGGAACATTCTGAAAATTAAAACAGAAAAAAAAACTTTCCAGGATTTAGGTCACTGCAGCTCAATAAAACCAGCAGGATCTTAGCTTCCTTAGCCGAGGGAGTGTCTGCACTCACTTGAACACGTGCTCGCGCATCTTCGTACCAGAACCCCCTGAACCGGCGATTTCCGAAAATGGTCCATTGTGACCGTACCGAGCGTTGGCGTCACTAACGGAACCACTCTAGCTTTAAAGAAAAGATGTAACATCCGGATGACGTCACCAGCACTTTGCTAGCTCCAGGCGTAACGTGCCATTCAAAGACAGCTTGAAACAAAAATATAAAAAAGCGGACAAGAGGACACATAATGGTGAGCGTACTTGGTTCATAATTAGTGCTATCCATTCGGTCTTTTGTTTGCATTCGGAGGGTCCGTTTTGCTTGTGCCTTGTTTCCTCAAACAGGAGTCCCTCCTCCCTCCCCCCCCCCCCCCCCACACACACACACAAACACCCACGCACACAAAAATAGTACTCGTCGAGCGCTCAAGTCGCCGTCCAAGTAGCATTAGCGGTCCAGACAAGATGCCAATTAACAAGGCTCGCCGTTCTCCGATCCAAAAGTAGCAGACGACTCTCAAAACTTGTCGATTGAAAGACTTGTAAGTGTTTGAAAATTGAAACTTGGACCTCTAGTTCTACGTTTGAGCGGAGACTGGGCGTCTGGCGCAAACATTCGAAGTGTAAAACAAACGTTTCTTCTTTTTTTTTTTTATTGCAAAAATAAGTTACGTATTGCCGAACGCTCATTCTCCGCCCAAAATGTAGCAGTTTCAGAACTAATTGGTGCCATTCAAAACTAATAAGTGATTTTCTGGAAGTTTCAATGGGAAAATGGTGAACCTGGAATACATGGCGCCAGTTACCAAGAACGGAACCCATTTTCCCATTTTAATTTTCAGAAAACTACCTTTAACGTTTGAAAGAGATAACTGTTAGTTCGGGTTTAGACCCCTAGCTCCACATTTGAGCGGAAACTGAGAGGTCGGCAATAATTCGTTTAATTTTTAATAAAAAAAAATTAAAGCCGTTTACAACTTCCTGCAACGCCGAATTAGAGCGCAGCTCTTGAGGAGGAGGGGAGGGTACTCAGGGGGGGGGGGGGGGGGGGGTCACGTGACCTCGGGTCACGTGACCCCCCTGAGGACGTCACTGATGACGTCATCAGTGACGATGCCGATGACGTCATCAGTGACGTCACACGTCCCATAATGCACCGCGCGGTTACACCGACGCCGCTCAAGCCGGAAACGGGCGCCTAAGAGCTGGGGGGGGGGGGGGGGGGCACATTGTACATGCCAGTTTTTTACACAAAAGGTAATCGATTACAGTTAGGGGAGAGCTTAATGATCCTAAATGTAGGTGAAAGACCCTCAATTTATGGTCTTTCGCGCAACATGAACAAGTTTAATTGTACTAAATGTAGGGTGAAACACCCTTCACATCAACTGAACAGCAGTTTGTCCTAACTCTTCTAAAATATATATGGAGAAAATAAATTGAAAGAAAGTGTGCCGTTTTACTCTCTAACCGTCTTCATCAGACGTGAAGCCAGATTGCAGTCGTCTTTTTTCCTTCGATTGCCTTTGGTTTTAGACCGGGGATTAAGAGTTGGTAACATTTGACACAAAACAAATAGTTGGTGGCCTAAATGCAATATGAACTAAAATTAGATGATTCACCTTTATTACAGGTTAAGCTTAGTGTTGATCTAGCAGTCAGAGCACCAATCTTTATAAAGTGAGAACTGATACACTGTCCCGTTCCTACCACCATTTCACTGTCCCATTCCTCGCAAACTGCCTTGCACATAATTGGTTGCCAACAAAAGCACCTGAAAAGAAAAAAAAGTTTTGTTTTAAACAATCTGGTTGGGACACGCGTGTCAAAAAACTTTCACGCGAAAAAAAAATTAGAGCAATATTGACGGCGCGAGATTTATGTTAAATTCTGCGCGCAAAGTCCATGACGTCACGGAATGATCATACGCTCTTTCCGCCTCAACGAGATGGTCATACATTCTGTCCCCCTCAACGTGATGGCCAAGCCGATCCACCTTTCCTCCACGCGCCCGAAATGCCGAAAGAGAAAAAGAGTAGAAAAGAGGTGACCACCGACTAAACGGCGTCTCGCGCCGTCAAGATTGCTCTTAAAAAACGATTTTTTTTTTGCGTAAAATTATTTTTTTGACGCGCGTGTCCCAACCAGACTGTTTTAAAAAAACCTATTAAGACATATTTTTATTGTTAGTTTTCTACAGCCGTTGGCCAAACCGTTTTGGTTCAAGAATCGAGCAAAACGAATGTGTGTATGCTTACTTTTGACTTTGAGTGTCACGTCAAGCAGGTATGCCATTAAAGTTGAAAGTACCGCTGCCAAAAGGCATCATAAATGCAGAAGTTCATCAACTTTTTGGAACTATTCACTGAAAAAAAAAATGTTGGCTGTCCTACTTCTCCCACCATCCCATTCCTTCCCACTCTCCCCTACATTTACTCTTGGTAAGAAAAGTATTCAATTATATTACTATAATTCGTTTTTCTTTACTCTTTTATTTACATTTACATTATACACATTATTTGCATTATTTGATTATTTGAACCTTTTGTACTGTACATTATTTGATTAGAATCACCGAATTATGAACTACTTATGTTCTTAATCCGCAAATTTCGGTAAACCTTCCTCTTTTCGGAGGATTTCTTGGTAGGAAACTTGTCCGAACAAAAAACACCACTAGAAAGGGGAGGGAAAATAGAGCAACGATTACGAGTGATGTTACTACTTGCAAAAGTAATCAGGTTACTCATGGAAATACTTTCATTTGATTACAAATTACTCCAAAAAGTAATCGATTACAAGTAATTTGGTTACTTGTAATGCGGAGCGCAAGTTCGTCTGCTTCTTTGCAAAGGGGATGCGATGAGTTTCAGAACAGTAGCGTCACAAGGGGGGGACCGCCCCGGGTGCAGCGCTCAGGGGGGGTGTCGCGGGCGGGCCACGAGAGCGGGGGGGGGGGGGGGGGGGGGGGGGGTTCCGGGAGGCCACGCGTGAGGGGTGCAGTCGCAGCGGGTCACGCGAGAGCGGGGGGGGGGGGGGGGGGGGGGGGGGCGGGGGCTTGTCGCGGCGGGCTACCGCCCCGGGTGCCGCTGACCCTCGTGACGCCACTGTTGTCCAGAACGTTGGTAGACCTGAAGGCGTCCAGCATTGAGGTCTACCCACTATCCTTTCAATCAAAGCCAATCAGAGCTCGGCGTCGTTGTGACGTCCCCGCAACTCCTGCGCAGGAAGCAGACGACTTGCTCTCCGCATTAGTACTGTACAAGTCTGGTACATGCTTACAGTATGATCCTCCGTACCAAAACAGCTTTGCTTACAAGCAGCATATCGAAAAGTTAATAAACAAAAAGAGCTTTCGGTACTTCCCTCTACTTCAGAGATCGAACGGAGTTAGCTACTACGTCCTTGGCCGAAATTACAACGCTCATCACCGCGTAGGGGGCTTCGTTTCAAACATAACCAAGGACGCGTCAATCTAAAATGCACTTGAGCAATCCGAGTGGACAAACGAAGGACTAACGTCGTCGTTCCAAAAATAACTACGAGTGTGTATCTCAGGGATTTTAATCTCACTTCTCTTTCAGGCCGGGGGGCAACATGCACGGTCAAAGACGCGGGCGGTGAGAAAAATATGGCGGCCGCTTACCAGCTTTTCCCCTTTCGTTCGTCTGCTATCAGCTTCCGCTATAACGATAAATAAAAAATAAAAAAATCGTGCGCATCATATTTCATGTATCAATACAAAAGTCGTTTGATAATGATTCTCGATTATTTCAAGTTCGGCAGATGCAGTATGATAAGGCCGAATTATTTGACGTATTGTTTATCCCCCCAAACGTCCACATGCAGGAATAAATTCGTAAATTTACCACATCACTGTCCTTTTCCTGGTCATACGACACTCGCCGAAGTTATGAACGAGGAAGTTACACTGCCATTACTGTCAAATGTTTCCGTGAGCTAGCCAACGTGCGACGAACTCAACTGCAAACATTCCTGCGTTATTTTTGATTTTGAACTTGACGGCAAACGAAGTTACGATCGGTGCGATAAATGTGCAATATATATTTTTTATGTTTTTTTTTTTACTTTTTTTCTGGTGATGTTTGGCACACCGGAAGTGTATTCATACGTCGTTATCGCACCATATATTACTAAAAGTTATTAAAAACGCGAGCTTTAGTATATCGTTCCGGTAACTCCTATAACGATGCTATGCATGCGCAAAGACGCCGGCGGAATATCGGTTACTGTTACCGGTGTTATCGGGACGATCTGCTAAAAGCCATATTGTGTAATCATGGGCTAGTTTTTTTTTTTTAAGTCTTATAGAATAAAATATTTTTTATCGAGTGTACAAGGTGCGGCCGTATACGGACTAGCACATTGGGCACGCCTTGCAAAAATTAATTTCCAAACGTGCATTCTTGAAATCGGGTACGCGAATGGAGCTACGCCAGAATTGTACTGACTATTTATTCGGAGCTCAATTCTGGAGTAGTGAAATATTAAAAATGAAGCAAAATGCATGACTGTTTGTCGTCTGCACACTGTTTATGAGCTGGCTCCAAATTAACTTGCTAAATGCAAAAAAGGAAAAAAAAGTTAAAAATGAATAGCAATGATTAGCGAGATAATTGCGATAATGAATACTTTTCACGAAATATATGATCAAGTAGGTAAGCGCCAAGAAGCACGGGGACAATGAAATAGAACAGAAAGGGGCGCTGCAGTCGTTGCCCATGTGCCCCGTCATTTAGCGACAACATGTTCCTGGCTGGGTACCCATATAGAAGTTCTAAAGAGATACATGAAGCCCCTGAAATCAAAGCCAGAGGGCGATAAGTGTATAAGTGACACGTCACTGTCCTTACCCGAAATGAGTAATATTTTTTGTTACGGGGGGTTACACCGGAATTGGCCGTGACACTTTTACCAAGGCTATATGCAGACCTTTGCATATTTTATCACCCAGGCGGAAAATGCTGAGTCACTGATCTGTGTACGCATGCGCAGCGTCCCGATATATCAACAGTAGATCAACAGCGCATGCTCAAAGGCGTTCAACAGCCCAGCAGACAAAGGATGCAGCGCGCAGAAAGCAACTTTCGCAAAGACTGATTTTTTTTGTTTTTTTTCAAATAGATTTTTTTAATTGCGAGTAACGCCCTGTTTTTCTACTTCTGCGACTTTTTGGCACTTACAAAGATCGGTGGCCGAGTGGGCTAGCGCACACCAACTCGGAGCACGTAGAGCGAAAGCTCGATTGCAACACCCAGGGATACTGGGTTCAATCCCCACCCCTGCTTGTTTCGATCGTGGATGAGCATACTTCCGGCACGTGGTCGTGTATCATCTACTACGTGGTGCAGGGTAAAGACTCCAATCTAGCGGTTATACTGCGCTGGCTAATTTCTCGTCTACACCTGGGAGACTCGTCGCCCGTTGAGGCAGACCAACTGTACGAACATACAGACACCTTTCTTTTTTTTTTTTTTTCAGACGACCTTTGGTTTTTTAGCTATTTGAATGGCTCGCACAACGCTTAGCGCTGGGATGGCGAAAATAACACAAATCTCATTCGACAAAAAAAAAAAAAAAGAAAAAGACTGACAATATTTGAATTTATTGCAAAAAAAAAAGAGAAAGAAGGTAATTTTACGTTTATTTTTACAACTGGAAAGAGAAATGCAGAACCACGTTATTGGTTCGTGGGTTGACTGTCTGAAGAAACACAGTTGTTTCTTCAGACTCAGTGCTTTCAGTCCCGACGGCAACATTTGAAGCACACACGTCAAAACAATACCCCGGCTTTTTTACGGACGAACGCCTTTGGAAGAACGGCGCGTGGGCTCGCAATCTCGTCCCTGCGTGTGCCCATCGACGTGCGCTGGTTTGCCGGCTTTTTCTACTTCCGCTAAATACTACTTAGAATCACTCCATAACGTTAGCAACCGAATAAACTTGCCTTCGTTTTTTTCTTTCTAGGCAATGGTAGAGTCGGCCGAAAAATTTGAGAAATAAGCGGTTACGTGGCCTGGTGCCTATCCTATGCCGCCAACGTTAATTATAGCCACGCGTTGGGGTCGGCAAAGTAGAAAACGCGTGCTGAGCTCCAGGCATTGTTAGAGTTCGGCTATTCTCATCACCGCAGTGTTTGGACTCGAGCCACTACCCAAGTGTCCGCCGAGGCATTCGATTGTTACGAGCCGAAGTCGAGTGCTCGAGCAGTTGTGTCCAATCCAATCCGGAAGAAATGTCCCCGGAAAAAACGTCCCCGGAAAAAAACGTCCCCGAAAAAAACGTCCCCGGAAAGAACGTCTCCGGAAAAAAGGTCCCCGGAAAAAAAGGCTCCAGGTAGAAAGTAGGAAAAAATGTCCCCAAAGGGCTCTCTATCGCTGGGCGATTCTCCTGGCCTTCAGGCGGTTTTGTCATTATCCGGTCACAAATGACCTGACCCACCTAGAGGTAGAAAGAAAGACTGGAAGTCACACAAAGCAACCGAAGTAAGCTATTGTGGGGTATTTTGGAAGTCAAATTATGGTTTGCCAAAACCAATTTTTTTTTTTTTTTTTGTGTGTGTGTTCTTTTTTCCAATCCAAAACAAACAATTATAACAATTCTAGCCAAAATCAAATTATTGTGTTTGGGGAAATTTGAGAGGTACTTGTGCACCATTTCCAAATAGGTAAAAAGCGCGACACTGTTAGCTCGAACAAGCGATCGCTAGATTTCTTTTTTTTTTTTTTTTCTGGTAGAAACGAAAGGTTGTCAAGGAGCTGTTCAACGATTTTAACGTTGAAAGAATTGGCACCTTCTACTTTTGACATTGTTCACCTTCTCACAAAGGACAGAAAACACACCTCCTTTCATCATTTCATATTCCCCGACCTGCAGCCGCGAGCGGCGACCACGAGAAGCACGCGGCATGACGTCAAGGGGGGTCTTGTAGACTAATAGCAGGTTGTGCAAATAGCTGCTCGATAAAAGGTAACTTTTCTATAAATCTTGTCGTTCCAACATAAATATAAAGGCGTCAAAAACCCGCTATCATCGACAAAACTTTTATTATACGGAGTTTTAGTGGCGCCATCTATCCTAGGTCCACAAAACCGTCAGCTCTATCTGGCACCGCGAACAGCCGCCAGAAGCCGGAGGGGGAAAGGGACAAGGCCGGAAGGGTATGGCCGGACCCGGATGAGACTTTCCTCCTTTCATCATATTGTTCGCGCTGCGCCCGCCAGCACGTGGTCACGCGGTCGCGAGCGGATGAGTTCTCGCTGCTCACTGATGGCTCTAGAGAGAGAGCTTCACCGGAATCCCGCGCCCAGAGCCGTATATTAGGAGAGTTTGGACAATAGGCGGAGCAAAGGCCGCCGCCAGCACCGAATATCCCCCCCACGCTTAGAGCGTAAACTAAATTTGTGACACAGCGTCGACCAATCAGGAGACCTCTACTCCATCCCACAAATGTCTGCAGTGAAGACAAAGGCACAGGCGCGTGAGCCTAGCTCAGCGAAACGCTTTTGTTTGTACGAGACCTCGTGCATAGGAGGCACTTTCCAAAGCCACGCGCTCGTGCCCATGCCTTTGTCTGCACTGCTAGAACAGCGTCCTGAGACTGGCTGAAAGAAAGCAGTGCAAAGGGTGGGGTGCGCGAGCGTCTTGAGACGCGGAGTTCCGCTCGGCACGGCTCAAATTATACTTCGTTTCACTTTATCTGCGAGCGAAGCCAAAGCTAGAAGCGCGAGACCAGCGCTTTTTGCATTTCTCCCCAGCTCGCGCGCTCGAGCAAAGCCTGAACGCACGGAGCTCCCCGTGCTTGCGCTTCCAGTTTTGCCTTCGTGTCTCAAATTTAGAGCACACGACCACCGCTAGGGGCTGTTTCGCGGCCTGTGGTTGGCCCCGAGATGCTCGCTTATTCAAACCAATGTATGGCCAAACTCTCTCAATAAACGGCTCGCCCGCGCCTACCCCATCGATGTCACTGCGCACGTGACCCGGAAGACGATGCACGAGTTGAGAGGTGGCAAAAACCTGGATCTTTTCTTTTTCATTTTTTTTAGATAAAAACTAGGCTATCCGACAAAATATGTTTTCTGTAGTTCACTTCAGAAGTGTCAGGTATCAACTTCCACAATTATTTAAGCAAAGCCCTGAAAATGTTGCAGAGCTCAAAGTGCTCATTTGGGGATATAATGCAGATGGTAAAATTTCGTTCCCACTAGTACTCTAAGTAAAATGTGAAAATGCGCTGATGTCGTGTTCGGGCTAACAGTGACGCGATGTGTACCTCGGGGAATCGTATATTTCCTTATTTGTTGGGGCCGTTTTTTCCTACTTCCCACAGGGTGCCTTTTATTCCCAAGGACATATGACTGGACCGCCCGAAGGCCATGAGGATCAGGGAAACACAGAGATAGAAAATTCTTTTTGGGGCATTTTTTCCTACTTCCCACTTGGGGCCTTTTTTTCCGGGGACATTTTGTCCGTGGACTTTTTTTCCAGGGACATTTTCTCCTACACCCGCCGCACTCGACTGTCGTCAGGCGGGTGGTTTCGATCCCACAATTATGTCATTATTCCGGCAGTTCGCACGTCAGATCGGACGGTTTTGTCATACATGTGTTTCGTAAGTGCGAGACACATGGACGGCAGAATCGTCCGATCCGACAGTCCGAACGCCGCTCCGAATTGCCGCACGCGACAGTTTGAGACACACGCTTCCGACCTTGCATTCGGCACGACGATCCGTTCGGCTCTGCCCAGGAGATCCAAGCACTCCAGCGGAGGTCCGCGTTCATAGATCTCTGGTCCCAGATTGACGGTTTAGCTCGCACGAGCGAAGATAAGAGCTCGTTCTCGCTATAGGGCGTGCATTCTTTGCCGGGGCCATCTTTTTCGAATTGGTCAGCGGGATCCACGCGTCCGGCTTCCCGTCGCCCGTCCCGTTTTCGAGTTCGTCCCGCCAGATCCAGTACGTCATCATGACGTTCGCGCTAGCTGTGCTGTCATTGGCTGGACGCTTCCGACAGTCCGTCCGCCGTGCGAAACTATCTGGCACGTTGGACGCACGCCGGATCGCCGATCCGACGTCTGAAGCGACCAAATTTTTCGGATCAGGCAGTCGTACTGCCGGATCGGACGTCAGATCGGATGGATTTTTTGAGCATGTGTCTCGCGCTTTACGAAGGGAAGACTGAAAGATATTGTCCCCTTTTATACCCGCAATTTCACCGCGACAAAAGACCAGTACGTTTCTGCAAAGTCATGAAACCCGATATTGTTTCACGACCCCTTAAACGAGCGTTCTAAAGGCCTTCACCCACTAACCCCCCCTCCCAGATAAGGCAGTTTTCGTAGATCGTTTTCGCCGTCTCGCAACGCTCTCCGCAACCCGCTACGATACCCGGAACTCTACAGTCAAGGCCATCAACGCGCAGGCGCAGGAGCGGCTTCTTCGTTGCGGAGGGCTTAGCGGAGGGGGAAACGCGGAAACGCGGAATCAGTAGACAAACAAATAGTTACTTAGCTAAAAAAAAAAAGAGTATTAGAATAACGTTAGCTGAAATGGGCGAGGGAAGTCCACTGCCGTCCCTTTCCACACCTGACCCCGCGTTAATACAAGCACGGCCTTCGAGATTCCCGGTAATCTTCAGAGGCCATCGCGTGCACAAACGCTTCCTACTGAACGAGCCCCCTCCCCCACCCCTCGTCGTGTCACCAGCCCGACACTGCGCGGGGGGCGGACTAATCTCTAAGCACGGCGAAGAGCCACGCTTGTCATCGAACCAGCGAAGGTCACTGTCAGGAAAAGTGCGAGCGTAACGTACAACCAAGTCCTTGGTGGGGGGCTCTGTTTACTGAGCGTTCTAGTTTCAAACGCCTCCTCCAAACTTACGATTTTCTTTTTCTTTTTTCTTACGCGGACGTTTCCCGCCAACAAAAAGCGGTCGCCCTCCCCATGTCATCTCCGCCTCTTCAAGCTGGAACGGCTTGCCTGTCGGATGGGAACATGCTCCTCGGAAAGATAGCGACTGCGTGGTGCAGTGCTGGCTAGGACTTCTCTCTCAAAATACCAGTTTGGTTTCCCTTTCGCTGGGTCAAATCAAACCTTGAACCGGAGTGGTTATTTTCGCTAGACGTTTTGATTTCGCCTGCCATTCATCGTGGCGGCAAGCGGCGTTCATTCCATACACGCGCAAGCCAAGCGACGAGACACGAGGTGAGTGGTTGTCTCCGCGGTGTAGTGTACGTTACCGCTGCGCTGGATGCTTGCGAAAACGCTCGTGTTCTCGTGTTACGTCTCAAGACAGAATGGATTATATTTTGACATGGGCCCTAAAAAATAAAACTAATTAATTCGTGAGGACTCCCAAAGACGCGAGAAAACAGAAATATGCTGCTATTTTTGCACGGGTATATAAGTTGCCACTTGGTGTTGAAATATCTGTTACCCGGAAGACTTGCAAATTACCGCGCTTTATTTTGGCTAACTCAAGCTTTTTTCTTTTTTATTCAGGCCGCCCCGATCCTCCTCCCCAAGCGCCTCAATGCAGGCACAGAAAACGTAGGGCCTCAGCGACCACACCGAAAGAAGACTGTGTCATTGCCGCAGCCGTGATTACGGAAGACGCCCTCAGCAGCGATAACAGTGGATCGACGCCGTTTTTCGCCGCCAGTATCAGCCGGTCAGATCGTCACCTCGCTCTTCGCGAAGAAGCCGCAAGGTGAGGTGTCGCAAATTTCCAAAAAGAAAAAGGACATCTTTTGTTCCGAGACGGGCGTCCTTGTGGCCGTTTCCGGAACAGCCGTGTAGACTTTCCGCAGCGCTCTCGCGCACCCCGCACTTCGCCGCAGGAAGGAGAAACCTGAAGATGAGCTCCGTCTTCGACAAGGGTGTCCTGGTGAACGCGTCCGAAGCCCTAGCCCGTGCCAGGGACCCCAGGACCGTAGGATGGCTCTACTCGGGCAACCCGGTTCCCATCCACGTAATCCTGGGCCTCTACGTATATTTCGTCAAGTACAAGGGACCAGAATGGATGAGGGACCGCAAGCCCTACGAGCTCAAGTCCGTCATCCGCCTGTACAACGTGGTCATGGTCGTCCTCAACTTCGCCTTCATGGTCTTCTTCTTCAGCAACACCTACCTCCAGGGCAACTACAGCTGGTTGTGCACGGGCATCGACTTCAAGGTGACCCAACAGTCCATGACGCTTCTGGCTGGTTGCTGGTGGTACCTTCATGTTCGGATGGCCGAGTTCATGGACACCGTGTTTTTCGTCCTCCGCAAGAAGAACTCTCAGGTGTCGGCACTCCACGTCATCCATCACTGCATCGTGGTGTGGAACGGCTGGATCGGACTCACCTTCGGTGCGGAGGGGCAGGTGATGATCTGCATCTGCATCAACTGCCTGGTGCACGTGGTCATGTATTCTTACTATTTTCTTTCCTCGTTCGGGCCGGCACTGCAACCTTTTCTCTGGTGGAAGAGATACCTCACGCAGCTGCAGATCGGACAGCTTGCATTCTTTGCCTTTTACGCAGTCGTGCCAGTCTTGTACGAATGTGGCTACCCAAAGCTGCTTACGTGCATCGGGTTCGCGCAGGCCACGTTGGTACTCACGCTCTTTTGCAATTTTTATTTTCACGCGTACAATCGGCCCAGACGATGCATAAAAAATGAATGACCAAAGTGTGAACCATTGTTCTAACCTTCCGAGACGATGCACATGCCTCCCCACGTGGAGGAAGTTGAACATTATATATGTACTACTTGATTTTTTGTGCGGTTTTATTTCTTCAGACAAAGACGCCGGTAGCAAAACCATCGACCGTGACGAAACGCGACACCAAGCAAATCTCATTGTTATGTAGTATATAGTATCTATATATGTAGTAGCTTTCGTGATGTTTAGATGGCGTGAGTGTCGTTTAAATATAGACGACAATGAAAGCGAGCAAATATAACGGTACCTGTAACGCACACACATTTGACGATGACCGTTATGCTATAAAGTCTAATCTTTCATACGTGCCGTTCTTGTAGCGGCGGTCATCACGATTAAAATACGTCATGAAACACCAGTCTTCTTTCACTGTGTACTGTCGTGATTTGGTGTTGCAGTCCTCATCGTTTCGGCGAGTTCGACAAGCGTTCGAGTATATGGAATAGATACCAAACTAAGCGCGAAGTCATCGTCGCGATAGCTCAATCGGTGCGCTCCGTGAACTTCGGCCCCAACTTTGTGTATGACAAGTTTAGAGCTCCTGAGGCAAGTCTCCGCCGTCATAGTTCCAATGTTGGCGACTGAATGTTGGGACGCACAGTCGACACAAAAGAAGATTGGCCCAGGCGACCGAAGGCCGGAACGGTGGAATCGCCACACGCGGCGCCGCGTTGTCGTCAGTACACAAGAGATATGCGGAGCGCAAGCTCGTCTGCTTCTTGCACAGGGGTTGCGTTGATGTCAGAACGCCCAGCTTTCATTGGTCATTTGAAAAATATAGTGCGTAGACCTCAAGGCACCTATACTTCGTTTCACCTTCGGTCCGAGCGCGAACGATGGTATGAACCGAAGGGCCAATCAAACAGCGCAAAAAGCGCAACGTCATGGCGTGCTCTCTGCGCTTGATAGGACTAGCCGGCGTAGGAGCACGTACAGAGAAACGGCGAATACCCGCTGGTCCTATCAACTGCAGAGAGCACGCCATGACGTTGTGCCTCTTCGCTGTTTGATTGGCCCTTCGGCTCATTACATCGGCCGCGCTCTGGACCGAAGCTGAAACGAAGTATAGCATTTAGGTCTACCTAAAGTCCCTCTTGATACTTCTTTACAAGTAATGACAACCAATACAATGACAAAGCACATTCCGCTGGAACAAAATGGCAGCATTCAGTTCAGTCTTCTGCTGTGCGCCGCCATTCGCTTCCTAAAACCTTCACCGTCACGCAGTCGGCGCTTCAGAGAATGTCTCTAGTTGTAGGAAGCTCCTATCTAGGGACTTTAGGTCTACCCACTATCCTTTCAATCAAAGCCAATCAGAGCTCGGCGTCGTTCTGACGTCACCGCAACCCCTGCGCAAGATGCAGACGACTTGCTCCCCGCATAGATTGAAGAGAGGGACCATATCAAAACCCGGGAAGCGGCGCGCATGCGCTGAGTTGTCACGTGGCGAGGAGGAAAGGCGGGGACGCTCGCAGACGATCAACGCTTTTTGCCATCTAGGGTATGCACGTGACGTCATATGGCATCGTACCGTTCCTGTGCCCGTACCTTCTGCAGCATACATTTGGCACCATCGAATTTCTTCTTCTCGGCAAGCTTTGCCGAGAAGAACAAATTCGATGATGCCAAATGTATGCCTCAGAGAAACGAGCACCGGAGCATGGTCCGGAGCAATGGAGGCTGAGGTGACGTCAATGCAAAGCATGTATTATCTTTTCCTTTTTTTTTTTTTTTCTCTCTACATCGGTATTGCTATTGTTGTTACCAGCTCAGCGTCTGAAAACCGTCCAGCATCAGCAAAGCAGTGAATATAAAAAAAAATAATATCGCTGCTCTCAACGAACAAGCAGAATGTGAACAGTCACGTATGGCCGGCGAAAGCCCGAGGCAGAGTAGCGGCCTTCTGAAAGCGTGCGTTTGAGAACGGTTGTTCCTGTCTGCCGACCTCCCCCGTGTCATGACACGCGCCATGCAATCTCGGTCCCGCTTTGTTGGCTTGACCGGCTTGACTGCAGTGCCACGTCTCGCCGTTTCGCCGGTCCAATGTGCTAGTCTTTTTTTTTTTTTTCCCCTTTTGCCGATTGGTCAAGATCTTTTCACTTTCCGTCGCATGGGCGCAGCCAGCTTGGAATCATGTGACGCGGCCGCCATAAGGTGGCTTCGAATCGTCGCTCCTCTTTCCCCTCCTCGCCCTGGAGAAGGCGTATTCCTGTTTTTTCGTTGTGTTTTACCGCGCTTTCTTTACTTGGTTCGTGAAGCGTCGTCTGACACTTATTCTTACTACATAACTGCATGTCATTGTTATGAGCACAACTTCTGCACTTGATTTTATAGCATGTTTTGACTATTTGCGCCGTTAGCGTCCGGGATACGTGCGAGGAAAGGAATCAGCGTTGGCACTGGCGCACGTTGAGTTTGTATACGTGACTCTAACACACACCAGGGTTGAGAGGACAATTAGTTGTGACAGCGCAAGTTTGCTTAAGTGATAGTGGCACAATAAGAAGCGGGAGGTATATTTATGATCAGAACACGCATTCATGATCTTAAAGAAGAAGGCAAATATAGCCAACGGAAGTAGTCACTGTGCGTTTCTTGAAAGTATCGAGCTCTGCCTTCATAACAAATCCAAGTCAGTTGATTTTGATTATATGGGGGAATCATTTTGCGGTATAAACATTCGCTCGATCTGTTTGTTTGTAAATTTAAAGAAACTATACACTGTGCTCGGTCTCATGTCTGCAGTCATTAAATTTTCTTAGGATATCCAATTTAATTAATTTATATAGACACAAAGGGTGGGGGACCGGGTGAAAAACGTGTAAAAGACAGCTTGTGAGTGCCTGACAAAAGCGCCCGAGGCGCGCAACATGTGACGCCGGAAAGAAGTCGTCTGCATGGAAATCGCTCGAGCGTAGCGTTGTCGATGCTAGATTTACTCTCGACGCAGCTAAAAATGAAAAGCGTATCTGTTCAAACGAATAAAGATATGTCAATTGTCAACACAAATCCGTGAAGTGGTGCTTGGCCTTTGACTTGAGCCAAGCTTGCTGGAGGTCAATTCACTCGCGCAATTTAATTTTATTCCGCAATTCATACGAAAGACAGACGTCAGACTTCAATTAACGGGTTTGTCCCTTATGTCATATTCTCAGTACGTTGTAAGAAAATGCCGTTATAACAAATAGTTTCCTAAGGTCAACATTGTGAAATGCTGCTAATTAATACTTTAGCAGGGCTGATAGTTGAAAAAAAAAATGTCCTGCTCGGCGTATGAGGAACCATCGAAACATCTCTCGTGTACTTAATTTCTTTAAAGAAACCGATGGAGACAATACCGCTTCTTTCTTGCATTCCATGCGTCATTACAGGGGAGTTTCCCGGTCGGCAACTTTTGACAAAAGGTGTCCTCAAAAACCGAACAGTGAGCACAGAGCCGTTCATCGTGCAATTCAACACATTGTTAGTCAGGCCGCCGACCTGCTTTTTCACTGCCTCCATTAGTTTCTTCAAACATTTATTTTTATAGAATAGCAACAGCGGGTACGTCCATACGGCCGTAGACGTCGCTAACCTTCCCCCGACATCATTTCAGTCGTTTCACCGCCGAATCTGGCCGCACAAGCAACATGATCAGGCAGATCAGGTGAAGGTGTTCGTTGAAATGTCCACAATTTACGCTCGTAACTACGTCGTAGTCCTCAAGGTGGCCCATTACCACTGTATCATTGGTTCTGTACCGCAAGGGATATATTTATATCACAAAACTAAGAGAAAACGACATAACCTGCCCGTCACTGCCTACCGGAAAATGCGCAAAGCCCCAGGGGAATGAACACGATCTCTTTCTAGTAATCTTCTGCGCATGCGAACGCCCTCTCCCCCTGGCCTTGCCTCCCGTTGTCTTCATTTTCGCGGGGCACCATCCCGCACGACCATTGGTCAGTGCCTATATTTCTGCGTATTTCGTGTTTCTTGACGATTCTTTTTCTCGGTAGTATGAAGCATAAAAAAAAAAAACGATACAACGGCACGATGTCAATGTGTTTTCACGAGCGGAGTCCTGTTGGGCTGCCTTTCCATGGCCTGCGAGATTTTTCGTGAGGCAGCCCATGGCGGCCCCAAGAAGACCACCATCGCGAAGACTGCTACACGCTCGAGTCTTCACCCTCTTCAACCGCAACATCAACCCTTCACCCTCGTCCGCAAGCTAAAGGAGGTCGGATTTTTTTTTTTTTTAATTGTGGCGATTGACAGTTGCGTCTGCTCTGCATTAAGCCCCAAGATGGCGGCGCCCACAAGAATACAGGGGAAAAGAGTGCCGATATAGCTTAGATAGTGGCTCTAGAGCGGCCCGTGGAAGCGAATGGCGGCGGTGCACCCGCTCTTGGCACGCGTCTGCGCGTTTCCACAACAAACGTTGGCGGTACTTGTAAAAAACAACTTTATCCAGAGCCGTATATGTAGAGAGTTTGGTCAATGGGAGGCGCGGGCAGAGCCAGGGCGTGCGGCAGACTCGGAAAGAGGGCTTGGCATGCTCTCTTGACCAACCAGAAGCCGAAAAGAATCCCCTAGCGGTGGTAGCGAGAAATAGTTCTGATCGAAGTTATATGTTCGTATATGGCTTTAATAAGCGCGTAAGAGTGAAGTGTAGTAACTCTGTGATTGAAAATAGGGTGCACTTGTTGTTTTGATCATGATCATGCAGAAAGATGTAAGAAACGAATGCGCCGCTCAACTCTGTTTTGCTCGGACAGAGTGTGACCGCTCGGACGGCAGATTCCCGGCCCTCGGCGCTTGGCGTACGGATTATATCGATCGTTCCGCTAGTCGCACTCTTCCACTGTCATTTTGGATGAGCGTGATTGAAACATCACGTGTACCATATTTTCAGTCACCGAGAGTTACTCCAATGCAGTTATCAGGTTTGTTTCTCGCGACCACCGCCAGGGTATTATTTCCGGCTGCTGGTTGGTCACATTCAAATTTCTGAAGACGCCCTGGAACACGCCCAGCCCGCTTTCGGCCAATGGCGCCTCCTCATTTGACTCCTATACTTCCCAACGAATGGCCAAACTCTCTACATATACGGCTCTGACTTTATCGAGTGGCTCCAGACAAAGATAGAGCGCCAACCAATGTTGTGAAAACGCGCAAGACACCTGCCACGAGCGGGTGCTCCGCCGCCATTCGCTTCTAAGCAGTCTTGGGTAAATTATTCGAAAAAAAGTAATTAGTTACAGACAGTTTGTCCATATGTATTTAAGTTACAGTTACAGTTCATTAAAGTAAAAATGGAAGACATTGATGACAACACACAATAACTACGATTTATATTTATTTGGAACTCTCAGATATATATATATTGAGATATATATATTCGATACCGTAGCACGACTTTATTTAATAAAAGTATTTGCTGCTTCGATCAAGATGGCCTAAACGCAGCAGCAGGTGCTTTTCACAGCTTATTTTTCCACTTATGATGCTGAAAACATCCCTTGCTGAAGAGGCGCTCAACGGGTACGCTAAACAAAACATTAAGGCATTAAAAAAAAACTATTTTAACGGTGGGAAAGTTGTAGTGGCTGGAGAGCACTCGGCAATGTCAATGAAAGCCGAAACTCATCCCCAGGTGCTTGCGAAAGTTAGAGGAAGAGGATCTCCCGGCTGTGTATACTTTTTTGCAGTGCTTGCAGCAAGCAGTGAAGTTATCGCCACTATGTTCGACAAGGTCGAAGTCAGGAAAGGATTTATCATCGACGGCAATAAGAGGAATGAAAGAACTTTAATTTTGACGGTGTTGGCAGTGTTCCTTTGAGAGCGCAATGATTTCAAGCTTCCACCATGCTAATAACAAACACCATCGAACTTGTTGTTTGCAAGGTAATGACGTCACAAGGGGGAACCACAGGAGGGCGCCACCAAAACATCTCGCCGCTAATAGCCGCCAGTGTATAAAAAAAAAATATTAAAGAAAGAAACTTTAAACCGGAGAACGTTCTTCATAAAGTAGCGTGCCAAGCGTTTTTTTTTTTTTTTTTGTTTACGCGTTCAATTTGGGGCAAGTACACGCAATCGACAAACCGTCAAACTCAAGAGAACAATGCCACAAATTTCAACTGGGACCATTTTGCCCGGGGCCATTTCGGCCGGGACAACTTTATACGGATCCCTGGAAAGCTAACTGCTTCAAATTCTCAAGAAAAAAAAATAGAGGGGGGAGGGGGGTTCATTCGTTTGCGTGCACGCGTCGCTCTGCGCGAAGAACGCGGTCAAGGATTGTCGGACGCAGGGACGAGGCCGTAATGGATTACAGTGCAGAGGTCGGCCTCTCGACAGCTCTTCGCAGCAACCTCCGGTGCTCTCTCCCTCTGCGCCGGCAATCTTGCTATGACCATCGGGAGAACCGGGCATGGAGGTATAGCGTAATTACTTAGAATCCGTTACTTCTAACACAGAAGGTGTCTTATCAGCCGATTTTCATGTTTGTTGCGTAACGTTCGGCTGCAACGAAAGACCGACGCCGAAAAGCATTACACCCATACTTCAGTCCCCAAGCAGGATTTGAACTCGCCACCTTTGTGAGCCAAGTGTTCGTCGACTGAGCAGGCTGGGGTAGGTGGCCGGTGCGCGCAAGAAAGAACTCATTCGCTCGGCGCGCGAAGGCGCGCCTTCACGGCCTTTTCTAGAGTGCCTCAATGTTGCCTTTTCTGTCATGCTGCGCCATCCCACGGCATGCGCAAAAAATAAGAGTGCATTTTCGGAGGCGGTGCCGTTCAGACGCCCTTCTCTTCATCCCTGGAAGGCCTATCACACATTCTGTGCTTATCAGCCTTTGTCAGCATGATCAAGCTTGTGTAATTTTTCTTCTGTACTTCTGTCATTACTTTATTACCGTGTCTTCCGGACTGTAGTCTGCGCGCAAACGATTTTTATGCAGCTTACGCCTTGACAAATTCCTGCTTTGTTGGCACAAAAAGAAGCTTCTAGAATGCATAAATCATCATTAGCATACTGCGTAATTCTCAAAATCCCCCAAGTCGCGACGGTCTCATCCCAATGAACAATCTACAGGGTGGAACAAGGAGACGGCAGGCTCTTTTAACCTATCGCGCTACGACTTTGTGCAGCGTTGTCCACAGATGGTGCATTTTTTTTTGTAAAATTTCCAAAGAACGAACTTACCTGAGGAAAAAGTAAAAAAAGAAAAAGGCTTAGCTCCTATGGAAACACAGCGACGCCACCGGTCTTCAAACAACACGGCGCCGTTTCGCACGGGAGACAAGAGATGGCGCAAGCGGTCGCGACGCCAACTGCCGCCAACGAACGAGCAGACGACTCCAAGAGCCGGCGTATTTAGCAGACAAGGAACTGCAGTTGCTTGTTGTTACCGCGCCTGTTTTTGTTTCTGCGACTGTCGCCGCCTGCGGAACGCGCGCCGCTTTTGAGTCGAAAAGATTGTCTGCTAAAGACGCTGGCGCGCCGTATGCTCGTTCGTTGGCGGCGTTCGTTGCGCCACCTCTTGTGTCCCGTGGGAAACGGCGCCGTGCTCTTTGAAGACCGGTGACGTCGCTGCGTTTCCATAGGAGCTAAGCCTTTTTCTTTCTTTACTTTTTCCTCAGGTAAGTTCGCTCTTTGAAAATTTTACAAAAAAAATGCACCATCTGTGGGCAACGCTGCACAAAGTCGTAGCGCGATAGGTTAAGAAACCGAATTTTCCGGTCGATTTAAAGAGCCTGCCATCTCCTTGTTCCACCCTGTAGTGTACATAAACAGCACCGCGTGCAATTTCAGCCTTTTAATATAGAGCCCGCAGCCTACAGTCCGAAAAACATGGTACTTTTCTAAAGATGTAATTTGAAATGTATATAAATACATAAATATATATATATTCCATCCCATTAAAAGAAAGGGAGTGGAAGGAGGGATATACAACGGGTAACGGACTCAACTGCCCCCCCCCAAAAAAAAAAAAAAAAAAAAATTGTTTCTATTTTTTGCCAGGCGATTTATTATGGTGTCAGAAAACTATCCAATCAATATTTTGCTAGTCAAAATACGCAACTGTTCCAAACCGAAACCGAAACTGGACGCCTACCAAAAGTCACCTGGGGTGCTATTCTGGTCGCAAACGGGTACTTTCGAGTTGTGACGTATCGAGAAAGAAGGGGCGGAGCCTCAAACTAGAATGATTCTTGTTTGAGGCTCCACCCCGACGTTCGGGTTCACGCACGCGCTCAGCTAGAATCTGATATCCCCTACGTCGCGATGACGTGTCCACGCAGTTGGGGCGCAGAAATCCCCGCATTCCCCCTGTTTTTTTTGTTATCTTCTTTCTTTCCTCCGGGAGTTAGAACGAACGAATAACGGAGAAAAGTATACCTTCCGGAAAATGGAAGGAAACAGAGAAAAATAATATTGTCCTTTTATAAAATACGAAAGATTATTTCAAAAATTATGACGTAAAGTAAATTTAGCTAAGATATCTCAACTTGTTTTCTCGAAGTCTTTCGCTACGGTCTTTCAAAACAAACATGGCGAAAACCGCGGTAACGACCTTGTGGTGTTTGTGTCTCGTTTGCGTCGTTGCTTTCCCTGTTTCTGCACGATACGGATCGTATTACGGGAAGAAAATAGAGAGTTTTAGGGAACCGTTTTTGCACATCCGATACGGTACGATGGGCCCTCCGGTGCGCACTGCGCATGCGCTTGTCTTCTGCGATCTTACCGTAATGCGCTGCTCGAACCGTAAGGCGCGACCGGCACGACCAATGGCCGACATGGACGGTCTCGCTTGGTTAGCAAAACGGCTACTTCGCTGGCGGAGAGAGCGTGCCGTGGCTTCAAACATGAATAAAATAACTCGTGGTAGTGCCCGGCAGGAGCGCCATATGTGACAGCAAGTGCATAAAGTTGGAGTCAGCAAATAAGAAAGAGAGTATAGCTCAAAACGCAATAAGACATCCTCCATAGAAATAAATAAATATTTAGCAGCAGCGAAAATCGTCTGCTCATGGCGCAGTGGATTGGAGCGTCCGTTTCGTGAGCTCGTAGCGGATTTCAAGTTTTTTATGTTTTAAGTTTTTTTATCTTTTAAGTTTTTTATGTTTTACGTTTTTTTATGTTTTACGTTTTTTATGTTTTACGTTTTTTATATTTTAAGTTTTTGATATTTTAAGTTTTTTATATTGCAAGTTTTTTTTCATATTTTAAGATTTTTTTTATATTTTAAGTATTTTATATTTTAAGTTTTTTATATTTTAAGTTTTTTTTATATTTGAAGTTTTTTTTCATATTTTAAGTTTTTTTTTTTTTTTCCATACAAACGTTGGGATGTGCAATTCGAGCTCTTATCACCCGTTTTTACAGCTGCTTTATGACTGAGGGTTATCTGTAGTGTCAACAGAGTGAGCAACAGCCTTCTGCATCAAGGCTCTGGATACTTTTTCGTTTAAAAATGTTGCATGAATTAAAAATTTGTGTTCTAATGCTAATCACATATATCCTATAAAACGAGCCCTTTAAATATTGGGTGATAGTTTTAATAAGTGCACAGCAGTAAAGTTACAGGTTTTCCTTTATTTTTTTTTCGTGGTCGTACCGTACACGGCTCAACGATCGGTTCGCGGGCGTACGACCGTGATCGTCTGCTATCTTTACCGTAAGAGAGCAACATGGGCGCCGTATCTACCTCCGTCCCTCCGCCTCCTCCTCGCAAGCGGTTTTCAGCGGAAGATGATACCTTCCTACTTCGGGAGGTGCTAGGCGCTAATCCTTTTTTTACCCCAGCCCTTTGGGATGACGTCCTTAAAGGCTTAAGCGCGAGACACATGCGCGTCAGTATCGTCCGATCCGACGTCCGATCCGACAGTCCGAAGGCCGCTCCGGATTGCCGCACGCGACAGTTTGAGACACACGCTTCCGACCTTGCATGCGACACGACGATCCTTTCGGCTCCGCCCAGTTCCGGCATCACCATAATCACTGTGCGCTAACTTCGCCACCATGCATGAGCGCTTCAGTGCGTCATCATGACGTTCGCGCTAGCTGTGCTGTGATTGGCTAGACGCATCCGACAATCCGTCCGCCGTCCGAAAATATCTGGCGCGTTGGACGCACGTCGGATCCCCGATCCGACGTCGGATCCGACCAAATTTTTTGGATCAGGCAGTCGTACTGCCGGATCGGACGTCGGATCGGATGGATTTTTCGCGCATGTGTCTCGCGCTTTAAACGCGGCGTCGAAAAAAAACTTCTCGTTGCGAGGAGCGAACGGATTGACCTCCTCGTAACTTTGTACAAGAAAAATGACCGCCTCAACCTGAGAAATGATTATATTTCTGTTATTTTTGTATTTTCTTCGCGATTTAATATTTCTAGCTTTATTTGTCCATAACTTTCTTAATACTCGACCCTGCAGTGGGCCTCGAGGGAAAGACACAGGATCGCTGGCAGACGACTTCGAATGTTGATGATAAGCGCGCGCGAGCGTGTTCTTATTTGTGTGTCAAATCGAGTTTGCTGTCGGCGACTTTTCAGCATATCAGGACGTGGTTGAAGTAAACATCATATTTGGTTGATGTAAAACACCAAAGCTTGCCCACTGAGAACGTATGACTTACAAAACAAGTTACCACGCACGATCGAGGAACTATTTTATTTCCCGAGGGTATGAAACGGGTAAACTAAAAAAAAAAAAAAAAAAAAAAATACGGTGGCAAACGAGCTTCTGACACCCAGATTCAGCCGTTGGTTGTCAACGTCTCCCGGATGCGCAGTGCCGATCGGAGATGAAGCAGATCCTCCTTTGTGAACCTGACCAGCCGTACGACGTCCTCCTTGTCCATCGACGCTAAGTTGAACGTCCCATGCCTTGCCGCCAACAAGAGCCTTCTCTTAGTGCGCAGACAGTCGTACAAAAGAACGTTTTGTAAATTGTTTTCTCCGAATATAGCCAACTCCAAGTCATCGTCACAAAGATCGAGGGTCTTTGTTGTCGGAAAGCTCGTCTGCTTCTTTAGCAGACGAACATTTTAGAACTTCGCAGCGCCAGTGGCGACACGCCACGGAGCGCCAGGTTTTCTTTGTATTACGGAAGCGCATTCATTCCAGTAAAAAAACGAGACGAACTATAAGTAGGTATTCATTGTTTTAGCTTCTCTATATTTATAGGATGCGATTTTTATTTACTTCAGTTTCTGCGATTTGTACAAACACACGCAAATTTGCTTTTCTCGATGAGGCCGATGCAGGTTTTCGTTGCCAGGGGGCGCGACCTGTACCGATCGTCTGCTCCACTGATCTCTATTGCAGTAGGCTGGATCGCGGACCGCGGCCTCGGCAGCTGGGGCCGAGTGTCGCCACCGGCGGCCATTGATTGACACCAGCCAATGCATGCGACTCTATGGGAAGAACGAGAAAAAGTGCCGTTTTCGCCTGTTTCTAAGCTGTTGTCCGCACTGAAACTTTTTGGATACTTTTCGATAAGCCCGTCAAATAGCTTGCGTACAAACATTAAAACTGACAGCCCTCGCAGTTCTTATAAATAAATATTTTGTGGTCGAGAGTGACTCCGCTGTAGTGCACCTTAATGAGGCAGAGTTACTTAGAGTTACCGCGGAGTCGGTGGCGGTTTCGTTGAGTTGGGTTTAGCCGGTTTA